>JAXCHO010000294.1:0-285274 GCA_036630365.1 Acanthiza pusilla
TCCCCAGACCCCATGGGCTGCAGGGGGACCACCTGCTTCCCCACGGTCTTCACCACGGCTGGCAGAAGGTTTCAGCTCCGGCGCCTAGAGCATCTCCTCCCCCACCTCCTCCACTGACCTTGGTGCCTCCATGTTGTTCTCCCTCACATATTTTCACCTCCTCCTCTTCCTGCCCTGGCTAAAAAGAAGTGCGTGCTCACGTTGTTTTGATTTCGTCTTAAATATATTTTCACAGAGGCGTAACTAATATCTCTAATTGGCCCAGGTTTGGCCAGCAGCATGTCCATCATCTTCAGAGCCATCAGAGACTGGCTCTGCTGGACATGGTGGAGAAATTTCCAGAATCTTTACTCAGGACATGCAGGAGCCATCTTTGTGCCCCACCCTGCTCACTGGCAAAAACTGGGCCAGGCAAAACTACCACAAGGCGCAGAGAAGAAGCTGCCTAGTGCAGGTCCGGGGCACCAGCTGCTTTCTGTCCTGACATGTCTGGTGTGGAAGCATTGCTTCAGTTTGTACACTTTACGGACATGGAATCCATCTTTGGAAGGTGGCCTCTTGAAAGATTCAGTTTGGCAGGTGGTTTCCGCATCTCAGAAGTGGCCTTCTGAAATTCTGGCAACACCATCTTTTGGACAAGGTAAACTGCTCTGCTCAGTCTTGGTGGGTAGCCTACCTAGCAGCCTAGGTAATGCCGAGGAACAGTGTTCTGGCACCTTTGCATGGGATCAGTCCCTGGATGTTCTGTATTTTGGAGGAGGGGATGCCATTTCATTGGAGATGGGCTTCTAATTCCTCTCTTTTGCAAAGGAAACAACTTTGCATGTGTACATTGGTTGGTCTTAGTGAATTTTAAGACTTTTGCCCATAGGCAGTTCTCTAGCTTAGTGCTGTTGAACTGTCAGTGGGAATGCAAACGCCAGGCTGTTGAGCTTTTTGTCCTGGTCCCGTTCATGTGGGAGCAGCTCGCCTCCATGGTGCTGGACCTGACTGGATGCAGACTCAGTGAGACTGCAGGGTTAGGATGGTAGCAAGAGCTGAGAAGGAAAGGGCCGATAGCAGCGTGTGTGCTGGTACCTCGACGGGTGCAGTTGAAGTTGTCGGCAGCAAGAGCTTTCTCAGCTGGCATCTTTGTGAGCTCTGCTTTTGCCAGATGTTCTCAAGTTTGTAGCCAGATTCTTGTGAGAGTGAAAAGAATTTTTAAGGCAAAGGCCACTAGAGTGTGGTGCAAATAAGAGTTTCAGTTGGAAGGGGAAGGTCAAAGCAATCTTTTGGGGCTGACAGTCGAGTTGAGAGCAGACACCTTTCCAACTTGGCTGTGGAATTGGGAGGCTTCCGAGCTGGACACAGCGCGATACCTTTAAAAGCAAGTCGAGAGTGCCATCGTGTGGTTGATTCCATATGAGCGCTGACAGAGTCCAGGCAAAAGCCAAGCTCACTTCCACGAAGGTCTGGAAACACTGGCACACGGGACACAAAGTGCAGAGAGAGAAGGAGCGAGAGAGAGAGAGAAGCACTTTGCCCCAAATTCAGTCTTACAGAACTCGTGCATTTGGAGTTCCCAGAGAAAGTGGCGTGCGTGGAGAAGGTTTTCTGCACGTAGCCGCTTCTGTTCGCATCTTTGCCGCACCGCTGAGAGTCGCCCGCTTCTCTCTCGCGCTTTGCGAGCGAAGGGCGCCTAGCCGGCGAAGGTGCGTCTTCTTCGGCAAGAAAGCGAAGCGAGAGCCGGTACGGCGCCCTGCTGCTGTACTCCCTGCATTTCACATCCAAACTACACCAACACGCATAGCAGCATGCAGGCTCATCTCCAAAGGAAGTTTGCCACTGACACGAAGGTCTGGCAGCACTGGCACTCGGGACAAAATGTGCAGAGAGAGAAGAGGGAGAGAGGGAGAGAACCACTTTGCCGCAAATTCAGTCTTACAGAACTCGTGCACTTGAAGCTCCCAGAGAAGGTAGCGTGCGTGGAGAAGATTTTCTCCACGTAGCCGCTTCTGTTCGCATCTTTGCCGGACCGCAGAGAGCCGCCCGCTTCTCTCGTGCGCTTTGCGAGCGAAGGGCGCCTAGGCGGCGAAGGTGCGTCGTCGGAGGCTGCAAAGCGAAGCGAGAGACGGTACGGCGCCCTGCTGCTGTACTCCCCGCATTTTACTTCCAAACTGCACCAGCACGCATAGCAGCATGCAGGCTCATCTCCAAAGGATGTTTCCTGCCGCCACGAAGTTCTGGCAGCACTGGCACTCGGGACAAAATATGCAGAGAGAGAGGGAGCGAGAGAGAGAGAAAAGAACTTCGCCCCAGCTTCAGCCTTGCAGAACTCGTGCACTTGGAGTTCCCAGAGAAGGTAGCGTGCGTGGAGAAGGTTTTCTGCACGTAGCCGCTTCTGTTCGCATCTTTGCCGCACCGCAGAGAGTCGCCCGCTTCTCTCTCGCGCTTTGCGAGCGAAGGGCGCCTAGCCGGCGAAGGTGCGTCTCCTTCGGCAAGAAAGCGAAGCGAGAGCCGGTACGGCGCCCTGCTGCTGTGCTCCCTGCATTTCATATCAAAACTACACCAACACGCATAGCAGCATGCAGGCTCACCTCCAAAGGAAGTTTGCCACTGCCACGAAGATTTGGCAGCACTGGCACTGGGTCACACTGTGCAGTGAGAGAAAAAGCAAGAGAGATTGAGAAGCACTTTGCCCCAGCTTCAGTCTTACAGAACACGTGCACTTGGAGTTCCCAGAGAAGGTGGCATGCGTGGAGATGGTTTTCTTCCCGTAGCCTCTTCTATTCGCGTTTTTGCCGGACCGCTGAGAGTCGCCCGCTTCTCTCTCGCGCTTTGCGAGAGAAAAGGCGGCTAGCCGGCGAAGGTGCTTCTTCGGCGGCCGCAAAGCGAAGAATGAGCCGGCACTGCGAACTGCTGCCGTGCTCCCTGCATTTCACATCCAAACTGTGCCATCACGCATAACAGCATGCAGGCTCATCTCTAAAAGATGTTTCCTGCTGCCACGAAGATCTGGCAGTACTGGCACTCGGGACACAATGTGCAGAGAGCAAAGAGAGCGAGAAAGAGAAAAGAAATTCGCCCCAGCTTCAGTCTTACAGAACTCGTGCACTTGGAGTTCCCAGAGAAGGTAGCGTGCGTGGAGAAGGTTTTCTCCACGTAGCCTCTTCTGCTCCCATTTTTGCAAAGTGCTTCTCTCTCTCTCTCCCTCTTCTCTCTCTGCACATCGTGTCCCGAGTGCCAGTGCTGCTAGTCCTTCGTGGCAGAAGGAAACATTTTTTGGAAGTGAGCCTGAATGTTGCTATGCCTCCTGGTGCAGTTTGTGTGCGAAATGTAGGGAGCACGGCAGCAGGACGCAGTGCCGGCTCATTCTTCGCTTTGCTGCCGCCGAAGATGCACCTTCGCCGGCTAGGCGCCTTTTCGCTCGCAAAGCGCGAGAGAGAAGCGGGCGACTCTCTGCGGTCCGGCAAAGATGCGAACAGTAGAGGCTACGTGGAGAAAACCTTCTCCACGCACTCTACCTTCTCTGGGAACAAAAATTGGACGAGTTCTGTAAGACTGAAGCTGGGGCAAAGTGCTTCTCAATCTCTCTTGCTTTTTCCTTCCCTGCACATTTTGACCCAGTGCCAGTGCTGCCAGAGCTTAAGGACAGTGGGAAACGTCCTATTCAGATGAGCCTGCATGCTGTTATGCGTGTTGGTGTAGTTTGGATGTGAAATGCACCGAGCACAGCAGCAGGGCGCCGTACCGGCTCTCGCTTCTCTTTCTTTCCGCCGAAGACGCACCTTCGCCGGCTAGGCGCCTTTCATTCGCAAAGCGCGAGAGAGAAGCGGGCGACTCTCTGCGGTGCGGCAAAGATGCGAACAGAAGAGGCTACGTGCAGAAAACCTTCCCCACGAACCTCACCTTCTCTGGGAATTCCAAGTGCACGAGTTCTGTAAGACTGAAGCTGGGGCAAAGTGCTTCTCAATCTCTCTTGCTTTTTCTCTCTCTGCAGAGTGTGACCTAGTGCCAGTGCTGCCAAATCTTCGTGGCAGCAGGAAACATCTTTTGGAGATGAGCCTGCATGTTGCTATGCGTGCTGGTGCAGTTTGGATGTGAAATGCAGCGAGCACAGCAGCAGGGCGCCGTACCGGCTCTCGCTCCGCTTTCTTGCCGAAGAAGACGCACCTTCGCCGGCTAGGCGCCTTTTCGCTCGCAAAGCGCGAGAGGGAAGCGGGCGACTTTCTGCGGTCCGGCAAAGATGCGGACAGAAGAGGCTACGTGGAGAAAACCTTCTCCACGCAAGCCACCTTCTCTGGGAACTCCAAGTGCACGAGTTCTGTAAGACTGAATTTGGGGCAAAGTGCTTCTCTCTCTCTCTCGCTCCTTCTCTCTCTGCACTTTGTGTCCCGTGTGCCAGTGTTTCCAGAGCTTCGTGGAAGTGAGCTTGGCTTTTGCCTGGACTCTGTCAGCGCTCATATGGAATCAACCACACGATGGCACTCTCGACTTGCTTTTAAAGGTATCGCGCTGTGTCCAGCTCGGAAGCTTCCCAATTCCACAGCCAAGTAGGAAAGGTGTCTGCTCTCAACTCGACTGTCAGCCCCAAAAGATTGCTTTGACCTTCCCCTTCCAACTGCAAACTCTTATTTGCACCACACTCTAGTGGCCTTTGCCTTAAAAATTCTTTTCACTCTCACAAGAATCTGGCTACAAACTTGAGAACATCTGGCAAAAGCAGAGCTCACAAAGATGCCAGCTGAGAAAGCTCTTGCTACGGACAACTTCAACTGCACCCGTCGAGGTACCAGCACACATGCTGCTATCGGCCCTTTCCTTCTCAGCTCTTGCTACCATCCTAACCCTGCAGTCTCACTGAGTCTGCATCCAGTCAGGTCCAGCACCATGGAGGCGAGCTGCTCCCACATGAACGGGACCAGGACAAAAAGCTCAACAGCCTGGCGTTTGCATTCCCACTGACAGTTCAACAGTGCTAAGCCAGAGAACTGCCTATGGGCAAAAGTCTTAAAATTCACTAAGACCAACCAATGTACACATGCAAAGTTATTTCCTTTGCAAAAGAGAGGAATTAGAAGCCCATCTCCAATGAAATGGCATCCCCTCCTCCAAAATACAGAACATCCAGGGACTGATCCCATGCAAAGGTGCCAGAACACTGTTCCTCAGCATTACCTAGGCAGCTAGGTAGGCTACCCACCAAGACTGAGCAGAGCGGTTTACCTTGTCCAAAAGATGGTGTTGCCAGAATTTCAGAAGGCCACTTCTGAGACGCGGAAACCACCTGCCAAACTGAATCTTTCAAGAGGCCACCTTCCAAAGATGGATTCCATTGTCCGTAAAGTGTACAAACTGAAGCAATGCTTCCACACCAGACATGTCAGGACAGAAAGCAGCTGGTGCCCCGGACCTGCACTAGGCAGCTTCTTCTCTGCGCCTCCAGCGCTGGGGTTGCGTGCTTTCCTTCCCATGAAAAAGCCTTGCCATTCTCCTTCAGGAACTTACCAAGCCAAAGTTGCATAGCACCTCCAGTATTACATACGTCCAACAATTACTCCTAGCCAGAAGGGGCCAGGAGAGAAATGTCTTGCTGGACTGTACCTCCCCATGGTACCTTTCCTTCTGCTCCACTGACACTGGCACTATGGCCTTTGCTTCTCAAGGAAAGGCACTCCGAGTCATTTGGCTGGGACTTGCCTTCTCTACCTTGCCTAGTTTTTCCTAGCCTCCTCTTGCTTTGCTTGCCTTTCTTGCATCTGCCTTCCCTTGCCCTGCCGACATCGTCCTTGCTTTGCTTTGCCTTGCCTACCACTCTTTACCTTGTCTTCCATGCAGGCAAGGCAATACAAGGCAAGTGTAGGCAATTGGAGGCAAGTCAAGGGGGAGGTAGACAAGGCCAGAGCAGTGAGGGGAAAGCAAATGGAGTGGTAGGCAAGAGAAGGTCCAGAAGTTAGAGGCAAGGCAAGGCATAAGAAGGTAAGCCCAGTGATGGGTAGGCCAGGCAGAAACAGGAAGGAGTAGGCAAAGCAAGGCCCTGGAGGAAAGCTGTAGCCAGGTGGGGCATGGGCACAGAAGAGAACTCAAAGCCATGGAGGTTTAGCAGGGCAAGAAGAGGAAACTCTTGGGTTGCCAAGGCAAGGCAGCTGCTGGTAGACAAAAGCGGCCAGGAAAGACTGACTTGACTGGTCTTGCTCTCACCTGTGCCAGCTCTAATCTGCACCTAAAACACTGGGGCTACCTGCTTTCCTTCCAATGCAGAAGAACTGTCATCTTGGTCCCAGAGCTCAGAAGACAAATGTGGATTGCCAGTCCAAAATTCTGTACATGCAAGAATTGGTGCCAGAAAAAAGCTGCTGGGACAGACGGGTTTGGCTCCTATGGGCTTCCTCTTCCATGCTCCTGAAACGCTGCGGGTATGTGAAGGCCTTGAAGGCTTCCTGAGGGAAGCAGGCAGGGCAAGGCAAGTTGAAGAAATGCCACGAAAAGAGGGGTCTTGAATTCCAGGTGGGGGAGGGGTGAGCAAGGACCTGCAAGGCAAGTGAAGGCTTTGAGGGCAACAGAAGGCAACTGCTGCATTTACAAGGCAAGGCAAGGCAAGGCAAGGGAGAGATAAGCAAGACAATGAGAGTTCTAGAAAAAGAAGGGAAGGCAAGGCAAGGCTGGGCCTGGACAAATGGGTGGGGAAGTCAAGGTGGGGATGGCTGAGCAAATCAGTGCAGGGCAGTGGAGGGATGGAAGAGCGGGAATGGTCACTTAAGTTCATACAACATAACCTGTCAAATTCTTTGCACCCATGCCCACGCAGTAAAAGCAAAAAATCAATTGCTGCTTGATTTTGGAATATAGCATGTCTAATGCTGTCTACATCAATTAACAAGTCAGCTATCGCTATGCTGGTAGCATTACAAAACTTGGCCAACCAACAGCCAGGTTTGTTCAGGCTCCTGAGGCCTTGTGCACTTGCAAGCCCAGGAGCTGATGAAGAGGCAGTGATTATCTTGGCAGTGTTCCAGAAGTCAGCTGTATCTCTGCAGGCAGAAGTAAAAGCATGTATGCTGTGAGTATGAGAGTGGCGAGTTCAGTTTTGTTGGCTCCATAGTGCAATTGTCATCTTTAGAGAAAAGAGGGTTACTTTCCCCAAAGTAGATGGACCACCTTTAATTGCCATTGGCACTCTGGTCCATGCTCAGTCCGCACAGAGGAAGAAAATGCCCTGCGGGAGTTGCATACGCATACTAAAACTCAAGGTTAGTTTTAGTTTGTGATTGAATTACACCGGTGTGAAACACTTGGGTAGCATGGTGTTGTGGCATTGACCCACCAAGCCATAGGGCTATTCGTTGTGCTGAGAAATGTGAAGGTGGTACAGCTATCTGCATTCAAGGTGCCTAAAATCTGCAGTTCCTGTGGGGGTAAAGCAGGGAATTTCCCACGGGGAGACAATGTATCCGGGCAGGCTGAGGAGGCAGGGGTGCTGTTCCATAACTGTGGCAGTTCAGGGGTGGTGAGAAGGATGCCGATCAGACACTTTGTGAATGGCTTCTGAGGCGCAGCAGTGCTAAGGCATAAGGGATCTTGTCCAGTTGCCTTAGCCAGGGTCACCCAGATGTTTTGCTCCAGGGGGTGTATGGGTTGCAGGTATCCTGTTAAATCACAAACAGAAGTGCAGTTACCTCCCCCCTCTTCCTGCTCCCACCCATTACTCCTGCCGACGTAAGTGCGGAGTGGGTACTTGGCACCAGTGCCATTCCCCTGGAACAGTGATAGTAACCACCTTGTTTGCTTCTGCTCCTATCACCTCAAGTGGCGATAAGACCGGGTTTCCGGGGCGTGGGGGGGGGGGGGGGTGGATACCATAGCTTGGCACCTGACAAGCAAGACTATGTGGGACTTTGAATGGATAGGGAGGGCAAAACCCACAGAGAAGACTGATCCTATAGTTCCAGTAGGGAGAATATGGGTAGAAGGAGCTGTGTTTTGAGTGCTTAAAGTGAACGGTCTTTCATTTTTCCAGTGTTTGTAACAGTGCAGCTGGAGAATAACTCATCTGAAATGCTGCCTTTTTCAGCCTAGAAATGAAACTCAAGATCCTTTCAGTATAGGAGATAACATAAAAGTGGATCTTTACTGGAGCTCCAGGGACAGTTCCAGGAAGAATATCCACAAAAGCCCACCCCTCCCCCCGGCTGAATACAGTCTTCTAGGTTTTAGGAAATTAGCATCATTGATCAAAAGCACCAATTCGGAGGACAAGTGGGGATGCAATTCCCCCCAGGTCAAGCCCCTTCTCTGGAGCCCCCCCACCCTTGGTACTAGTTGGACTTGTTGACTAAAATGTGTCTTGAAGATCTTGTTGTCAGGCTTGGTTCCCAGGAAGAAGCAAGACAGGAGAGGGGCCTTGTGCCCTCCAGGGCTTGGAGCTCTGCAATGACTTTGGTCTTTCTGGCTGGGGAAAAACTACTGGCAAGGTCACAAATACAGAAAAGTAAAAAGGCAAAAATCACTTTGGCATCAGAAACAAAGATAAAATTAATGTACAAAGCAAGCTAACATACATCTGAAAACTTCTCTGCTTTCTTCATCTTCCCCTTATGCAAAGAGGCTTTTGCTTTGCAGGATTTTCATTTTATCCAAAGGCATTCATTCCATAGGTGCCAAAACCATCCCACAATGATAAGTGAAATATAGTCAGTAGGGACAATAGGGACTGGCATCCACCGCAAAGGAGAGGAAAGATCATTTCCAGAACAATAGTTTTATTTAACTGTGGTGAAAAGTGGGAGCTGAGTTTTGTTTAGAATTAGCCAGAAGAAGCTCTTAATTATTCTCTGCTGCTGCTGCTCTTATACCTTTTCATAATTACTGTGGCACATTAAGATTGGCTGCTAGCAAACAATGACAAGGCTGTCTAACAAACAATGGCAATTCAAGCAATAATACAATGAGCTATACAAGCAAAAGTAGAGTTGGTTACAAAAACCGGATGTGCTAGGAAGGCCGGAAGTTGGTATGACAGAGTTAAAAATTGGATGTGCTAGGGAGACCGGAAGTTTGTATCACCGAGTTAAAACTGAAAGTGCTAGGAAAACCGGAAGGAGGAAGTGGAGTCAAGCAAGAAAGTTTTCTTCATTCTCTTTTCTTCATTATCTCGTGGACGTGCACAACAGCACAGGACCAAATATGGCAGGGCCTTTGACATGAATTCAGTCGCAGACACAAGCAGTAAGCAGGTCTAGGGTAGGGAATAGGCATGAAAGGGAATGCACAGCAATGGTTGTTTAGCAAGGCAAGACAGGTGAGGTTCATAGATTGCTGGCAGGCGGAAGTGGCCTGGAAAGACTGATTTGACTGGCCTTGCTCTCACCTGCACCATCTCTAATCTGCACCTAAAACACTGGGGCTACCTGCTTTCCTTCCAATGCAGAAGAACTGTCATTTTGGTTCCAGAGCTCAGAAGACAAATGTGGATTGCCTGTCCAAAATTCTGTACATGCAAGAATTGATGCCAGGCAAAAGCTGCTGGGACAGACAGGTCTGGCTTCACGTGACCTCCTATGGGCTTCCTCTTCCATGCTCCTGAAACACTGCGGGTATGTGAAGGCCTTGAAGGCTTCCTGAGGGAAGCAGGCAGGGCAAGGCAAGTTGAAGAAGTTCTGCTTCTCATGGGAACTCCTTGTGCTTCTCAGGTCTTGTTTCTCATGGGAATCTTACTTGCTTATCAAGGGCCCACAAGCTGCAGCTGTGGCTCTGGATGTTCCTTAACTCTTAACCATTGCAGTGCCAGATCCTCCACATTTCCCACATTTCCCCCTGTTTCTTTAATGGTTACAAAGCACTAGTTAATTTCTTAGTTAAGCAGTTAAACATTAATTGAACAATTAAAACAATAATTATAATGATTATCAATAGCCGTAGTCCTTTCTTCAGCAGTTGAGGCAGCCAAGGAGAAAGTCTGAGCTGACAGCCAGTCGTTGCAAAGCACAGCAAAACAACCTTTTGAAAGTTATTATTATCAAAAGCAACAACAACACTGTCTTACACAAATTCTTGAGCTACTCAGTGATTCTTCAGCTTTGAGCAACCTCTCCACTTCAACTTGTTACTATAAGGTTACTTAAAATAATTTTTCTAGCAAGTACTACTTTAGCTAATTGAAACTGTGAAAACAATATACACCGTTGCTCTAAAGTCTCTGCCAAGCTCTAATCTTGATTAAAGAGTCCATGGTTTTTTCTGAACTCTAATTCTTGATTCTGATCAGGTGAGTAGGTAATTGCTTCAAACTTGTTGATGATAGAACACATGCATACTCTCTTCTCTAGGTTAACAGGCTAACATTTGAGCTTTGTCATTCCATGTTATTATACACTCAATTGTGGGTTTTGCATTATGAGCAAAGGTAATTAAGGCAACAGATACAACTACAGGTGCAATACATAAGAGAAAGAGAACAGTACTTTAAAAATATACAGATCATTAACCATTTAACTATTAGCTACTACCCAGAGTCTACAATCACGGGAGAGTCCCATTTTACAGGTGAGACTTGAAGACCTTTCCCGGGCAAGGTTGTCAAGTTTACCTGAAAAGGGGTTCCAGCTCTCCAAGCCGAATTGGTGAGCCAAAAAGACTCAATTGCAGTTTTAGGGTAGAAACATCTGGGATTAAAGATTCAGTACCCGATCAGCTTAGGGCCAGGACTTGGCCAGAGCCCAGGCCTTACCTGAGAGGGTCTCTCTAAATCTTCTAAACAAGCTTCTATTAATATCAATTCTTTAAAGCAATATACTTCTTGCAGATCAGCGTTGTGGTTTAGTTTTAACTAAATAATCAATGGTACCATAAACAAATTACAAATAGCTGTGAACAAAGAGACACATATGTATAGCATCAAATAATGTTTTCTGGGTAATGCTCTCTGTAAAAGCTTAGTAAATTCATATCATTACTTTAACAACACATCTAGAATTTCATGTTTTGACAGAACTTAAACTTTAACTTCACTTAAAATTAAGATAAATCTAACAGAGCTTAAAGTTAACATAATTGAAAGCAAAAATTAATGTCAAGCACTTAAAAATAAGTCCTATCTCATAGGCGCCTCTACCCAGACTTACATGCTGATAAAATACAAATTAACAGAGACAATTCACACACATGTACAGGAAAACAAAATTAAACTTGCCTTTGCTAAAGTTATTACGGGGCTAACTGACTCTTAGGCCACAAAATGCTTTACAGAATTGGCCTCAGGATGCTACTCAGCCAGTTCTGGCTCTGAGGCAGCAAGTTACATCCCTCTGCCAGCTGTTACAAATTCACTAAACAACACCACCACTCACAAACATGGAAATTCTCTTCACTCGACTACAAGCGTCTGTTTTCTCTTTTCTTTCTTTCAGAGGTTACCAAAATTCAACTTCTTAATCAAACTGAAAACCAACAGACTTTACATAAATTTTGATCAACTTAAAGTTGACAGGTCTGACTTATAAACTCAAAAGACATAAAAGACTCAAACAACATTCTTAGTACATTTGCTGCAGCACTTTCACACTTGTATGCACACAGATACTGATTCAGGTATACCTATGGAAAGAAAAATATTCCTTTGAATTCAGTGAGGTAGTCACTCTGAATGCCTTTGCATTCTTTTAACTTTAAATTTACTAAAATTAGATACAAGATTAAGAGTATACCTTAAGAGTTTTAGATACAGCAGAATTTAACTTATTTTGACTTTCTTCGCACAAGAAACTACTGAAAATTCATCATACAGCAGTTAAACATTTGCAAATAATATCAAGAAATAAATCTAAAGTGTGGCAGATTTACAGTCATGTGGAAAATGCCTGTTCACTCCTCTAAGATAAATGTAAGTTTATTAAGATGTTTTCGAGATGCAGCTTTACTCACAGGGATGATAGCACTGCACGTTCTTGGAAAATTGCATTTAAGACCTGCTTAACTTGCTGATGGTAAGACAGCTTTCTGTAAAAATAATTACAAACGGTTTGAGATGTAAAGCACATGTGTCTACATGGCAAAAACAATTGCATTTAAATTGTCTTATTAAAGCTGTATAGGCAAACAGGTAAAGCTGGCACCACGCTACATGTTTTTACAGTAGAGGATCGTGAGCTAATTATATTCGATTTCCAAACAGCTTCTGCAGATAATAAACATGGAGTTGGGCCTAGTATAGGCCCCACCCTCAGCCTGCCCGGATACATTGTCTCCCCGTGAGAAATTCCCTGCTTTACCCCCACAGGAACTGCAGATTTTAGGCACCCTGAATGCAGATAGCGGTACCACCTTCACATTTCTCAGCACAAGGAATAGCCCTATGGCTTGGTGGGTCAATGCCACAACACCATGCTACCCAAGTGTTTCACACCGGTGTAATTCAATCACAAACTAAAACTAACCTTAAGTTTTAGTATGCATATGCAACTCCCGCAGGGCATTTTCTTCCTCTGTGCGGACTGAGCATGGACCAGAGTGCCAATGGCAATTAAAGGTGGTCCATCTACTTTGGGGAAAGTAACCCTCTTTTCTCTAAAGATGACAATTGCACTATGGAGCCAACAAAACTGAACTCACCACTCTCATACTCACAGCATACATGCTTTTACTTCTGCCTGCAGAGATACAGCTGAGTTCTGGAACACTGCCAAGATAATCACTGCCTCTTCATCAGCTCCTGGGCTTGCAAGCGCACAAGGCCTCAGGAGCCTGAACAAACCTGGCTGTTGGTTGGCCAAGTTTTGTAATGCTACCAGCATAGCGATAGCTGACTTGTTAATTGATGTAGACAGCATTAGACATGCTATATTCCAAAATCAAGCAGCAATTGATTTTTTGCTTTTACTGCGTGGGCATGGGTGCAAAGAATTTGACAGGTTATGTTGTATGAACTTAAGTGACCATTCCCGCTCTTCCATCCCTCCACTGCCCTGCACTGATTTGCTCGGCCATCCCCACCTTGACTTCCCCACCCATTTGTCCAGGCCCAGCCTTGCCTTCCCTTCCCTTCTCTTTCTAGAACTCTCATTGTCTTGCTTATCTCTCCCTTGCCTTGCCTTGCCGGCACTGCGCCTTGCTGCCGTGCTCCCTCTATTTCACATCCAAACTGTGCCAGAACGCATAACAGCATGCAGGCTCATCTCCAAAGCAATTTTCCCGCTGCCACGAACTTCTGGCAGCACTGGCACTCGCGACAAAATGTGCAGAGAGAGAAGAGGGAGAGAGGGATAGAAGCACTTTGCCCCACCTTCAGCGTTACAGAACTCGTGCACTTGGAGTTCCCAGAGAAGGTAGCGTGCGTGGAGAAGGTTTCCTCCACGTAGCCGCTTCATATCGCATCTTTGCGGCACCGCAGAGAGTCGCCCGCTTCTCTCTCGCGCTTTGCGAGCAAAGGGCGCCTAGCCGGCGAAGGTGCGTCTCCTTCGGCAAGAAAGCGAAGCGAGAGCCGGTACGGCGCCCTGCTCCTGTGCTCGCTGCATTTCACATCCAAACTGCACCAGCACGCATAGCAACATGCAGGCTCATCTCCAAAAGATGTTTCCTGCTGCCACGATGATCTGGCAGCACTGGAACTAGGACACACTGTGCAGCGAGAGAAAAAGCAAGAGAGGTTGAGAAGCACTTTGCCCCAGCTTCAGTCTTACAGAACTCATGCACTTGGAGTTCCCAGAGAAGGTGGCGTGCGTGGAGATGGTTTTCTCCACGTAGCCGCTTCTGTTCGCATCTTTGCCGCACCGCAGAAAGCCGCCCGCTTCTCTCTCGCGCTTTGCGAGCGAAAGGCGGCTAGCCGGCGAAGGTGCTTCTTCGGCGGCTACAAAGCGAAGAATGAGCCGGCACTGCGCCTTGCTGCCGTGCTCCCTCTATTTCACATCCAAACTGTGCCAGAACGCATAACAGCATGCAGGCTCATATCCAAAGCAATTTTCCCGCTGCCACGAAGGTCTGACAGCCCTGGCACTCGCGACAAAATGTGCAGAGAGAGAAGAGGGAGAGAGGGATAGAAGCACTTTGCCCCACCTTCAGCGTTACAGAACTCGTGCACTTGGAGTTCCCAGAGAAGGTAGCGTGCGTGGAGAAGGTTTCCTCCACGTAGCCGCTTCTGATCGCATCTTTGCCGCACCGCAGAGAGTCGCCCGCTTCTCTCTCGCGCTGTGCGAGCGAAGGGCGCCTAGCCGGCGAAGGTGCGTCTCCTTCGGCAAGAAAGCGAAGCGAGAGCCGGTACGGCGCCCTGCTGCTGTGCTCGCTGCATTTCACATCCAAACTGCACCAGCACGCAAAACAGCATGCAGGCTCATCTCCAAAGGATGTTTCCTGCCACCACGAAGTTCTGGCAGCACTGGCACTCGGGACAAAATATGCAGAGAGATAGGGATCGAGAGAGAGAGAAAAGAACTTCGCCCCAGCTTCAGTCTTACAGAACTCGTGCACTTGGCGTTCCCAGGGAAGGTATCGTGTGTGGAGAATGTTTTCTCCACGTAGCCTCTTCTGTTCGCGTCTTTGCCGGACCGCTGAGAGTCGCCCGATTCCCTCTCGCGCTTTGCCAGCGAAGGGCGCCTAGCCGGCGAAGGTGCGTCTTCTTCGGCAAGAAAGCGAAGCGAGAGCCGGTACGGCGCCCTGCTCCTGTGCTCGCTGCATTTCACATCCAAACTGCACCAGCACGCATAGCAACATGCAGGCTCATCTCCAAAAGATGTTTCCTGCTGCCACGATGATCTGGCAGCACTGGCACTCGGGACAAAATATGCAGAGGGAGAGGGAGCGAGAGAGAGAGAAAAGAACTTCGCCCCAGCTTCAGCCTTGCAGAACTCGTGCACTTGGAGTTCCCAGAGAAGGTAGCGTGTGTGGAGAATGTTTTCTCCACGTAGCCTCTTCTGTTCTCGTCTTTTCCGGATCGCAGAACGCCGCACGCTTCTCTCTCGCGCTTTGCGAGCGAAAGGCGGCTAGCCGGCGAAGGTGCTTCTTCGGCGGCTGCAGAGCGAAGAATGAGCCGGCACTGCGCCCTGCTGCCGTGCTCCCCCTATTTCACATCCAAACTGTGCCAGAATGCATAAAAGCATGCAGGCTCATATCCAAAGCAATTTTCCCGCTGCCACGAAGGTCTGGCATGACTGGCAGTCGCGACAAAATGTGCAGAGAGAGAAGAGGGAGAGAGGGATAGAAGCACTTTGCCCCACCTTCAGTGTTACAGAGCTCGTGCACTTGGAGTTCCCAGAGAAGGTAGCGTGCGTGGAGAAGGTTTTCTCCACGTAGCCGCTTCTGTTCGCATCTTTGCCGCACCGCAGAAAGCCGCCCGCTTCTCTCTCGCGCTTTGCGAGCGAAAGGCGGCTAGCCGGCGAAGGTGCTTCTTCGGCGGCTACAAAGCGAAGAATGAGCCGGCACTGCGCCTTGCTGCCGTGCTCCCTCTATTTCACATCCAAACTGTGCCAGAACGCATAACAGCATGCAGGCTCATATCCAAAGCAATTTTCCCGCTGCCACGAAGGTCTGACAGCCCTGGCACTCGCGACAAAATGTGCAGAGAGAGAAGAGGGAGAGAGGGATAGAAGCACTTTGCCCCACCTTCAGCGTTACAGAACTCGTGCACTTGGAGTTCCCAGAGAAGGTAGCGTGCGTGGAGAAGGTTTCCTCCACGTAGCCGCTTCTGATCGCATCTTTGCCGCACCGCAGAGAGTCGCCCGCTTCTCTCTCGCGCTGTGCGAGCGAAGGGCGCCTAGCCGGCGAAGGTGCGTCTCCTTCGGCAAGAAAGCGAAGCGAGAGCCGGTACGGCGCCCTGCTGCTGTGCTCGCTGCATTTCACATCCAAACTGCACCAGCACGCAAAACAGCATGCAGGCTCATCTCCAAAGGATGTTTCCTGCCGCCACGAAGTTCTGGCAGCACTGGCACTCGGGACAAAATATGCAGAGAGATAGGGATCGAGAGAGAGAGAAAAGAACTTCGCCCCAGCTTCAGTCTTACAGAACTCGTGCACTTGGCGTTCCCAGGGAAGGTATCGTGTGTGGAGAATGTTTTCTCCACGTAGCCTCTTCTGTTCGCGTCTTTGCCGGACCGCTGAGAGTCGCCCGATTCCCTCTCGCGCTTTGCCAGCGAAGGGCGCCTAGCCGGCGAAGGTGCGTCTTCTTCGGCAAGAAAGCGAAGCGAGAGCCGGTACGGCGCCCTGCTCCTGTGCTCGCTGCATTTCACATCCAAACTGCACCAGCACGCATAGCAACATGCAGGCTCATCTCCAAAAGATGTTTCCTGCTGCCACGATGATCTGGCAGCACTGGCACTCGGGACAAAATATGCAGAGGGAGAGGGAGCGAGAGAGAGAGAAAAGAACTTCGCCCCAGCTTCAGCCTTGCAGAACTCGTGCACTTGGAGTTCCCAGAGAAGGTAGCGTGTGTGGAGAATGTTTTCTCCACGTAGCCTCTTCTGTTCTCGTCTTTTCCGGATCGCAGAACGCCGCACGCTTCTCTCTCGCGCTTTGCGAGCGAAAGGCGGCTAGCCGGCGAAGGTGCTTCTTCGGCGGCTGCAGAGCGAAGAATGAGCCGGCACTGCGCCCTGCTGCCGTGCTCCCCCTATTTCACATCCAAACTGTGCCAGAACGCATAAAAGCATGCAGGCTCATATCCAAAGCAATTTTCCCGCTGCCACGAAGGTCTGGCATGACTGGCACTCGCGACAAAATGTGCAGAGAGAGAAGAGGGAGAGAGGGATAGAAGCACTTTGCCCCACCTTCAGTGTTACAGAGCTCGTGCACTTGGAGTTCCCAGAGAAGGTAGCGTGCGTGGAGAAGGTTTTCTCCACGTAGCCGCTTCTGTTCGCATCTTTGCCGCACCGCAGAGAGTCGCCCGCTTCTCTCTCGCGCTTTGCGAGCGAAGGGCGCCTAGCCGGCGAAGGTGCGTCTCCTTCGGCAAGAAAGCGAAGCGAGAGCCGTAGGCGCCCTACTGCTGTGCTCCCCGCATTTCACATCCAAACTGCACCAGCACGCATAGCAGCATGCAGGCTCATATCCAAAGTATGTTTCCCGCCGCCACGAAGTTCTGGCAGCACTGGCACTCGGGACAAAATATGCAGAGAGATAGGGATCGAGAGAGAGAGAAAAGAACTTCGCCCCAGCTTCAGTCTTACAGAACTCGTGCACTTGGCATTCCCAGGGAAGGTATCGTGTGTGGAGAATGTTTTCTCCACGTAGCCTCTTCTGTTCGCGTCTTTGCCGGACCGCTGAGAGTCGCCCGATTCCCTCTCGCGCTTTGCCAGCGAAGGGCGCCTAGCCGGCGAAGGTGCGTCTTCTTCGGCAAGAAAGCGAAGCGAGAGCCGGTACGGCGCCCTGCTCCTGTGCTCGCTGCATTTCACATCCAAACTGCACCAGCACGCATAGCAACATGCAGGCTCATCTCCAAAAGATGTTTCCTGCTGCCACGATGATCTGGCAGCACTGGCACTCGGGACAAAATATGCAGAGGGAGAGGGAGCGAGAGAGAGAGAAAAGAACTTCGCCCCAGCTTCAGCCTTGCAGAACTCGTGCACTTGGAGTTCCCAGAGAAGGTAGCGTGTGTGGAGAATGTTTTCTCCACGTAGCCTCTTCTGTTCTCGTCTTTTCCGGATCGCAGAACGCCGCACGCTTCTCTCTCGCGCTTTGCGAGCGAAAGGCGGCTAGCCGGCGAAGGTGCTTCTTCGGCGGCTGCAGAGCGAAGAATGAGCCGGCACTGCGCCCTGCTGCCGTGCTCCCCCTATTTCACATCCAAACTGTGCCAGAATGCATAAAAGCATGCAGGCTCATATCCAAAGCAATTTTCCCGCTGCCACGAAGGTCTGGCATGACTGGCAGTCGCGACAAAATGTGCAGAGAGAGAAGAGGGAGAGAGGGATAGAAGCACTTTGCCCCACCTTCAGTGTTACAGAGCTCGTGCACTTGGAGTTCCCAGAGAAGGTAGCGTGCGTGGAGAAGGTTTTCTCCACGTAGCCGCTTCTGTTCGCATCTTTGCCGCACCGCAGAAAGCCGCCCGCTTCTCTCTCGCGCTTTGCGAGCGAAAGGCGGCTAGCCGGCGAAGGTGCTTCTTCGGCGGCTACAAAGCGAAGAATGAGCCGGCACTGCGCCTTGCTGCCGTGCTCCCTCTATTTCACATCCAAACTGTGCCAGAACGCATAACAGCATGCAGGCTCATATCCAAAGCAATTTTCCCGCTGCCACGAAGGTCTGACAGCCCTGGCACTCGCGACAAAATGTGCAGAGAGAGAAGAGGGAGAGAGGGATAGAAGCACTTTGCCCCACCTTCAGCGTTACAGAACTCGTGCACTTGGAGTTCCCAGAGAAGGTAGCGTGCGTGGAGAAGGTTTCCTCCACGTAGCCGCTTCTGATCGCATCTTTGCCGCACCGCAGAGAGTCGCCCGCTTCTCTCTCGCGCTGTGCGAGCGAAGGGCGCCTAGCCGGCGAAGGTGCGTCTCCTTCGGCAAGAAAGCGAAGCGAGAGCCGGTACGGCGCCCTGCTGCTGTGCTCGCTGCATTTCACATCCAAACTGCACCAGCACGCAAAACAGCATGCAGGCTCATCTCCAAAGGACGTTTCCTGCCGCCACGAAGTTCTGGCAGCACTGGCACTCGGGACAAAATATGCAGAGAGATAGGGATCGAGAGAGAGAGAAAAGAACTTCGCCCCAGCTTCAGTCTTACAGAACTCGTGCACTTGGCGTTCCCAGGGAAGGTATCGTGTGTGGAGAATGTTTTCTCCACGTAGCCTCTTCTGTTCGCGTCTTTGCCGGACCGCTGAGAGTCGCCCGATTCCCTCTCGCGCTTTGCCAGCGAAGGGCGCCTAGCCGGCGAAGGTGCGTCTTCTTCGGCAAGAAAGCGAAGCGAGAGCCGGTACGGCGCCCTGCTCCTGTGCTCGCTGCATTTCACATCCAAACTGCACCAGCACGCATAGCAACATGCAGGCTCATCTCCAAAAGATGTTTCCTGCTGCCACGATGATCTGGCAGCACTGGCACTCGGGACAAAATATGCAGAGGGAGAGGGAGCGAGAGAGAGAGAAAAGAACTTCGCCCCAGCTTCAGCCTTGCAGAACTCGTGCACTTGGAGTTCCCAGAGAAGGTAGCGTGTGTGGAGAATGTTTTCTCCACGTAGCCTCTTCTGTTCTCGTCTTTTCCGGATCGCAGAACGCCGCACGCTTCTCTCTCGCGCTTTGCGAGCGAAAGGCGGCTAGCCGGCGAAGGTGCTTCTTCGGCGGCTGCAGAGTGAAGAATGAGCCGGCACTGCGCCCTGCTGCCGTGCTCCCCCTATTTCACATCCAAACTGTGCCAGAACGCATAAAAGCATGCAGGCTCATATCCAAAGCAATTTTCCCGCTGCCACGAAGGTCTGGCATGACTGGCACTCGCGACAAAATGTGCAGAGAGAGAAGAGGGAGAGAGGGATAGAAGCACTTTGCCCCACCTTCAGTGTTACAGAGCTCGTGCACTTGGAGTTCCCAGAGAAGGTAGCGTGCGTGGAGAAGGTTTTCTCCACGTAGCCGCTTCTGTTCGCATCTTTGCCGCACTGCAGAGAGTCGCCCGCTTCTCTCTCGCGCTTTGCGAGCGAAGGGCGCCTAGCCGGCGAAGGTGCGTCTCCTTCGGCAAGAAAGCGAAGCGAGAGCCGTAGGCGCCCTGCTGCTGTGCTCCCCGCATTTCACATCCAAACTGCACCAGCACGCATAGCAGCATGCAGGCTCATATCCAAAGTGTGTTTCCCGCCGCCACGAAGTTCTGGCAGCACTGGCACTCGGGACAAAATATGCAGAGAGAGAGGGATCGAGAGAGAGAGAAAAGAACTTCGCCCCAGCTTCAGTCTTACAGAACTCGTGCACTTGGAGTTCCCAGGGAAGGTATCGTGTGTGGAGAATGTTTTCTCCACGTAGCCTCTTCTGTTCCCGTCTTTGCCGCACCGCAGAACGTCGCCCGCTTCCCTCTCGCGCTTGGCGAGCGAAGGACGCCTAGCCGGCGAAGGTGCGTCTTCTTCGGCAAGAAAGCGAAGCGAGAGCCGGTACGGCGCCCTGCTGCTGTGCTCGCTGCATTTCACATCCAAACTGCACCAGCACGCATAGCAACATGCAGGCTCATCTGCAAAAGATGTTTCCTGCTGCCACGATGATCTGGCAGCACTGGCACTAGGACACACTCTGCAGACAGAGAAAAAGCAAGAGAGGTTGAGAAGCACTTTGCCCCAGCTTCAGTCTTACAGAACTCGTGCACTTGGAGTTCCCAGAGAAGGTGGCGCGCGTGGAGATGGTTTTCTCCCCGTAGCCTCTTCTCTTCGCATCTTTGCCGGACCGCAGAAAGCCGCCCGCTTCTCTCTCGCGCTTTGCGAGCGAAAGGCGGCTAGTCGGCGAAGGTGCTTCTTCGGCGGCTGCAAAGCGAAGAATGAGCCGGCACTGCGCCCTGCTGCCGTGCTCCCTCTATTTCACATCCAAACTACACCAGCACGCATAGCAACATGCAGGCTCATCTCCAAAAGATGTTTCCTGCTGCCACGATGATCTGGCAGCACTGGCACTCGGGACAAAATATGCAGAGAGATAGGGAGCGAGAGAGAAAGAAGAGAACTTCGGCCCAGTTTCAGCCTTACAGAACTCGTGCACTTGGAGTTCCCAGAGAAGGTAGCGTGCGTGGAGAAGTTTTCCTCCACGTAGGCGCTTCTGATCGCATCTTTGCCGCACTGAAGAGAGCCGCCCGCTTCTCTCTCGCGCTTTGCGAGCGAAGGGCGCCTAGCCGGCGAAGGTGCGTGATCTTCGGCAAGAAAGCGAAGCGAGAGCCGGTACGGCGCCCTGCTGCTGTGCTCGCTGCATTTCACATCCATACTACACCAACACGCAAAGCAGCATGCAGGCTCATCTCGAAAGCAAGTTTCCCACAGTCATCATGCTCTTGCAGCAGTGCCACTGGGTCAAAATGTGCAGAGAGAGAAAAAGCAAGAGAGATTGAGAAGCACTATGCCCCAGCTTCAGTCTTACAGAACTCGTGCACTTGGAGTTCCCAGAGAAGGTAGCGTGCGTGGGGAAGGTTTTCTCCACGTACCTGCTTCTGTTCGCATCTTTGCCGGACCGCAGAAAGTCGCCCGCTTCTCTCTCGCGCTTTGCGAGCGAAAGGCACCTAGCCGGCGAAGGTGCGTCTTCGGCGGCCAGAAGGCGAAACGAAAACCGGCACTGTGCCCTGCTCCTGTGCTCCCTGCATTTCGCATCCAAACTGCACCAGCACGCATAGCAACATGCAGGCTCACCTCCAAAAGATGTTTCCCTCTGCCACGAAGTTCTGGCAGCACTGGCACTCGGGACAAAATGTGCAGAGAGAGAAGAGGGAGAGAGGTTGAGAAGCACTTTGCCCCAAATTCAGTCCTACAGAACTCGTGCATTTGGAGTTTCCAGAGAAGGTAGCATGCGTGAGGAAGGTTTTCTCCACGTAGCCGCTTCTGTTCGCATCTTTGCCGCACCGCAGAGAGTCGCCCGCTTCTCTCTCGCGCTTTGCGAGCGAAGGGCGCCTAGTCGGCGAAGGTGCGTCTCCTTCGGCAAGAAAGCGAAGCGAGAGCCGGTACGGCGCCCTGCTGCTGTGCTCGCTGCATTTCACATCCAAACTGCACCAACACGCATAGCAACATGCAGGCTCATCTCCAAAGGAAGTTTGCCACTGCCACGAAGGTTTGGCAGCACTGGCACTGGGTCACACTGTGCAGCGAGAGAAAAAGCAAGAGAGATTGAGAAGCACTTTGCCCCAGCTTCAGTCTTACAGAACTCGTGTAATTGGAGTTCCCAGAGAAGGTGGCGTGCGTGGAGATGGTTTTCTCCCCGTAGCCTCTTCTGTTCGCATCCTTGCCGGACCGCAGTAAGCCGCCCGCTTCTCTCTCGCGCTTTGCGAGCGAAAGGCGGCTATCCGGCCAAGGTGCTTCTTCGGCGGCTGCAAAGCGAAGAATGAGCCGGCACTGCGCCCTGCTGCCGTGCTCCCTCTATTTCACATCCTAACTGTGCCAGCACGCATAGCAGCATGCAGGCTCATCTCCAAAGAATGTTTCCTGCCGCCACGAAGTACTGGCAGCACTGGCACTCGGGACAAAATATGCAGAGGGAGAGGGAGCGAGAAAGAGAGAAAAGAACTTCGCCCCAGCTTCAGCCTTGCAGAACTCGTGCACTTGGAGTTCCCAGAGAAGGTAGCGTGTGTGGAGAATGTTTTCTCCACGTAGCCTCTTCTGTTCTCGTCTTTTCCGGACCGCAGAACGCCGCACGCTTCTCTCTCGCGCTTTGCGAGCGAAAGGCGGCTAGCCGGCGAAGGTGCTTCTTCGGCGGCTGCAGAGCGAAGAATGAGCCGGCACTGCGCCCTGCTGCCGTGCTCCCCCTATTTCACATCCAAACTGTGCCAGAACGCATAAAAGCATGCAGGCTCATATCCAAAGCAATTTTCCCGCTGCCACGAAGGTCTGACAGCCCTGGCATTCGCGACAAAATGTGCAGAGAGAGAAGAGGGAGAGAGGGATAGAAGCACTTTGCCCCACCTTCAGTGTTACAGAGCTCGTGCACTTGGAGCTCCCAGAGAAGGTAGCGTGCGTGGAGAAGGTTTTCTCCACGTAGCCGCTTCTGTTCGCATCTTTGCCGCACCGCAGAGAGTCGCCCGCTTCTCTCTCGCGCTTTGCGAGCGAAGGGCGCCTAGCCGGCGAAGGTGCGTCTCCTTCGGCAAGAAAGCGAAGAGAGAGCCGTAGGCGCCCTGCTGCTGTGCTCGCTGCATTTCACATCCAAACTGCACCAGCACGCATAGCAGCATGCAGGCTCATATCCAAAGTATGTTTCCCGCCGCCACGAAGTTCTGGCAGCACTGGCACTCGGGACAAAATATGCAGAGAGAGAGGGATCGAGAGAGAGAGAAAAGAACTTCGCCCCAGCTTCAGTCTTACAGAACTCGTGCACTTGGAGTTCCCAGGGAAGGTATCGTGTGTGGAGAATGTTTTCTCCACGTAGCCTCTTCTGTTCCCGTCTTTGCCGGACCGCAGAACGTCGCCGCTTCCCTCTCGCGCTTGGCGAGCGAAGGACGCCTAGCCGGCGAAGGTGCGTCTTCTTTGGCAAGAAAGCGAAGCGAGAGCCGGTACGGCGCCCTGCTGCTGTGCT
The DNA here is from genome assembly GCA_036630365.1 of Acanthiza pusilla. Taxonomy (NCBI): domain Eukaryota; kingdom Metazoa; phylum Chordata; class Aves; order Passeriformes; family Acanthizidae; genus Acanthiza; species Acanthiza pusilla. Next base: position 23,110 of record JAXCHO010000294.1, read on the forward strand.
CGCTGCATTTCACATCCAAACTGCACCAGCACGCATAGCAACATGCAGGCTCATCTGCAAAAGATGTTTCCTGCTGCCACGATGATCTGGCAGCACTGGCACTAGGACACACTCTGCAGACAGAGAAAAAGCAAGAGAGGTTGAGAAGCACTATGCCCCAGCTTCAGTCTTACAGAACTCGTGCACTTGGAGTTCCCAGAGAAGGTGGCGTGCGTGGAGATGGTTTTCTCCCCGTAGCCTCTTCTCTTCGCATCTTTGCCGGACCGCAGAAAGCCGCCCGCTTCTCTCTCGCGCTTTGCGAGCGAAAGGCAGCTAGTCGGCGAAGGTGCTTCTTCGGCGGCTGCAAAGCGAAGAATGAGCCGGCACTGCGCCCTGCTGCCGTGCTCCCTCTATTTCACATCCAAACTACACCAGCACGCATAGCAACATGCAGGCTCATCTCCAAAAGATGTTTCCTGCTGCCACGATGATCTGGCAGCACTGTCACTCGGGACAAAATATGCAGAGAGATAGGGAGCGAGAGAGAAAGAAGAGAACTTCGGCCCAGTTTCAGCCTTACAGAACTCGTGCACTTGGAGTTCCCAGAGAAGGTAGCGTGCGTGGAGACGTTTTCCTCCATGTAGCCGCTTCTGATCGCATCTTTGCCGCACTGAAGAGAGCCGCCCGCTTCTCTCTCGCGCTTTGCGAGCGAAGGGCGCCTAGCCGGCGAAGGTGCGTGATCTTCGGCAAGAAAGCGAAGCGAGAGCCGGTACGGCGCCCTGCTGCTGTGCTCGCTGCATTTCACATCCATACTACACCAACACGCAAAGCAGCATGCAGGCTCATCTCGAAAGCAAGTTTCCCACAGTCATCATGCTCTTGCAGCAGTGCCACTGGGTCAAAATGTGCAGAGAGAGAAAAAGCAAGAGAGATTGAGAAGCACTATGCCCCAGCTTCAGTCTTACAGAACTCGTGCACTTGGAGTTCCCAGAGAAGGTAGCGTGCGTGGGGAAGGTTTTCTCCACGTACCTGCTTCTGTTCGCATCTTTGCCGGACCGCAGAAAGTCGCCCGCTTCTCTCTCGCGCTTTGCGAGCGAAAGGCACCTAGCCGGCGAAGGTGCGTCTTCGGCGGCCAGAAGGCGAAACGAAAACCGGCACTGTGCCCTGCTCCTGTGCTCCCTGCATTTCGCATCCAAACTGCACCAGCACGCATAGCAACATGCAGGCTCACCTCCAAAAGATGTTTCCCTCTGCCACGAAGTTCTGGCAGCACTGGCACTCGGGACAAAATGTGCAGAGAGAGAAGAGGGAGAGAGGTTGAGAAGCACTTTGCCCCAAATTCAGTCCTACAGAACTCGTGCACTTGGAGTTTCCAGAGAAGGTAGCATGCGTGAGGAAGGTTTTCTCCACGTAGCCGCTTCTGTTCGCATCTTTGCCGCACCGCAGAGAGTCGCCCGCTTCTCTCTCGCGCTTTGCGAGCGAAGGGCGCCTAGTCGGCGAAGGTGCGTCTCCTTCGGCAAGAAAGCGAAGCGAGAGCCGGTACGGCGCCCTGCTGCTGTGCTCGCTGCATTTCACATCCAAACTGCACCAACACGCATAGCAACATGCAGGCTCATCTCCAAAGGAAGTTTGCCACTGCCACGAAGGTTTGGCAGCACTGGCACTGGGTCACAATCTGCAGCGAGAGAAAAAGCAAGAGAGATTGAGAAGCACTTTGCCCCAGCTTCAGTCTTACAGAACTCGTGCACTTGGCGTTCCCAGAGAAGGTGGCGTGCGTGGAGATGGTTTTCTCCACGTAGCCGCTTCTGTTCGCATCTTTGCCGCACCGCAGAGAGTCGCCCGCTTCTCTCTCGCGGTTTGCTAGCGAAGGGCGCCTGGCCGGCGAAGGTGCGTCTCCTTCGGAAGAAAGCGAAGCGAGAGCCGGTACGGCGCCCTGCTGCTGTGCTCGCTGCATTTCACATCCAAACTGCACCAGCACGCATAGCAGCATGCAGGCTCACCTCGAAAGGAAGATTGCCACTGCCACGAAGATTTGGCAGCACTGGCACTGGGTCACACTGTGCAGCGAGAGAAAAAGCAAGAGAGGTTGAGAAGCACTTTGCCCCAGCTTCAGTCTTACAGAACTCGTGCACTTGGAGTTCCCAGAGAAGGTGGCGTGCGTGGAGATGGTTTTCTCCCCGTAGCCTCTTCTCTTCGCATCTTTGCCGGACCGCAGAAAGCCGCCCGCTTCTCTCTCGCGCTTTGCGAGCGAAAGGCAGCTAGTCGGCGAAGGTGCTTCTTCGGCGGCTGCAAAGCGAAGAATGAGCCGGCACTGCGCCCTGCTGCCGTGCTCCCTCTATTTCACATCCAAACTACACCAGCACGCATAGCAGCATGCAGGCTCATCTCCAAAGAATGTTTCCTGCCGCCACAAAGTACTGGCAGCACTGGCACTCGGGACAAAATATGCAGAGGGAGAGGGAGCGAGAGAGAGAGAAAAGAACTTCGCCCCAGCTTCAGCCTTGCAGAACTCGTGCACTTGGAGTTCCCAGAGAAGGTATCGTGTGTGGAGAATATTTTCTCCACGTAGCCTCTTCTGTTCTCGTCTTTTCCGGATCGCAGAACGCCGCACGCTTCTCTCTCGCGCTTTGCGAGCGAAAGGCGGCTAGCCGGCGAAGGTGCTTCTTCGGCGGCTGCAGAGCGAAGAATGAGCCGGCACTGCGCCCTGCTGCCGTGCTCCCCCTATTTCACATCCAAACTGTGCCAGAACGCATAAAAGCATGCAGGCTCATATCCAAAGCAATTTTCCCGCTGCCACGAAGGTCTAACAGCCCTGGCACTCGCGACAAAATGTGCAGAGAGAGAAGAGGGAGAGAGGGATAGAAGCACTTTGCCCCACCTTCAGTGTTACAGAGCTCGTGCACTTGGAGTTCCCAGAGAAGGTAGCGTGCGTGGAGAAGGTTTTCTCCACGTAGCCGCTTCTGTTCGCATCTTTGCCGCACCGCAGAGAGTCGCCCGCTTCTCTCTCGCGCTTTGCGAGCGAAGGGCGCCTGGCCGGCGAAGGTGCGTCTCCTTCGGCAAGAAAGCGAAGCGAGAGCCGTACGGCGCCCTGCTGCTGTGCTCCCCGCATTTCACATCCAAACTGCACCAGCACGCATAGCAGCATGCAGGCTCATATCCAAAGTATGTTTCCCGCCGCCACGAAGTTCTGGCAGCACTGGCACTCGGGACAAAATATGCAGAGAGAGAGGGATCGAGAGAGAGAGAAAAGAACTTCGCCCCAGCTTCAGTCTTACAGAACTCGTGCACTTGGAGTTCCCAGGGAAGGTATCGTGTGTGGAGAATGTTTTCTCCACGTAGCCTCTTCTGTTCCCGTCTTTGCCGGACCGCAGAACGTCGCCCGCTTCCCTCTCGCGCTTGGCGAGCGAAGGACGCCTAGCCGGCGAAGGTGCGTCTTCTTCGGCAAGAAAGCGAAGCGAGAGCCGGTACGGCGCCCTGCTGCTGTGCTCGCTGCATTTCACATCCAAACTGCACCAGCACGCATAGCAACATGCAGGCTCATCTGCAAAAGATGTTTCCTGCTGCCACGATGATCTGGCAGCACTGGCACTAGGACACACTCTGCAGACAGAGAAAAAGCAAGAGAGGTTGAGAAGCACTTTGCCCCAGCTTCAGTCTTACAGAACTCGTGCACTTGGAGTTCCCAGAGAAGGTGGCGTGCGTGGAGATGGTTTTCTCCCCGTAGCCTCTTCTGTTCGCATCTTTGCCGGACCGCAGAAAGCCGCCCGCTTCTCTCTCGCGCTTTGCGAGCGAAAGGCGGCTATCCGGCGAAGGTGCTTCTTCGGCGGCTGCAAAGCGAAGAATGAGCCGGCACTGCGCCCTGCTGCCGTGCTCCCTCTATTTCACATCCAAACTACACCAGCACGCATAGCAACATGCAGGCTCATCTCCAAAAGATGTTTCCTGCTGCCACGATGATCTGGCAGCACTGGCACTCGGGACAAAATATGCAGAGAGATAGGGAGCGAGAGAGAAAGAAGAGAACTTCGGCCCAGTTTCAGCCTTACAGAACTCGTGCACTTGGAGTTCCCAGAGAAGGTAGCGTGCGTGGAGAAGTTTTCCTCCACGTAGCCGCTTCTGATCGCATCTTTGCCGCACTGAAGAGAGCCGCCCGCTTCTCTCTCGCGCTTTGCGAGCGAAGGGCGCCTAGCCGGCGAAGGTGCGTGATCTTCGGCAAGAAAGCGAAGCGAGAGCCGGTACGGCGCCCTGCTGCTGTGCTCGCTGCATTTCACATCCATACTACACCAACACGCAAAGCAGCATGCAGGCTCATCTCGAAAGCAAGTTTCCCACAGTCATCATGCTCTTGCAGCAGTGCCACTGGGTCAAAATGTGCAGAGAGAGAAAAAGCAAGAGAGATTGAGAAGCACTATGCCCCAGCTTCAGTGTTACAGAACTCGTGCACTTGGAGTTCCCAGAGAAGGTAGCGTGCGTGGGGAAGGTTTTCTCCACGTACCTGCTTCTGTTCGCATCTTTGCCGGACCGCAGAAAGTCGCCCGCTTCTCTCTCGCGCTTTGCGAGCGAAAGGCACCTAGCCGGCGAAGGCGCGTCTTCGGCGGCCAGAAGGCGAAACGAAAACCGGCACTGTGCCCTGCTCCTGTGCTCCCTGCATTTCGCATCCAAACTGCACCAGCACGCATAGCAACATGCAGGCTCACCTCCAAAAGATGTTTCCCTCTGCCACGAAGTTCTGGCAGCACTGGCACTCGGGACAAAATGTGCAGAGAGAGAAGAGGGAGAGAGGTTGAGAAGCACTTTGCCCCAAATTCAGTCCTACAGAACTCGTGCATTTGGAGTTTCCAGAGAAGGTAGCATGCGTGAGGAAGGTTTTCTCCACGTAGCCGCTTCTGTTCGCATCTTTGCCGCACCGCAGAGAGTCGCCCGCTTCTCTCTCGCGCTTTGCGAGCGAAGGGCGCCTAGTCGGCGAAGGTGCGTCTCCTTCGGCAAGAAAGCGAAGCGAGAGCCGGTACGGCGCCCTGCTGCTGTGCTCGCTGCATTTCACATCCAAACTGCACCAACACGCATAGCAACATGCAGGCTCATCTCCAAAGGAAGTTTGCCACTGCCACGAAGGTTTGGCAGCACTGGCACTGGGTCACAATCTGCAGCGAGAGAAAAGGCAAGAGAGATTGAGAAGCACTTTGCCCCAGCTTCAGTCTTACAGAACTCGTGCATTTGGCGTTCCCAGAGAAGGTGGCGTGCGTGGAGATGGTTTTCTCCACGTAGCCGCTTCTGTTCGCATCTTTGCCGCACCGCAGAGAGTCGCCCGCTCTCTCTCTCACGCTTTGCGAGCGAAGGGCGCCTAGTCGGCGAAGGTGCGTCTCCTTCGGAAGAAAGCGAAGCGAGAGCCGGTACGGCGCCCTGCTGCTGTGCTCGCTGCATTTCACATCCAAACTGCACCAGCACGCATAGCAGCATGCAGGCTCATCTCCAAAGGAAGATTGCCACTGCCACGAAGATTTGGCAGCACTGGCACTGGGTCACACTGTGCAGCGAGAGAAAAAGCAAGAGAGATTGAGAAGCACTTTGCCCCAGCTTCAGTCTTACAGAACTCGTGTAATTGGAGTTCCCAGAGAAGGTGGCGTGCGTGGAGATGGTTTTCTCCCCGTAGCCTCTTCTGTTCGCATCCTTGCCGGACCGCAGTAAGCCGCCCGCTTCTCTCTCGCGCTTTGCGAGCGAAAGGCGGCTATCCGGCGAAGGTGCTTCTTCGGCGGCTGCAAAGCGAAGAATGAGCCGGCACTGCGCCCTGCTGCCGTGCTCCCTCTATTTCACATCCAAACTACACCAGCACGCATAGCAGCATGCAGGCTCATCTCCAAAGAATGTTTCCTGCTGCCACGAAGTACTGGCAGCACTGGCACTCGGGACAAAATATGCAGATGGAGAGGGAGCGAGAGAGAGAGAAAAGAACTTCGCCCCAGCTTCAGCCTTGCAGAACTCGTGCACTTGGAGTTCCCAGAGAAGGTAGCGTGTGTGGAGAATGTTTTCTCCACGTAGCCTCTTCTGTTCTCGTCTTTTCCGGACCGCAGAACGCCGCACGCTTCTCTCTCGCGCTTTGCGAGCGAAAGGCGGCTAGCCGGCGAAGGTGTTTTCTTCGGCAGCTGCAGAGCGCAGAATGAGCCGGCACTGCGCCCTGCTGCCGTGCTCCCCCTATTTCACATCCAAACTGTGCCAGAACGCATAAAAGCATGCAGGCTCATATCCAAAGCAATTTTCCCGCTGCCACGAAGGTCTGACAGCCCTGGCACTCGCGACAAAATGTGCAGAGAGAGAAGAGGGAGAGAGGGATAGAAGAACTTTGCCCCACCTTCAGTGTTACAGAGCTCGTGCACTTGGAGTTCCCAGAGAAGGTAGCGTGCGTGGAGAAGGTTTTCTCCACGTAGCCGCTTCTGTTCGCATCTTTGCCGCACCGCAGAGAGTCGCCCGCTTCTCTCTCGCGCTTTGCGAGCGAAGGGCGCCTAGCCGGCGAAGGTGCGTCTCCTTCGGCAAGAAAGCGAAGCGAGAGCCGTAGGCGCCCTGCTGCTGTGCTCCCCGCATTTCACATCCAAACTGCACCAGCACGCATAGCAGCATGCAGGCTCATATCCAAAGTATGTATCCCGCCGCCACGAAGTTCTGGCAGCACTGGCACTCGGGACAAAATATGCAGAGAGAGAGGGATCGAGAGAGAGAGAAAAGAACTTCGCCCCAGCTTCAGTCTTACAGAACTCGTGCACTTGGAGTTCCCAGGGAAGGTATCGTGTGTGGAGAATGTTTTCTCCGCGTAGCCTCTTCTGTTCCCGTCTTTGCCGGACCGCAGAACGTCGCCCGCTTCCCTCTCGCGCTTTGCGAGCGAAGGACGCCTAGCCGGCGAAGGTGCGTCTTCTTCGGCAAGAAAGCGAAGCGAGAGCCGGTACGGCGACCTGCTGCTGTGCTCGCTGCATTTCACATCCAAACTGCACCAGCACGCATAGCAACATGCAGGCTCATCTGCAAAAGATGTTTCCTGCTGCCACGATGATCTGGCAGCACTGGCACTAGGACACACTCTGCAGACAGAGAAAAAGCAAGAGAGGTTGAGAAGCACTTTGCCCCAGCTTCAGTCTTACAGAACTCGTGCACTTGGAGTTCCCAGAGAAGGTGGCGTGCGTGGAGATGGTTTTCTCCCCGTAGCCTCTTCTGTTCGCATCCTTGCCGGACCGCAGTAAGCCGCCCGCTTCTCTCTCGCGCTTTGTGAGCGAAAGGCGGCTATCCGGCGAAGGTGCTTCTTCGGCGGCTGCAAAGCGAAGAATGAGCCGGCACTGCGCCCTGCTGCCGTGCTCCCTCTATTTCACATCCTAACTGTGCCAGCACGCATAGCAGCATGCAGGCTCATCTCCAAACAATGTTTCCTGCCGCCACGAAGTACTGGCAGCACTGGCACTCGGGACAAAATATGCAGAGATATAGGGAGCGAGAGAGAAAGAAGAGAACTTCGGCCCAGTTTCAGCCTTACAGAACTCGTGCACTTGGAGTTCCCAGAGAAGGTAGTGTGCGTGGAGAAGTTTTCCTCCACGTAGCCGCTTCTGATCGCATCTTTGCCGCACTGAAGAGAGCCGCGCGCTTCTCTCTCGCGCTTTGCGAGCGAAGGGCGCCTAGCCGGCGAAGGTGCGTGATCTTCGGCAAGAAAGCGAAGCGAGAGCCGGTACGGCGCCCTGCTGCTGTGCTCGCTGCATTTCACATCCATACTACACCAACACGCAAAGCAGCATGCAGGCTCATCTCGAAAGCAAGTTTCCCACAGTCATCATGCTCTTGCAGCAGTGCCACTGGGTCAAAATGTGCAGAGAGAGAAAAAGCAAGAGAGATTGAGAAGCACTATGCCCCAAATTCAGTCTTACAGAACTCGTGCACTTGGAGTTCCCAGAGAAGGTAGCGTGCGTGGGGAAGGTTTTCTCCACGTACCTGCTTCTGTTCGCATCTTTGCCGGACCGCAGAAAGTCGCCCGCTTCTCTCTCGCGCTTTGCGAGCGAAAGGCACCTAGCCGGCGAAGGTGCGTCTTCGGCGGCCAGAAGGCGAAACGAAAACCGGCACTGTGCCCTGCTCCTGTGCTCCCTGCATTTCGCATCCAAACTGCACCAGCACGCATAGCAACATGCAGGCACACCTCCAAAAGATGTTTCCCTCTGCCACGAAGTTCTGGCAGCACTGGCACTCGGGACAAAATGTGCAGAGAGAGAAGAGGGAGAGAGGTTGAGAAGCACTTTGCCCCAAATTCAGTCCTACAGATCTCGTGCATTTGGAGTTTCCAGAGAAGGTAGCATGCGTGAGGAAGGTTTTCTCCACGTAGCCGCTTCTGTTCGCATCTTTGCCGCACCGCAGAGAGCCGCCCGCTTCTCTCTCGCGCTTTGCGAGCGAAGGGCGCCTAGTCGGCGAAGGTGCGTCTCCTTCGGCAAGAAAGCGAAGCGAGAGCCGGTACGGCGCCCTGCTGCTGTGCTCGCTGCATTTCACATCCAAACTGCACCAGCACGCATAGCAACATGCAGGCTCATCTCCAAAGGAAGTTTGCCACTGCCACGAAGGTTTGGCAGCACTGGCACTGGGTCACAATCTGCAGCGAGAGAAAAAGCAAGAGAGATTGAGAAGCACTTTGCCCCAGCTTCAGTCTTACAGAACTCGTGTAATTGGAGTTCCCAGAGAAGGTGGCGTGCGTGGAGATGGTTTTCTCCCCGTAGCCTCTTCTGTTCGCATCCTTGCCGGACCGCAGTAAGCCGCCCGCTTCTCTCTCGCGCTTTGCGAGCGAAAGGCGGCTATCCGGCGAAGGTGCTTCTTCGGCGGCTGCAAAGCGAAGAATGAGCCGGCACTGCGCCCTGCTGCCGTGCTCCCCCTATTTCACATCCAAACTGTGCCAGAACGCATAAAAGCATGCAGGCTCATATCCAAAGCAATTTTCCCGCTGCCACGAAGGTCTGACAGCACTGGCACTCGGGACAAAATGTGCAGAGGGAGAGGGAGCGAGAGAGAGAGAAAAGAACTTCGCCCCAGCTTCAGCCTTGCAGAACTCGTGCACTTGGAGTTCCCAGAGAAGGTAGCGTGTGTGGAGAATGTTTTCTCCACGTAGCCTCTTCTGTTCTCGTCTTTTCCGGACCGCAGAACGCCGCACGCTTCTCTCTCGCGCTTTGCGAGCGAAAGGCGGCTAGCCGGCGAAGGTGCTTCTTCGGCGGCTGCAGAGCGCAGAATGAGCCGGCACTGCGCCCTGCTGCCGTGCTCCCCCTATTTCACATCCAAACTGTGCCAGAACGCATAAAAGCATGCAGGCTCATATCCAAAGCAATTTTCCCGCTGCCACGAAGGTCTGACAGCCCTGGCACTCGCGACAAAATGTGCAGAGAGAGAAGAGAGAGAGAGGGATAGAAGCACTTTGCCCCACCTTCAGTGTTACAGAGCTCGTGCACTTGGAGTTCCCAGAGAAGGTAGCGTGCGTGGAGAAGGTTTTCTCCACGTAGCCGCTTCTGTTCGCATCTTTGCCGCACCGCAGAGAGTCGCCCGCTTCTCTCTCGCGCTTTGCGAGCGAAGGGCGCCTAGCCGGCGAAGGTGCGTCTCCTTCGGCAAGAAAGCGAAGCGAGAGCCGTAGGCGCCCTGCTGCTGTGCTCCCCGCATTTCACATCCAAACTGCACCAGCACGCATAGCAGCATGCAGGCTCATATCCAAAGTATGTTTCCCGCCGCCACGAAGTTCTGGCAGCACTGGCACTCGGGACAAAATATGCAGAGAGAGAGGGATCGAGAGAGAGAGAAAAGAACTTCGCCCCAGCTTCAGTCTTACAGAACTCGTGCACTTGGAGTTCCCAGGGAAGGTATCGTGTGTGGAGAATGTTTTCTCCACGTAGCCTCTTCTGTTCCCGTCTTTGCCGGACCGCAGAACGTCGCCCGCTTCCCTCTCGCGCTTGGCGAGCGAAGGACGCCTAGCCGGCGAAGGTGCGTCTTCTTCGGCAAGAAAGCGAAGCGAGAGCCGGTACGGCGCCCTGCTGCTGTGCTCGCTGCATTTCACATCCAAACTGCACCAGCACGCATAGCAACATGCAGGCTCATCTGCAAAAGATGTTTCCTGCTGCCACGATGATCTGGCAGCACTGGCACTAGGACACACTCTGCAGACAGAGAAAAAGCAAGAGAGGTTGAGAAGCACTTTGCCCCAGCTTCAGTCTTACAGAACTCGTGCACTTGGAGTTCCCAGAGAAGGTGGCGTGTGTGGAGATGGTTTTCTCCCCGTAGCCTCTTCTGTTCGCATCCTTGCCGGACCGCAGTAAGCCGCCCGCTTCTCTCTCGCGCTTTGCGAGCGAAAGGCGGCTATCCGGCGAAGGTGCTTCTTTGGCGGCTGCAAAGCGAAGAATGAGCCGGCACTGCGCCCTGCTGCCGTGCTCCCTCTATTTCACATCCTAACTGTGCCAGCACGCATAGCAGCATGCAGGCTCATCTCCAAAGAATGTTTCCTGCCGCCACGAAGTACTGGCAGCACTGGCACTCGGGACAAAATATGCAGAGATATAGGGAGCGAGAGAGAAAGAAGAGAACTTCGGCCCAGTTTCAGCCTTACAGAACTCGTGCACTTGGAGTTCCCAGAGAAGGTAGTGTGCGTGGAGAAGTTTTCCTCCACGTAGCCGCTTCTGATCGCATCTTTGCCGCACTGAAGAGAGCCGCCCGCTTCTCTCTCGCGCTTTGCGAGCGAAGGGCGCCTAGCCGGCGAAGGTGCGTGATCTTCGGCAAGAAAGCGAAGCGAGAGAAGGTACGGCGCCCTGCTGCTGTGCTCGCTGCATTTCACATCCATACTACACCAACACGCAAAGCAGCATGCAGGCTCATCTCGAAAGCAAGTTTCCCACAGTCATCATGCTCTTGCAGCAGTGCCACTGGGTCAAAATGTGCAGAGAGAGAAAAAGCAAGAGAGATTGAGAAGCACTATGCCCCAAATTCAGTCTTACAGAACTCGTGCACTTGGAGTTCCCAGAGAAGGTAGCGTGCGTGGGGAAGGTTTTCTCCACGTACCTGCTTCTGTTCGCATCTTTGCCGGACCGCAGAAAGTCGCCCGCTTCTCTCTCGCGCTTTGCGAGCGAAAGGCACCTAGCCGGCGAAGGAGCGTCTTCGGCGGCCAGAAGGCGAAACGAAAACCGGCACTGTGCCCTGCTCCTGTGCTCCCTGCATTTCGCATCCAAACTGCACCAGCACGCATAGCAACATGCAGGCTCACCTCCAAAAGATGTTTCCCTCTGCCACGAAGTTCTGGCAGCACTGGCACTCGGGACAAAATGTGCAGAGAGAGAAGAAGGAGAGAGGTTGAGAAGCACTTTGCCCCAAATTCAGTCCTACAGAACTCGTGCATTTGGAGTTTCCAGAGAAGGTAGCATGCGTGAGGAAGGTTTTCTCCACGTAGCCGCTTCTGTTCGCATCTTTGCCGCACCGCAGAGAGCCGCCCGCTTCTCTCTCGCGCTTTGCGAGCGAAGGGCGCCTAGTCGGCGAAGGTGCGTCTCCTTCGGCAAGAAAGCGAAGCGAGAGCCGGTACGGCGCCCTGCTGCTGTGCTCGCTGCATTTCACATCCAAACTGCACCAGCACGCATAGCAACATGCAGGCTCATCTCCAAAGGAGGTTTGCCACTGCCACGAAGGTTTGGCAGCACTGGCACTGGGTCACAATCTGCAGCGAGAGAAAAAGCAAGAGAGATTGAGAAGCACTTTGCCCCAGCTTCAGTCTTACAGAACTCGTGTAATTGGAGTTCCCAGAGAAGGTGGCGTGCGTGGAGATGGTTTTCTCCCCGTAGCCTCTTCTGTTCGCATCCTTGCCGGACCGCAGTAAGCCGCCCGCTTCTCTCTCGCGCTTTGCGAGCGAAAGGCGGCTATCCGGCGAAGGTGCTTCTTTGGCGGCTGCAAAGCGAAGAATGAGCCGGCACTGCGCCCTGCTGCCGTGCTCCCTCTATTTAACATCCAAACTGTGCCAGAACGCATAAAAGCATGCAGGCTCATATCCAAAGCAATTTTCCCGCTGCCACGAAGGTCTGACAGCACTGGCACTCGGGACAAAATGTGCAGAGGGAGAGGGAGCGAGAGAGAGAGAAAAGAACTTCGCCCCAGCTTCAGCCTTGCAGAACTCATGCACTTGGAGTTCCCAGAGAAGGTAGCGTGTGTGGAGAATGTTTTCTCCACGTAGCCTCTTCTGTTCTCGTCTTTTCCGGACCGCAGAACGCCGCACGCTTCTCTCTCGCGCTTTGCGAGCGAAAGGCGGCTAGCCGGCGAAGGTGCTTCTTCGGCGGCTGCAGAGCGCAGAATGAGCCGGCACTGCGCCCTGCTGCCGTGCTCCCCCTATTTCACATCCAAACTGTGCCAGAACGCATAAAAGCATGCAGGCTCATATCCAAAGCAATTTTCCCGCTGCCACGAAGGTCTGACAGCCCTGGCACTCGCGACAAAATGTGCAGAGAGAGAAGAGGGAGAGAGGGATAGAAGCACTTTGCCCCACCTTCAGTGTTACAGAGCTCGTGCACTTGGAGTTCCCAGAGAAGGTAGCGTGCGTGGAGAAGGTTTTCTCCACGTAGCTGCTTCTGTTCGCATCTTTGCCGCACCGCAGAGAGTCGCCCGCTTCTCTCTCGCGCTTTGCGAGCGAAGGGCGCCTAGTCGGCGAAGGTGCGTCTCCTTCGGCAAGAAAGCGAAGCGAGAGCCGGTACGGCGCCCTGCTGCTGTGCTCGCTGCATTTCACATCCAAACTGCACCAACACGCATAGCAACATGCAGGCTCATCTCCAAAGGAGGTTTGCCACTGCCACGAAGGTTTGGCAGCACTGGCACTCGGGACAAAATATGCAGAGAGAGAGGGATCGAGAGAGAGAGAAAAGAACTTCGCCCCAGCTTCAGTCTTACAGAACTCGTGCACTTGGAGTTCCCAGGGAAGGTATCGTGTGTGGAGAATGTTTTCTCCACGTAGCCTCTTCTGTTCCCGTCTTTGCCGGACCGCAGAACGTCGCCGCTTCCCTCTCGCGCTTGGCGAGCGAAGGACGCCTAGCCGGCGAAGGTGCGTCTTCTTCGGCAAGAAAGCGAAGCGAGAGCCGGTACGGCGCCCTGCTGCTGTGCTCGCTGCATTTCACATCCAAACTGCACCAGCACGCATAGCAACATGCAGGCTCATCTGCAAAAGATGTTTCCTGCTGCCACGATGATCTGGCAGCACTGGCACTAGGACACACTCTGCAGACAGAGAAAAAGCAAGAGAGGTTGAGAAGCACTTTGCCCCAGCTTCAGTCTTACAGAACTCGTGCACTTGGAGTTCCCAGAGAAGGTGGCGTGCGTGGAGATGGTTTTCTCCCCGTAGCCTCTTCTGTTCGCATCTTTGCCGCACTGAAGAGAGCCGCCCGCTTCCCTCTCTCGCTTGGCGAGCGAAAGGCGGCTATCCGGCGAAGGTGCTTCTTCGGCGGCTGCAAAGCGAAGAATGAGCCGGCACTGCGCCCTGCTGCCGTGCTCCCTCTATTTCACATCCAAACTACACCAGCACGCATAGCAACATGCAGGCTCATCTCCAAAAGATGTTTCCTGCTGCCACAATGATCTGGCAGCACTGTCACTCGGGACAAAATATGCAGAGAGATAGGGAGCGAGAGAGAAAGAAGAGAACTTCGGCCCAGTTTCAGCCTTACAGAACTCGTGCACTTGGAGTTCCCAGAGAAGGTAGCGTGCGTGGAGAAGTTTTCCTCCACGTAGCCGCTTCTGATCGCATCTTTGCCGCACTGAAGAGAGCCGCCCGCTTCTCTCTCGCGCTTTGCGAGCGAAAGGCACCTAGCCGGCGAAGGTGCGTCTTCGGCGGCCAGAAGGCGAAACGAAAACCGGCACTGTGCCCTGCTCCTGTGCTCCCTACATTTCGCATCCAAACTGCACCAGCACGCATAGCAACATGCAGGCTCACCTCCAAAAGATGTTTCCCTCTGCCACGAAGTTCTGGCAGCACTGGCACTCGGGACAAAATGTGCAGAGAGAGAAGAGGGAGAGAGGTTGAGAAGCACTTTGCCCCAAATTCAGTCCTACAGAACTCGTGCATTTGGAGTTTCCAGAGAAGGTAGCATGCGTGAGGAAGGTTTTCTCCACGTAGCCGCTTCTGTTCACATCTTTGCCGCACCGCAGAGAGTCGCCCGCTTCTCTCTCGCGCTTTGCGAGCGAAGGGCGCCTAGTCGGCGAAGGTGCGTCTCCTTCGGCAAGAAAGCGAAGCGAGAGCCGGTACGGCGCCCTGCTGCTGTGCTCGCTGCATTTCACATCCAAACTGCACCAGCACGCATAGCAACATGCAGGCTCATCTCCACAGGAAGTTTGCCACTGCCACGAAGGTTTGGCAGCACTGGCACTGGGTCACAATCTGCAGCGAGAGAAAAGGCAAGAGAGATTGAGAAGCACTTTGCCCCAGCTTTAGTCTTACAGAACTCGTGCACTTGGCGTTCCCAGAGAAGGTGGCGTGCGTGGAGATGGTTTTCTCCACGTAGCCGCTTCTGTTCGCATCTTTGCCGCACCGCAGAGAGTCGCCCGCTCTCTCTCTCACGCTTTGCGAGCGACGGGCGCCTAGTCGGCGAAGGTGCATCTCCTTCGGAAGAAAGCGAAGCGAGAGCCGGTACGGCGCCCTGCTGCTGTGCTCGCTGCATTTCACATCCAAACTGCACCAGCACGCATAGCAGCATGCAGGCTCATCTCCAAAGGAAGATTGCCACTGCCACGAAGATTTGGCAGCACTGGCACTGGGTCACACTGTGCAGAGAGAGAAAAAGCAAGAGAGATTGAGAAGCACTTCGCCCCAGCTTCAGTCTTACAGAACTCGTGTAATTGGAGTTCCCTGAGAAGGTGGCATGCGTGGAGATGGTTTTCTCCCCGTAGCCTCTTCTGTTCGCATCCTTGCCGGACCGCAGTAAGCCGTCCGCTTCTCTCTCGCGCTTGGCGAGCGAAAGGCGGCTAGCCGGCGAAGGTGTTTTCTTCGGCGGCTGCAGAGCGCAGAATGAGTCGGCACTGCGCCCTGCTGCCGTGCTCCCCCTATTTCACATCCTAACTGTGCCAGAACGCATAAAAGCATGCAGGCTCATATCCAAAGCAATTTTCCCGCTGCCACGAAGGTCTGACAGCCCTGGCACTCGCGACAAAATGTGCAGAGAGAGAAGAGGGAGAGAGGGATAGAAGCACTTTGCCCCACCTTCAGTGTTACAGAGCTCGTGCACTTGGAGTTCCCAGAGAAGGTAGCGTGCGTGGAGAAGGTTTTCTCCACGTAGCCGCTTCTGTTCCCGTCTTTGCCGGACCGCAGAACGTCGCCCGCTTCCCTCTCGCGCTTGGCGAGCGAAGGACGCCTAGCCGGCGAAGGTGCGTCTTCTTCGGCAAGAAAGCGAAGCGAGAGCCAGTACGGCGCCCTGCTGCTGTGCTCGCTGCATTTCACATCCAAACTGCACCAGCACGCATAGCAACATGCAGGCTCATCTCCAAAAGATGTTTCCTGCTGCCACGATGATCTGGCAGCACTGGCACTAGGACACACTCTGCAGACAGAGAAAAAGCAAGAGAGGTTGAGAAGCACTTTGCCCCAGCTTCAGTCTTACAGAACTCGTGTAATTGGAGTTCCCAGAGAAGGTGGCGTGCGTGGAGATGGTTTTCTCCCCGTAGCCTCTTCTGTTCGCATCCTTGCCGGACCGCAGTAAGCCGCCCGCTTCTCTCTCGCGCTTGGCGAGCGAAAGGCGGCTATCCGGCGAAGGTGTTTTCTTCGGCGGCTGCAAAGCGAAGAATGAGCCGGCACTGCGCCCTGCTGCCGTGCTCCCTCTATTTCACATCCTAACTGTGCCAGCACGCATAGCAGCATGCAGGCTCATCTCCAAAGAATGTTTCCTGCCGCCACGAAGTACTGGCAGCACTGGCACTCGGGACAAAATATGCAGAGAGATAGGGAGCGAGAGAGAAAGAAGAGAACTTCGGCCCAGTTTCAGCCTTACAGAACTCGTGCACTTGGAGTTCCCAGAGAAGGTAGCGTGCGTGGAGAAGGTTTTCTCTCCGTAGCCTCTTCTGTTCTCGTCTTTTCCGGACCGCAGAACGCCGCACGCTTCTCTCTCGCGCTTTGCGAGCGAAAGGCGGCTAGCCGGCGAAGGTGCTTCTTCGGCGGCTGCAAAGCGAAGAATGAGCCGGCACTGCGCCCTGCTGCCGTGCTCCCTCTATTTCACATCCAAACTGTGCCAGAACGCATAAAAGCATGCAGGCTCATATCCAAAGCAATTTTCCCGCTGCCACGAAGGTCTGACAGCCCTGGCACTCGCGACAAAATGTGCAGAGAGAGAAGAGGGAGAGAGGGATAGAAGCACTATGCCCCACCTTCAGTGTTACAGAGCTCGTGCACTTGGAGGTCCCAGAGAAGGTAGCGTGCGTGGAGAAGGTTTTCTCCACGTAGCCGCTTCTGTTCGCATCTTTGCCGCACCGCAGAGAGTCGCCCGCTTCTCTCTCGCGCTTTGCGAGCGAAGGGCGCCTAGCCGGCGAAGGTGCGTCTCCTTCGGCAAGAAAGCGAAGCGAGAGCCGTAGGCGCCCTGCTGCTCTGCTCCCCGCATTTCACATCCAAACTGCACCAGCACGCATAGCAGCATGCAGGCTCATATCCAAAGTATGTTTCCCGCCGCCACGAAGTTCTGGCAGCACTGGCACTCGGGACAAAATATGCAGAGAGAGAGGGATCGAGAGAGAGAGAAAAGAACTTCGCCCCAGCTTCAGTCTTACAGAACTCGTGCACTTGGAGTTCCCAGGGAAGGTATCGTGTGTGGAGAATGTTTTCTCCACGTAGCCTCTTCTGTTCCCGTCTTTGCCGGACCGCAGAACGTCGCCCGCTTCCCTCTCGCGCTTGGCGAGCGAAGGACGCCTAGCCGGCGAAGGTGCGTCTTCTTCGGCAAGAAAGCGAAGCGAGAGCCGGTACGGCGCCCTGCTGCTGTGCTCGCTGCATTTCACATCCAAACTGCACCAGCACGCATAGCAACATGCAGGCTCATCTGCAAAAGATGTTTCCTGCTGCCACGATGATCTGGCAGCACTGGCACTAGGACACACTCTGCAGACAGAGAAAAAGCAAGAGAGGTTGAGAAGCACTTTGCCCCAGCTTCAGTCTTACAGAACTCGTGCACTTGGAGTTCCCAGAGAAGGTGGCGTGCGTGGAGATGGTTTTCTCCACGTAGCCTCTTCTGTTCGCATCCTTGCCGGACCGCAGTAAGCCGCCCGCTTCTCTCTCGCGCTTTGCGAGCGAAAGGCGGCTATCCGGCGAAGGTGCTTCTTCGGGGGCTGCAAAGCGAAGAATGAGCCGGCACTGCGCCCTGCTGCCGTGCTCCCTCTATTTCACATCCTAACTGTGCCAGCACGCATAGCAGCATGCAGGCTCATCTCCAAAGAATGTTTCCTGCCGCCACGAAGTACTGGCAGCACTGGCACTCGGGACAAAATATGCAGAGAGATAGGGAGCGAGAGAGAAAGAAGAGAACTTCGGCCCAGTTTCAGCCTTACAGAACTCGTGCACTTGGAGTTCCCAGAGAAGGTAGCGTGCGTGGAGAAGTTTTCCTCCACGTAGCCGCTTCTGATCGCATCTTTGCCGCACTGAAGAGAGCCGCCCGCTTCTCTCTCGCGCTTTGCGAGCGAAGGGCGCCTAGCCGGCGAAGGTGCGTGATCTTCGGCAAGAAAGCGAAGCGAGAGCCGGTACGGCGCCCTGCTGCTGTGCTCGCTGCATTTCACATCCATACTACACCAACACGCAAAGCAGCATGCAGGCTCATCTCGAAAGCAAGTTTCCCACAGTCATCATGCTCTTGCAGCAGTGCCACTGGGTCAAAATGTGCAGAGAGAGAAAAAGCAAGAGAGATTGAGAAGCACTATGCCCCAGCTTCAGTGTTACAGAACTCGTGCACTTGGAGTTCCCAGAGAAGGTAGCGTGCGTGGGGAAGGTTTTCTCCACGTACCTGCTTCTGTTCGCATCTTTGCCGGACCGCAGAAAGTCGCCCGCTTCTCTCTCGCGCTTTGCGAGCGAAAGGCACCTAGCCGGCGAAGGTGCGTCTTCGGCGGCCAGAAGGCGAAACGAAAACCGGCACTGTGCCCTGCTCCTGTGCTCCCTGCATTTCGCATCCAAACTGCACCAGCACGCATAGCAACATGCAGGCTCACCTCCAAAAGATGTTTCCCTCTGCCACGAAGTTCTGGCAGCACTGGCACTCGGGACAAAATGTGCAGAGAGAGAAGAGGGAGAGAGGTTGAGAAGCACTTTGCCCCAAATTCAGTCCTACAGAACTCGTGCATTTGGAGTTTCCAGAGAAGGTAGCATGCGTGAGGAATGTTTTCTCCACGTAGCCGCTTCTGTTCGCATCTTTGCCGCACCGCAGAGAGTCGCCCGCTTCTCTCTCGCGCTTTGCGAGCGAAGGGCGCCTAGTCGGCGAAGGTGCGTCTCCTTCGGCAAGAAAGCGAAGCGAGAGCCGGTACGGCGCCCTGCTGCTGTGCTCGCTGCATTTCACATCCAAACTGCACCAACACGCATAGCAACATGCAGGCTCATCTCCAAAGGAAGTTTGCCACTGCCACGAAGATTTGGCAGCACTGGCACTGGGTCACACTGTGCAGCGAGAGAAAAAGCAAGAGAGATTGAGAAGCACTTTGCCCCAGCTTCAGTCTTACAGAACTCGTGCACTTGGAGTTCCCAGAGAAGGTGGCGTGCGTGGAGATGGTTTTCTCCCCGTAGCCTCTTCTGTTCGCATCTTTGCCGGACCGCAGAAAGCCGCCCGCTTCTCTCTCGCGCTTTGCGAGCGAAAGGCGGCTATCCGGCGAAGGTGCTTCTTCGGCGGCTGCAAAGCGAAGAATGAGCCGGCACTGCGCCCTGCTGCCGTGCTCCCTCTATTTCACATCCAAACTACACCAGCACGCATAGCAGCATGCAGGCTCATCTCCAAAGAATGTTTCCTGCCGCCACGAAGTACTGGCAGCACTGGCACTCGGGACAAAATATGCAGAGTGAGAGGGAGCGAGAGAGAGAGAAAAGAACTTCGCCCCAGCTTCAGCCTTGCAGAACTCGTGCACTTGGAGTTCCCAGAGAAGGTAGCGTGTGTGGAGAATGTTTTCTCCACGTAGCCTCTTCTGTTCTCGTCTTTTCCGGACCGCAGAACGCCGCACGCTTCTCTCTCGCGCTTTGCGAGCGAAAGGCGGCTAGCCGGCGAAGGTGCTTCTTCGGCGGCTGCAGAGCGCAGAATGAGCCGGCACTGCGCCCTGCTGCCGTGCTCCCCCTATTTCACATCCAAACTGTGCCAGAACGCATAAAAGCATGCAGGCTCATATCCAAAGCAATTTTCCCGCTGCCACGAAGGTCTGACAGCCCTGGCACTCGCGACAAAATGTGCAGAGAGAGAAGAGGGAGAGAGGGATAGAAGCACTTTGCCCCACCTTCAGTGTTACAGAGCTCGTGCACTTGGAGTTCCCAGAGAAGGTAGCGTGCGTGGAGAAGGTTTTCTCCACGTAGCCGCTTCTGTTCGCATCTTTGCCGCACCGCAGAGAGTCGCCCGCTTCTCTCTCGCGCTTTGCGAGCGAAGGGCGCCTAGCCGGCGAAGGTGCGTCTCCTTCGGCAAGAAAGCGAAGCGAGAGCCGTAGGCGCCCTGCTGCTGTGCTCCCCGCATTTCACATCCAAACTGCACCAGAACGCATAAAAGCATGCAGGCTCATATCCAAAGCAATTTTCCCGCCGCCACGAAGTTCTGGCAGCACTGGCACTCGGGACAAAATATGCAGAGAGAGAGGGATCGAGAGAGAGAGAAAAGAACTTCGCCCCAGCTTCAGTCTTACAGAACTCGTGCACTTGGAGTTCCCAGGGAAGGTATCGTGTGTGGAGAATGTTTTCTCCACGTAGCCTCTTCTGTTCCCGTCTTTGCCGGACCGCAGAATGTCTCCCGCTTCCCTCTCGCGCTTGGCGAGCGAAGGACGCCTAGCCGGCGAAGGTGCGTCTTCTTCGGCAAGAAAGCGAAGCGAGAGCCGGTACGGCGCCCTGCTGCTGTGCTCGCTGCATTTCACATCCAAACTGCACCAGCACGCATAGCAACATGCAGGCTCATCTGCAAAAGATGTTTCCTGCTGCCACGATGATCTGGCAGCACTGGCACTAAAACACACTCTGCAGACAGAGAAAAAGCAAGAGAGGTTGAGAAGCACTTTGCCCCAGCTTCAGTCTTACAGAACTCGTGCACTTGGAGTTCCCAGAGAAGGTGGCGTGCGTGGAGATGGTTTTCTCCCCGTAGCCTCTTCTGTTCGCATCTTTGCCGGACCGCAGAAAGCCGCCCGCTTCTCTCTCGCGCTTTGCGAGCGAAAGGCGGCTATCCGGCGAAGGTGCTTCTTCGGCGGCTGCAAAGCGAAGAATGAGCCGGCACTGCGCCCTGCTGCCGTGCTCCCTCTATTTCACATCCTAACTGTGCCAGCACGCATAGCAGCATGCAGGCTCATCTCCAAAGAATGTTTCCTGCCGCCACGAAGTACTGGCAGCACTGGCACTCGGGACAAAATATGCAGAGAGATAGGGAGCGAGAGAGAAAGAAGAGAACTTCGGCCCAGTTTCAGCCTTACAGAACTCGTGCACTTGGAGTTCCCAGAGAAGGTAGCGTGCGTGTAGAAGTTTTCCTCCACGTAGCCGCTTCTGATCGCATCTTTGCCGCACTGAAGAGAGCCGCCCGCTTCTCTCTCGCGCTTTGCGTGCGAAGGGCGCCTAGTCGGCGAAGGTGCGTGATCTTCGGCAAGAAAGCGAAGCGAGAGCCGGTACGGCGCCCTGCTGCTGTGCTCGCTGCATTTCACATCCATACTACACCAACACGCAAAGCAGCATGCAGGCTCATCTCGAAAGCAAGTTTCCCACAGTCATCATGCTCTTGCAGCAGTGCCACTGGGTCAAAATGTGCAGAGAGAGAAAAAGCAAGAGAGATTGAGAAGCACTATGCCCCAAATTCAGTCTTACAGAACTCGTGCACTTGGAGTTCCCAGAGAAGGTAGCGTGCGTGGGGAAGGTTTTCTCCACGTACCTGCTTCTGTTCGCATCTTTGCCGGACCGCAGAAAGTCGCCCGCTTCTCTCTCGCGCTTTGCGAGCGAAAGGCACCTAGCCGGCGAAGGTGCGTCTTCGGCGGCCAGAAGGCAAAACGAAAACCGGCACTGTGCCCTGCTCCTGTGCTCCCTGCATTTCGCATCCAAACTGCACCAGCACGCATAGCAACATGCAGGCACACCTCCAAAAGATGTTTCCCTCTGCCACGAAGTTCTGGCAGCACTGGCACTCGGGACAAAATGTGCAGAGAGAGAAGAGGGAGAGAGGTTGAGAAGCACTTTGCCCCAAATTCAGTCCTACAGAACTCGTGCATTTGGAGTTTCCAGAGAAGGTAGCATGCGTGAGGAAGGTTTTCTCCACGTAGCCGCTTCTGTTCGCATCTTTGCCGCACCGCAGAGAGCCGCCCGCTTCTCTCTCGCGCTTTGCGAGCGAAGGGCGCCTAGTCGGCGAAGGTGCGTCTCCTTCGGCAAGAAAGCGAAGCGAGAGCCGGTACGGCGCCCTGCTGCTGTGCTCGCTGCATTTCACATCCAAACTGCACCAACACGCATAGCAAAATGCAGGCTCATCTCCAAAGGAAGTTTGCCACTGCCACGAAGGTTTGGCAGCACTGGCAGTGGGTCACAATCTGCAGCGAGAGAAAAAGCAAGAGAGATTGAGAAGCACTTTGCCCCAGCTTCAGTCTTACAGAACTCGTGCACTTGGCGTTCCCAGAGAAGGTGGCGTGCGTGGAGATGGTTTTCTCCACGTAGCCGCTTCTGTTCGCATCTTTGCCGCACCGCAGAGAGTCGCCCGCTTCTCTCTCGCGGTTTGCTAGCGAAGGGCGCCTGGCCGGCGAAGGTGCGTCTCCTTCGGAAGAAAGCGAAGCGAGAGCCGGTACGGCGCCCTGCTGCTGTGCTCGCTGCATTTCACATCCAAACTGCACCAGCACGCATAGCAACATGCAGGCTCATCTCCAAATAAAGTTTGCCACTGCCCCGAAGATTTGGCAGCACTGGCACTGGGTCACACTGTGCAGCGAGAGAAAAAGCAAGAGAGATTGAGAAGCACTTTGCCCCAGCTTTAGTCTTACAGAACTCGTGCACTTGGCGTTCCCAGAGAAGGTGGCGTGCGTGGAGATGGTTTTCTCCACGTAGCCGCTTCTGTTCGCATCTTTGCCGCACCGCAGAGAGTCGCCCACTTCTCTCTCGCGCTTTGCTAGCGAAGGGCGCCTGGCCGGCGAAGGTGCGTCTCCTTCGGCAAGAAAGCGAAGCGAGAGCCGGTACGGCGCCCTGCTGCTGTGCTCGCTGCATTTCACATCCAAACTGCACCAGAACGCATAGCAACATGCAGGCTCATCTCCAAAGGAAGTTTGCCACTGCCACGAAGATTTGGCAGCACTGGCACTGGGTCACACTGTGCAGCGAGAGAAAAAGCAAGAGAGATTGAGAAGCACTTTGCCCCAGCTTCAGTCTTACAGAACTCGTGTAATTGGAGTTCCCAGAGAAGGTGGCGTGCGTGGAGATGGTTTTCTCCCCGTAGCCTCTTCTGTTCGCATCCTTGCCGGACCGCAGTAAGCCGCCCGCTTCTCTCCCGCGCTTTGCGAGCGAAAGGCGGCTATACGGCGAAGGTGCTTCTTCGGCGGCTGCAAAGCGAAGAATGAGCCGGCACTGCGCCCTGCTGCCGTGCTCCCTCTATTTCACATCCTAACTGTGCCAGCACGCATAGCAGCATGCATGCTCATCTCCAAAGAATGTTTCCTGCCGCCACGAAGGTCTGGCAGCACTGGCACTCGGGACAAAATATGCAGAGAGATAGGGAGCGAGAGAGAAAGAAGAGAACTTCGGCCCAGTTTCAGCCTTACAGAACTCGTGCACTTGGAGTTCCCAGAGAAGGTAGCGTGCGTGGAGAAGTTTTCCTCCACGTAGCCGCTTCTGATCGCATCTTTGCCGCACTAAAGAGAGCCGCCCGCTTCTCTCGCGCGCTTTGCGAGCGAAGGGCGCCTAACCGGCGAAGGTGCGTGATCTTCGGCAAGAAAGCGAAGCGAGAGCCGGTACGGCGCCCTGCTGCTGTGCTCGCTGCATTTCACATCCATACTACACCAACACGCAAAGCAGCATGCAGGCTCATCTCGAAAGCAAGTTTCCCACAGTCATCATGCTCTTGCAGCAGTGCCACTGGGTCAAAATGTGCAGAGAGAGAAAAAGCAAGAGAGATTGAGAAGCACTTTGCCCCAGCTTCAGTCTTACAGAACTCGTGTAATTGGAGTTCCCAGAGAAGGTGGCGTGCGTGGAGATGGTTTTCTCCCCGTAGCCTCTTCTGTTCGCATCCTTGCCGGACCGCAGTAAGCCGCCCGCTTCTCTCTCGCGCTTTGCGAGCGAAAGGCGGCTATCCGGCGAAGGTGCTTCTTCGGCGGCTGCAAAGCGAAGAATGAGCCGGCACTGCGCCCTGCTGCCGTGCTCCCTCTATTTCACATCCTAACTGTGCCAGCACGCATAGCAGCATGCAGGCTCATCTCCAAAGAATGTTTCCTGCCGCCACGAAGTACTGGCAGCACTGGCACTCGGGACAAAATATGCAGAGAGATAGGGAGCGAGAGAGAAAGAAGAGAACTTCGGCCCAGTTTCAGCCTTACAGAACTCGTGCACTTGGAGTTCCCAGAGAAGGTAGCGTGCGTGGAGAAGTTTTCCTCCACGTAGCCGCTTCTGATCGCATCTTTGCCGCACTGAAGAGAGCCGCCCGCTTCTCTCTCGCGCTTTGCGAGCGAAGGGCGCCTAGCCGGCGAAGGTGCGTGATCTTCGGCAAGAAAGCGAAGCGAGAGCCGGTACGGCGCCCTGCTGCTGTGCTCGCTGCATTTCACATCCATACTACACCAACACGCAAAGCAGCATGCAGGCTCATCTCGAAAGCAAGTTTCCCACAGTCATCATGCTCTTGCAGCAGTGCCACTGGGTCAAAATGTGCAGAGAGAGAAAAAGCAAGAGAGATTGAGAAGCACTATGCCCCAGCTTCAGTCTTACAGAACTCGTGCACTTGGAGTTCCCAGAGAAGGTAGCGTGCGTGGGGAAGGTTTTCTCCACGTACCTGCTTCTGTTCGCATCTTTGCCGGACCGCAGAAAGTCGCCCGCTTCTCTCTCGCGCTTTGCGAGCGAAAGGCACCTAGCCGGCGAAGGAGCGTCTTCGGCGGCCAGAAGGCGAAACGAAAACCGGCACTGTGCCCTGCTCCTGTGCTCCCTGCATTTCGCATCCAAACTGCACCAGCACGCATAGCAACATGCAGGCTCACCTCCAAAAGATGTTTCCCTCTGCCACGAAGTTCTGGCAGCACTGGCACTCGGGACAAAATGTGCAGAGAGAGAAGAGGGAGAGAGGTTGAGAAGCACTTTGCCCCAAATTCAGTCCTACAGAACTCGTGCATTTGGAGTTTCCAGAGAAGGTAGCATGCGTGAGGAAGGTTTTCTCCACGTAGCCGCTTCTGTTCGCATCTTTGCCGCACCGCAGAGAGTCGCCCGCTTCTCTCTCGCGTTTTGCGAGCGAAGGGCGCCTAGTCGGCGAAGGTGCGTCTCCTTCGGCAAGAAAGCGAAGCGAGAGCCGGTACGGCGCCCTGCTGCTGTGCTCGCTGCATTTCACATCCAAACTGCACCAGCACGCATAGCAGCATGCAGGCTCATCTCCAAAGGAAGTTGTCCACTGCCACGAAGATTTGGCAGCACTGGCACTGGGTCACACTGTGCAGCGAGAGAAAAAGCAAGAGAGATTGAGAAGCACTTTGCCCCAGCTTCAGTCTTACAGAACTCGTGTAATTGGAGTTCCCAGAGAAGGTGGCGTGCGTGGAGATGGTTTTCTCCCCCTAGCCTCTTCTGTTCGCATCCTTGCCGGACCGCAGTAAGCCGCCCGCTTCTCTCTCGCGCTTTGCGAGCGAAAGGCGGCTATCCGGCGAAGGTGCTTCTTCGGCGGCTGCAAAGCGAAGAATGAGCCGGCACTGCGCCCTGCTGCCGTGCTCCCTCTATTTCACATCCTAACTGTGCCAGCACGCATAGCAGCATGCAGGCTCATCTCCAAAGAATGTTTCCTGCCGCCACGAAGGTCTGGCAGCACTGGCACTCGGGACAAAATATGCAGAGAGATAGGGAGCGAGAGAGAACGAAGAGAACTTCGGCCCAGTTTCAGCCTTACAGAACTCGTGCACTTGGAGTTCCCAGAGAAGGTAGCGTGCCTGGAGAAGTTTTCCTCCACGTAGCCGCTTCTGATCGCATCTTTGCCGCACTGAAGAGAGCCGCCCGCTTCTCTCTCGCGCTTTGCGAGCGAAGGGCGCCTAGCCGGCGAAGGTGCGTGATCTTCGGCAAGAAAGCGAAGCGAGAGCCGGTACGGCGCCCTGCTGCTGTGCTCGCTGCATTTCACATCCATACTACACCAACACGCAAAGCAGCATGCAGGCTCATCTCGAAAGCAAGTTTCCCACAGTCATCATGCTCTTGCAGCAGTGCCACTGGGTCAAAATGTGCAGAGAGAGAAAAAGCAAGAGAGATTGAGAAGCACTTTGCCCCAGCTTCAGTCTTACAGAACTCGTGTAATTGGAGTTCCCAGAGAAGGTGGCGTGCGTGGAGATGGTTTTCTCCCCGTAGCCTCTTCTGTTCGCATCCTTGCCGGACCGCAGTAAGCCGCCCGCTTCTCTCTCGCGCTTTGCGAGCGAAAGGCGGCTATCCGGCGAAGGTGCTTCTTCGGCGGCTGCAAAGCGAAGAATGAGCCGGCACTGCGCCCTGCTGCCGTGCTCCCTCTATTTCACATCCTAACTGTGCCAGCACGCATAGCAGCATGCAGGCTCATCTCCAAAGAATGTTTCCTGCCGCCACGAAGTACTGGCAGCACTGGCACTCGGGACAAAATATGCAGAGAGATAGGGAGCGAGAGAGAAAGAAGAGAACTTCGGCCCAGTTTCAGCCTTACAGAACTCGTGCACTTGGAGTTCCCAGAGAAGGTAGCGTGCGTGGAGAAGTTTTCCTCCACGTAGCCGCTTCTGATCGCATCTTTGCCGCACTGAAGGGAGCCGCCCGCTTCTCTCTCGCGCTTTGCGAGCGAAGGGCGCCTAGCCGGCGAAGGTGCGTGATCTTCGGCAAGAAAGCGAAGCGAGAGCCGGTACGGCGCCCTGCTGCTGTGCTCGCTGCATTTCACATCCATACTACACCAACACGCAAAGCAGCATGCAGGCTCATCTCGAAAGCAAGTTTCCCACAGTCATCATGCTCTTGCAGCAGTGCCATTGGGTCAAAATGTGCAGAGAGAGAAAAAGCAAGAGAGATTGAGAAGCACTATGCCCCAGCTTCAGTCTTACAGAACTCGTGCACTTGGAGTTCCCAGAGAAGGTAGCGTGCGTGGGGAAGGTTTTCTCCACGTACCTGCTTCTGTTCGCATCTTTGCCGGACCGCAGAAAGTCGCCCGCTTCTCTCTCGCGCTTTGCGAGCGAAAGGCACCTAGCCGGCGAAGGAGCGTCTTCGGCGGCCAGAAGGCGAAACGAAAACCGGCACTGTGCCCTGCTCCTGTGCTCCCTGCATTTCGCATCCAAACTGCACCAGCACGCATAGCAACATGCAGGCTCACCTCCAAAAGATGTTTCCCTCTGCCACGAAGTTCTGGCAGCACTGGCACTCGGGACAAAATGTGCAGAGAGAGAAGAGGGAGAGAGGTTGAGAAGCACTTTGCCCCAAATTCAGTCCTACAGAACTCGTGCATTTGGAGTTTCCAGAGAAGGTAGCATGCGTGAGGAAGGTTTTCTCCACGTAGCCGCTTCTGTTCGCATCTTTGCCGCACCGCAGAGAGTCGCCCGCTTCTCTCTCGCGCTTTGCGAGCGAAGGGCGCCTAGTCGGCGAAGGTGCGTCTCCTTCGGCAAGAAAGCGAAGCGAGAGCCGGTACGGCGCCCTGCTGCTGTGCTCGCTGCATTTCACATCCAAACTGCACCAGCACGCATAGCAGCATGCAGGCTCATCTCCAAAGGAAGTTGTCCACTGCCACGAAGATTTGGCAGCACTGGCACTGGGTCACACTGTGCAGCGAGAGAAAAAGCAAGAGAGATTGAGAAGCACTTTACCCCAGCTTCAGTCTTACAGAACTCGTGTAATTGGAGTTCCCAGAGAAGGTGGCGTGCGTGGAGATGGTTTTCTCCCCGTAGCCTCTTCTGTTCGCATCTTTGCCGCACCGCAGAGAGTCGCCCGCTTCTCTCTCGCGCTTTGCTAGCGAAGGGCGCCTGGCCGGCGAAAGTGCGTCTCCTTCGGAAGAAAGCGATGCGAGAGCCGGTACGGCGCCCTGCTGCTGTGCTCGCTGCATTTCACATCCAAACTGCACCAGCACGCATAGCCGCATGCAGGCTCATCTCCAAAGGAAGATTGCCACTGCCACGATGATTTGGCAGCACTGGCACTGGGTCACACTGTGCAGCGAGAGAAAAAGCAAGAGAGATTGAGAAGCACTTTGCCCCAGCTTCAGTCTTACAGAACTCGTGCACGTGGAGTTCCCAGAGAAGGTGGCGTGCGTGGAGATGGTTTTCTCCCCGTAGCCTCTTCTGTTCGCATCCTTGCCGGACCGCAGTAAGCCGCCCGCTTCTCTCTCGCGCTTTGCGAGCGAAAGGCGGCTATCCGGCGAAGGTGCTTCTTCGGTGGCAGCAAAGCGAAGAATGAGCCGGCACTGCGCCCTGCTGCCGTGCTCCCTCTATTTCACATCCTAACTGTGCCAGCACGCATAGCAGCATGCAGGCTCATCTCCAAAGAATGTTTCCTGCCGCCACGAACTACTGGCAGCACTGGCACTCGGGACAAAATATGCAGAGGGAGAGGGAGAGGGAGCGAGAGAGAAAAGAACTTCGCCCCAGCTTCAGCCTTGCAGAACTCGTGCACTTGGAGTTCCCAGAGAAGGTAGCGTGTGTGGAGAATGTTTTCTCCACCTAGCCTCTTCTGTTCTCGTCTTTTCCGGACCGCAGAACGCCGCACGCTTCTCTCTCGCGCTTTGCGAGCGAAAGGCGGCTAGCCGGCGAAGGTGCTTCTTCGGCGGCTGCAGAGCGAAGAATGAGCCGGCACTGCGCCCTGCTGCCGTGCTCCCCCTATTTCACATCCAAACTGTGCCAGAACGCATAAAAGCATGCAGGCTCATATCCAAAGCAATTTTCCCGCTGCCACGAAGGTCTGACAGCCCTGGCACTCACGACAAAATGTGCAGAGAGAGAAGAGGGAGAGAGGGATAGAAGCACTTTGCCCCACCTTCAGTGTTACAGAGCTCGTGCACTTGGAGTTCCCAGAGAAGGTAGCGTGCGTGGAGAAGGTTTTCTCCACGTAGCCGCTTCTGTTCGCATCTTTGCCGCACCGCAGAGAGTCGCCCGCTTCTCTCTCGCGCTTTGCGAGCGAAGGGCGCCTAGCCGGCGAGGGTGCGTCTCCTTCGGCAAGAAAGCGAAGCGAGAGCCGTAGGCGCGCTGCTGCTCTGCTCCCCGCATTTCACATCCAAACTGCACCAGCACGCATAGCAGCATGCAGGCTCATATCCAAAGTATGTTTCCCGCCGCCACGAAGTTCTGGCAGCACTGGCACTCGGGACAAAATATGCAGAGAGAGAGGGATCGAGAGAGAGAGAAAAGAACTTCGCCCCAGCTTCAGTCTTACAGAACTCGTGCACTTGGAGTTCCCAGGGAAGGTATCGTGTGTGGAGAATGTTTTCTCCACGTAGCCTCTTCTGTTCCCGTCTTTGCCGGACCGCAGAACGTCGCCCGCTTCCCTCTCGCGCTTGGCGAGCGAAGGACGCCTAGCCGGCGAAGGTGCGTCTTCTTCGGCAAGAAAGCGAAGCGAGAGCCGGTACGGCGCCCTGCTGCTGTGCTCGCTGCATTTCACATCCAAACTGCACCAGCACGCATAGCAACATGCAGGCTCATCTGCAAAAGATGTTTCCTGCTGCCACGATGATCTGGCAGCACTGGCACTAGGACACACTCTGCAGACAGAGAAAAAGCAAGAGAGGTTGAGAAGCACTTTGCCCCAGCTTCAGTCTTACAGAACTCGTGCACTTGGAGTTCCCAGAGAAGGTGGCGTGCGTGGAGATGGTTTTCTCCCCGTAGCCTCTTCTGTTCGCATCCTTGCCGGACCGCAGTAAGCCGCCCGCTTCTCTCTCGCGCTTTGCGAGCGAAAGGCGGCTATCCGGCGAAGGTGCTTCTTCGGCGGCTGCAAAGCGAAGAATGAGCCGGCACTGCGCCCTGCTGCCGTGCTCCCTCTATTTCACATCCTAACTGTGCCAGCACGCATAGCAGCATGCAGGCTCATCTCCAAAGAATGTTTCCTGCCGCCACGAAGTACTGGCAGCACTGGCACTCGGGACAAAATATGCAGAGAGATAGGGAGCGAGAGAGAAAGAAGAGAACTTCGGCCCAGTTTCAGCCTTACAGAACTCGTGCACTTGGAGTTCCCAGAGAAGGTAGCGTGCGTGGAGAAGTTTTCCTCCACGTAGCCGCTTCTGATCGCATCTTTGCCGCACTGAAGAAAGCCGCCCGCTTCTCTCGCGCGCTTTGCGAGCGAAGGGCGCCTAGCCGGCGAAGGTGCGTGATCTTCGGCAAGAAAGCGAAGCGAGAGCCGGTACGGCGCCCTGCTGCTGTGCTCGCTGCATTTCACATCCATACTACACCAACACGCAAAGCAGCATGCAGGCTCATCTCGAAAGCAAGTTTCCCACAGTCATCATGCTCTTGCAGCAGTGCCACTGGGTCAAAATGTGCAGAGAGAGAAAAAGCAAGAGAGATTGAGAAGCACTATGCCCCAGCTTCAGTCTTACAGAACTCGTGCACTTGGAGTTCCCAGAGAAGGTAGCGTGCGTGGGGAAGGTTTTCTCCACGTACCTGCTTCTGTTCGCATCTTTGCCGGACCGCAGAAAGTCGCCCGCTTCTCTCTCGCGCTTTGCGAGCGAAAGGCACCTAGCCGGCGAAGGTGCGTCTTCGGCGGCCAGAAGGCGAAACGAAAACTGGCACTGTGCCCTGCTCCTGTGCTCCCTGCATTTCGCATCCAAACTGCACCAGCACGCATAGCAACATGCAGGCACACCTCCAAAAGATGTTTCCCTCTGCCACGAAGTTCTGGCAGCACTGGCACTCGGGACAAAATGTGCAGAGAGAGAAGAGGGAGAGAGGTTGAGAAGCACTTTGCCCCAAATTCAGTCCTACAGAACTCGTGCATTTGGAGTTTCCAGAGAAGGTAGCATGCGTGAGGAAGGTTTTCTCCACGTAGCCGCTTCTGTTCGCATCTTTGCCGCACCGCAGAGAGCCGCCCGCTTCTCTCTCGCGCTTTGCGAGCGAAGGGCGCCTAGTCGGCGAAGGTGCGTGATCTTCGGCAAGAAAGCGAAGCGAGAGCCGGTACGGCGCCCTGCTGCTGTGCTCGCTGCATTTCACATCCAAACTGCACCAACACGCATAGCAACATGCAGGCTCATCTCCAAAGGAAGTTTGCCACTGCCACGAAGGTTTGGCAGCACTGGCACTGGGTCACAATCTGCAGCGAGAGAAAAAGCAAGAGAGATTGAGAAGCACTTTGCCCCAGCTTCAGTCTTACAGAACTCGTGCACTTGGCGTTCCCAGAGAAGGTGGCGTGCGTGGAGATGGTTTTCTCCCCGTAGCCTCTTCTGTTCGCATCCTTGCCGGACCGCAGTAAGCCGCCCGCTTCTCTCTCGCGCTTTGCGAGCGAAAGGCGGCTATCCGGCGAAGGTGCTTCTTCGGCGGCTGCAAAGCGAAGAATGAGCCGGCACTGCGCCCTGCTGCCGTGCTCCCTCTATTTCACATCCAAACTACACCAGCACGCATAGCAGCATGCAGGCTCATCTCCAAAGAATGTTTCCTGCCGCCACGAAGTACTGGCAGCACTGGCACTCGGGACAAAATATGCAGAGGGAGAGGGAGCGAGAGAGAGAGAAAAGAACTTCGCCCCAGCTTCAGCCTTGCAGAACTCGTGGACTTGGAGTTCCCAGAGAAGGTAGCGTGTGTGGAGAATGTTTTCTCCACGTAGCCTCTTCTGTTCTCGTCTTTTCCGGACCGCAGTACGCCGCACGCTTCTCTCTCGCGCTTTGCGAGCGAAAGGCGGCTAGCCGGCGAAGGTGCTTTTTCGGCGGCTGCAGAGCGAAGAATGAGCCGGCACTGCGCCCTGCTGCCGTGCTCCCCCTATTTCACATCCAAACTGTGCCAGAACGCATAAAAGCATGCAGGCTCATATCCAAAGCAATTTTCCCGCTGCCACGAAGGTCTGACAGCCCTGGCACTCGCGACAAAATGTGCAGAGAGAGAAGAGGGAGAGAGGGATAGAAGCACTTTGCCCCACCTTCAGTGTTACAGAGCTCGTGCACTTGGAGTTCCCAGAGAAGGTAGCGTGCGTGGAGAAGGTTTTCTCCACGTAGCCGCTTCTGTTCGCATCTTTGCCGCACCGCAGAGAGTCGCCCGCTTCTCTCTCGCGCTTTGCGAGCGAAGGGCGCCTAGCCGGCGAAGGTGCGTCTCCTTCGGCAAGAAAGCGAAGCGAGAGCCGTAGGCGCCCTGCTGCTGTGCTCCCCGCATTTCACATCCAAACTGCACCAGCACGCATAGCAGCATGCAGGCTCATATCCAAAGTATGTTTCCCGCCGCCACGAAGTTCTGGCCGCACTGGCACTCGGGACAAAATATGCAGAGAGAGAGGGATCGAGAGAGAGAGAAAAGAACTTCGCCCCAGCTTCAGTCTTACAGAACTCGTGCACTTGGAGTTCCCAGGGAAGGTATCGTGTGTGGAGAATGTTTTCTCCACGTAGCCTCTTCTGTTCCCGTCTTTGCCGGACCGCAGAACGTCGCCCGCTTCCCTCTCGCGCTTGGTGAGCGAAGGACGCCTAGCCGGCGAAGGTGCGTCTTCTTCGGCAAGAAAGCGAAGCGAGAGCCGGTACGGCGCCCTGCTGCTGTGCTCGCTGCATTTCACATCCAAACTGCACCAGCACGCATAGCAACATGCAGGCTCATCTGCAAAAGATGTTTCCTGCTGCCACGATGATCTGGCAGCACTGGCACTAGGACACACTCTGCAGACAGAGAAAAAGCAAGAGAGGTTGAGAAGCACTTTGCCCCAGCTTCAGTCTTACAGAACTCGTGCACTTGGAGTTCCCAGAGAAGGTGGCGTGCGTGGAGATGGTTTTCTCCCCGTAGCCTCTTCTGTTCGCATCCTTGCCGGACCGCAGTAAGCCGCCCGCTTCTCTCTCGCGCTTTGCGAGCGAAAGGCGGCTAGTCGGCGAAGGTGTTTTCTTCGGCGGCTGCAAAGCGAAGAATGGGCCGGCACTGCGCCCTGCTGCCGTGCTCCCTCTATTTCACATCCTAACTGTGCCAGCACGCATAGCAGCATGCAGGCTCATCTCCAAAGAATGTTTCCTGCCGCCACGAAGTACTGGCAGCACTGGCACTCGGGACAAAATATGCAGAGAGATAGGGAGCGAGAGAGAAAGAAGAGAACTTCGGCCCAGTTTCAGCCTTACAGAACTCGTGCACTTGGAGTTCCCAGAGAAGGTAGCGTGCGTGGAGAAGTTTTCCTCCACGTAGCCGCTTCTGATCGCATCTTTGCCGCACTGAAGAGAGCCGCCCGCTTCTCTCTCGCGCTTTGCGAGCGAAGGGCGCCTAGCCGGCGAAGGTGCGTGATCTTCGGCAAGAAAGCGAAGCGAGAGCCGGTACGGCGCCCTGCTGCTGTGCTCGCTGCATTTCACATCCATACTACACCAACACGCAAAGCAGCATGCAGGCTCATCTCGAAAGCAAGTTTCCCACAGTCATCATGCTCTTGCAGCAGTGCCACTGGGTCAAAATGTGCAGAGAGAGAAAAAGCAAGAGAGATTGAGAAGCACTATGCCCCAGCTTCAGTCTTACAGAACTCGTGCACTTGGAGTTCCCAGAGAAGGTAGCGTGCGTGGGGAAGGTTTTCTCCACGTACCTGCTTCTGTTCGCATCTTTGCCGGACCGCAGAAAGTCGCCCGCTTCTCTCTCGCGCTTTGCGAGCGAAAGGCACCTAGCCGGCGAAGGCGCGTCTTCGGCGGCCAGAAGGCGAAACGAAAACCGGCACTGTGCCCTGCTCCTGTGCTCCCTGCATTTCGCATCCAAACTGCACCAGCACGCATAGCAACATGCAGGCTCACCTCCAAAAGATGTTTCCCTCTGCCACGAAGTTCTGGCAGCACTGGCACTCGGGACAAAATGTGCAGAGAGAGAAGAGGGAGAGAGGTTGAGAAGCACTTTGCCCCAAATTCAGTCCTACAGAACTCGTGCATTTGGAGTTTCCAGAGAAGGTAGCATGCGTGAGGAAGGTTTTCTCCACGTAGCCGCTTCTGTTCGCATCTTTGCCGCACCGCAGAGAGTCGCCCGCTTCTCTCTCGCGGTTTGCTAGCGAAGGGCGCCTGGCCGGCGAAGGTGCGTCTCCTTCGGCAAGAAAGCGAAGCGAGAGCCGGTACGGCGCCCTGCTGCTGTGCTCGCTGCATTTCACATCCAAACTGCACCAACACGCATAGCAACATGCAGGCTCATCTCCAAAGGAAGTTTGCCACTGCCACGAAGGTTTGGCAGCACTGGCACTGGGTCACAATCTGCAGCGAGAGAAAAGGCAAGAGAGATTGAGAAGCACTTTGCCCCAGCTTTAGTCTTACAGAACTCGTGCACTTGGGGTTCCCAGAGAAGGTGGCGTGCGTGGAGATTGTTTTCTCCACGTAGCCTCTTCTGTTCGCATCTTTGCCGCACCGCAGAGAGTCGCCCGCTCTCTCTCTCACGCTTTGCGAGCAAAGGGCGCCTAGCCGGCGAAGGTGCGTCTCCTTCGGAAGAAAGCGAAGCGAGAGCCGGTACGGCGCCCTGCTGCTGTGCTCGCTGCATTTCACATCCAAACTGCACCAGCACGCATAGCAGCATGCAGGCTCATCTCCAAAGGAAGATTGCCACTGCCACGAAGATTTGGCAGCACTGGCACTGGGTCACACTGTGCAGCGAGAGAAAAAGCAAGAGAGATTGAGAAGCACTTTGCCCCAGCTTCAGTCTTACAGAACTCGTGTAATTGGAGTTCCCAGAGAAGGTGGCGTGCGTGGAGATGGTTTTCTCCCCGTAGCCTCTTCTGTTCGCATCCTTGCCGGACCGCAGTAAGCCGCCTGCTTCTCTCTCGCGCTTGGCGAGCGAAAGGCGGCTATCCGGCGAAGGTGTTTTCTTCGGCGGCTGCAGAGCGAAGAATGAGCCGGCACTGCGCCCTGCTGCCGTGCTCCCCCTATTTCACATCCTAACTGTGCCAGCACGCATAGCAGCATGCAGGCTCATCTCCAAAGAATGTTTCCTGCCGCCACGAAGTACTGGCAGCACTGGCACTCGGGACAAAATATGCAGAGGGAGAGGTAGAGGGAGCGAGAGAGAAAAGAACTTCGCCCCAGCTTCAGCCTTGCAGAACTCGTGCACTTGGAGTTCCCAGAGAAGGTAGCGTGTGTGGAGAATGTTTTCTCCACGTAGCCTCTTCTGTTCTCGTCTTTTCCGGACCGCAGAACGCCGCACGCTTCTCTCTCGCGCTTTGCGAGCGAAAGGCGGCTAGCCGGCGAAGGTGCTTCTTCGGCGGCTGCAGAGCGAAGAATGAGCCGGCACTGCGCCCTCCTGCCGTGCTCCCCCTATTTCACATCCAAACTGTGCCAGAACGCATAAAAGCATGCAGGCTCATATCCAAAGCAATTTTCCCGCTGCCACGAAGGTCTGACAGCCCTGGCACTCGCGACAAAATTTGCAGAGAGAGAAGAGGGAGAGAGGGATAGAAGCACTTTGCCCCACCTTCAGTGTTACAGAGCTCGTGCACTTGGAGTTCCCAGAGAAGGTAGCGTGCGTGGAGAAGGTTTTCTCCACGTAGCCGCTTCTGTTCGCATCTTTGCCGCACCGCAGAGAGTCGCCCGCTTCTCTCTCGCGCTTTGCGAGCGAAGGGCGCCTAGCCGGCGAGGGTGCGTCTCCTTCGGCAAGAAAGCGAAGCGAGAGCCGTAGGCGCCCTGCTGCTGTGCTCCCTGCATTTCACATCCAAACTGCACCAGCACGCATAGCAGCATGCAGGCTCATATCCAAAGTATGTTTCCCGCCGCCACGAAGTTCTGGCAGCACTGGCACTCGGGACAAAATATGCAGAGAGAGAGGGATCGAGAGAGAGAGAAAAGAACTTCGCCCCAGCTTCAGTCTTACAGAACTCGTGCACTTGGAGTTCCCAGGGAAGGTATCGTGTGTGGAGAATGTTTTCTCCACGTAGCCTCTTCTGTTCCCGTCTTTGCCGGACCGCAGAACGTCACCCGCTTCCCTCTCGCGCTTGGCGAGCGAAGGACGCCTAGCCGGCGAAGGTGCGTCTTCTTCGGCAAGAAAGCGAAGCGAGAGCCGGTACGGCGCCCTGCTGCTGTGCTCGCTGCATTTCACATCCAAACTGCACCAGCACGCATAGCAACATGCAGGCTCATCTGCAAAAGATGTTTCCTGCTGCCACGATGATCTGGCAGCACTGGCACTAGGACACACTCTGCAGACAGAGAAAAAGCAAGAGAGGTTGAGAAGCACTTTGCCCCAGCTTCAGTCTTACAGAACTCGTGCACTTGGAGTTCCCAGAGAAGGTGGCGTGCGTGGAGATGGTTTTCTCCCCGTAGCCTCTTCTGTTCGCATCTTTGCCGGACCGCAGTAAGCCGCCCGCTTCTCTCTCGCGCTTTGCGAGCGAAAGGCGGCTAGCCGGCGAAGGTGCTTCTTCGGCGGCTGCAAAGCGAAGAATGAGCCGGCACTGCGCCCTGCTGCCGTGCTCCCTCTATTTCACATCCTAACTGTGCCAGCACGCATAGCAGCATGCAGGCTCATCTCCAAAGAATGTTTCCTGCCGCCACGAAGTACTGGCAGCACTGGCACTCGGGACAAAATATGCAGAGAGATAGGGAGCGAGAGTGAAAGAAGAGAACTTCGGCCCAGTTTCAGCCTTACAGAACTCGTGCACTTGGAGTTCCCAGAGAAGGTAGCGTGCGTGGAGAAGTTTTCCTCCACGTAGCCGCTTCTGATCGCATCTTTGCCGCACTGAAGAGAGCCGCCCGCTTCTCTCTCGCGCTTTGCGAGCGAAGGGCGCCTAGCCGGCGAAGGTGCGTGATCTTCGGCAAGAAAGCGAAGCGAGAGCCGGTACGGCGCCCTGCTGCTGTGCTCGCTGCATTTCACATCCATACTACACCCACACGCAAAGCAGCATGCAGGCTCATCTCGAAAGCAAGTTTCCCACAGTCATCATTCTCTTGCAGCAGTGCCACTGGGTCAAAATGTGCAGAGAGAGAAAAAGCAAGAGAGATTGAGAAGCACTATGCCCCAGCTTCAGTCTTACAGAACTCGTGCACTTGGAGTTCCCAGAGAAGGTAGCGTGCGTGGGGAAGGTTTTCTCCACGTACCTGCTTCTGTTCGCATCTTTGCCGGACCGCAGAAAGTCGCCCGCTTCTCTCTCGCGCTTTGCGAGCGAAAGGCACCTAGCCGGCGAAGGCGCGTCTTCGGCGGCCAGAAGGCGAAACGAAAACCGGCACTGTGCCCTGCTCCTGTGCTCCCTGCATTTCGCGTCCAAACTGCACCAGCACGCATAGCAACATGCAGGCTCACCTCCAAAAGATGTTTCCCTCTGCCACAAAGTTCTGGCAGCACTGGCACTCGGGACAAAATGTGCAGAGAGAGAAGAGGGAGAGAGGTTGAGAAGCACTTTGCCCCAAATTCAGTCCTACAGAACTCGTGCATTTGGAGTTTCCAGAGAAGGTAGCATGCGTGAGGAAGGTTTTCTCCACGTAGCCGCTTCTGTTCGCATCTTTGCCGCACCGCAGAGAGTCGCCCGCTTCTCTCTCGTGGTTTGCTAGCGAAGGGCGCCTGGCCAGCGAAGGTGCGTCTCCTTCGGAAGAAAGCGAAGCGAGAGCCGGTACGGCGCCCTGCTGCTGTGCTCGCTGCATTTCACATCCAAACTGCACCAACACGCATAGCAACATGCAGGCTCATCTCCAAAGGAAGTTTGCCACTGCCACGAAGGTTTGGCAGCACTGGCACTGGGTCACAATCTGCAGCGAGAGAAAAGGCAAGAGAGATTGAGAAGCACTTTGCCCCAGCTTTAGTCTTACAGAACTCGTGCACTTGGCGTTCCCAGAGAAGGTGGCGTGCGTGGAGATGGTTTTCTCCACGTAGCCTCTTCTGTTCGCATCTTTGCCGCACCGCAGAGAGTCGCCCGCTCTCTCTCTCACGCTTTGCGAGCGAAGGGCGCCTAGTCGGCGAAGGTGCGTCTCCTTCGGAAGAAAGCGAAGCGAGAGCCGGTACGGCGCCCTGCTGCTGTGCTCGCTGCATTTCACATCCAAACTGCACCAGCACGCATAGCAGCATGCAGGCTCATCTCCAAAGGAAGATTGCCACTGCCACGAAGATTTGGCAGCACTTGCACTGGGTCACACTGTGCAGCGAGAGAAAAAGCAAGAGAGATTGAGAAGCACTTTGCCCCAGCTTCAGTCTTACAGAACTCGTGTAATTGGAGTTCCCAGAGAAGGTGGCGTGCGTGGAGATGGTTTTCTCCCCGTAGCCTCTTCTGTTCGCATCCTTGCCGGACCGCAGTAAGCCGCCCGCTTCTCTCTCGCGCTTAGCGAGCGAAAGGCGGCTATCCGGAGAAGGTGTTTTCTTCGGCGGCTGCAGAGCGAAGAATGAGCCGGCACTGTGCCCTGCTGCCGTGCTCCCCCTATTTCACATCCTAACTGTGCCAGCACGCATAGCAGCATGCAGGCTCATCTCCAAAGAATATTTCCTGCCGCCACGAAGTACTGGCAGCACTGGCACTCGGGACAAAATATGCAGAGGGAGAGGGAGAGGGAGCGAGAGAGAAAAGAACTTCGCCCCAGCTTCAGCCTTGCAGAACTCGTGCACTTGGAGTTCCCAGAGAAGGTAGCGTGTGTGGAGAATGTTTTCTCCACGTAGCCTCTTCTGTTCTCGTCTTTTCCGGACCGCAGAACGCCGCACGCTTCTCTCTCGCGCTTTGCGAGCGAAAGGCGGCTAGCCGGCGAAGGTGCTTCTTCGGCGGCTGCAGAGCGAAGAATGAGCCGGCACTGCGCCCTGCTGCCGTGCTCCCCCTATTTCACATCCAAACTGTGCCAGAACGCATAAAAGCATGCAGGCTCATATCCAAAGCAATTTTCCCGCTGCCACGAAGGTCTGACAGCCCTGGCACTCGCGACAAAATGTGCAGAGAGAGAAGAGGGAGAGAGAGATAGAAGCACTTTGCCCCACCTTCAGTGTTACAGAGCTCGTGCACTTGGAGTTCCCAGAGAAGGTAGCGTGCGTGGAGAAGGTTTTCTCCACGTAGCCGCTTCTGTTCGCATCTTTGCCGCACCGCAGAGAGTCGCCCGCTTCTCTCTCGCGCTTTGCGAGCGAAGGGCGCCTAGCCGGCGAAGGTGCGTCTCCTTCGGCAAGAAAGCGAAGCGAGAGCCGTAGGCGCCCTGCTGCTGTGCTCCCCGCATTTCACATCCAAACTGCACCAGCACGCATAGCAGCATGCAGGCTCATATCCAAAGTATGTTTCCCGCCGCCACGAAGTTCTGGCAGCACTGGCACTCGGGACAAAATATGCAGAGAGAGAGGGATCGAGAGAGAGAGAAAAGAACTTCGCCCCAGCTTCAGTCTTACAGAACTCGTGCACTTGGAGTTCCCAGGGAAGGTATCGTGTGTGGAGAATGTTTTCTCCACGTAGCCTCTTCTGTTCCCGTCTTTGCCGGACCGCAGAACGTCGCCCGCTTCCCTCTCGCGCTTGGCGAGCGAAGGACGCCTAGCCGGCGAAGGTGCGTCTTCTTCGGCAAGAAAGCGAAGCGAGAGCCGGTACGGCGCCCTGCTGCTGTGCTCGCTGCATTTCACATCCAAACTGCACCAGCACGCATAGCAACATGCAGGCTCATCTGCAAAAGATGTTTCCTGCTGCCACGATGATCTGGCAGCACTGGCACTAGGACACACTCTGCAGACAGAGAAAAAGCAAGAGAGGTTGAGAAGCACTTTGCCCCAGCTTCAGTCTTACAGAACTCGTGCACTTGGAGTTCCCAGAGAAGGTGGCGTGCGTGGAGATGGTTTTCTCCCCGTAGCCTCTTCTGTTCGCATCCTTGCCGGACCGCAGTAAGCCGCCCGCTTCTCTCTCGCGCTTTGCGAGCGAAAGGCGGCTAGTCGGCGAAGGTGTTTTCTTCGGCGGCTGCAAAGCGAAGAATGAGCCGGCACTGCGCCCTGCTGCCGTGCTCCCTCTATTTCACATCCTAACTGTGCCAGCACGCATAGCAGCATGCAGGCTCATCTCCAAAGAATGTTTCCTGCCGCCACGAAGGTCTGGCAGCACTGGCACTCGGGACAAAATATGCAGAGAGATAGGGAGCGAGAGAGAAAGAAGAGAACTTCGGCCCAGTTTCAGCCTTACAGAACTCGTGCACTTGGAGTTCCCAGAGAAGGTAGCGTGCGTGGAGAAGTTTTCCTCCACGTAGCCGCTTCTGATCGCATCTTTGCCGCACTGAAGAGAGCCGCCCGCTTCTCTCGCGCGCTTTGCGAGCGAAGGGCGCCTAGCCGGCGAAGGTGCGTGATCTTCGGCAAGAAAGCGAAGCGAGAGCCGGTACGGCGCCCTGCTGCTGTGCTCGCTGCATTTCACATCCATACTACACCAACACGCAAAGCAGCATGCAGGCTCATCTCGAAAGCAAGTTTCCCACAGTCATCATGCTCTTGCAGCAGTGCCACTGGGTCAAAATGTGCAGAGAGAGAAAAAGCAAGAGAGATTGAGAAGCACTATGCCCCAGCTTCAGTCTTACAGAACTCGTGCACTTGGAGTTCCCAGAGAAGGTAGCGTGCGTGGGGAAGGTTTTCTCCACGTACCTGCTTCTGTTCGCATCTTTGCCGGACCGCAGAAAGTCGCCCGCTTCTCTCTCGCGCTTTGCGAGCGAAAGGCACCTAGCCGGCGAAGGCGCGTCTTCGGCGGCCAGAAGGCGAAACGAAAACCGGCACTGTGCCCTGCTCCTGTGCTCCCTGCATTTCGCATCCAAACTGCACCAGCACGCATAGCAACATGCAGGCTCACCTCCAAAAGATGTTTCCCTCTGCCACGAAGTTCTGGCAGCACTGGCACTCGGGACAAAATGTGCAGAGAGAGAAGAGGGAGAGAGGTTGAGAAGCACTTTGCCCCAAATTCAGTCCTACAGAACTCGTGCATTTGGAGTTTCCAGAGAAGGTAGCATGCGTGAGGAAGGTTTTCTCCACGTAGCCGCTTCTGTTCGCATCTTTGCCGCACCGCAGAGAGTCGCCCGCTTCTCTCTCGCGGTTTGCTAGCGAAGGGCGCCTGGCCGGCGAAGGTGCGTCTCCTTCGGAAGAAAGCGAAGCGAGAGCCGGTACGGCGCCCTGCTGCTGTGCTCGCTGCATTTCACATCCAAACTGCACCAACACGCATAGCAACATGCAGGCTCATCTCCAAAGGAAGTTTGCCACTGCCACGAAGGTTTGGCAGCACTGGCACTGGGTCACAATCTGCAGCGAGAGAAAAGGCAAGAGAGATTGAGAAGCACTTTGCCCCAGCTTTAGTCTTACAGAACTCGTGCACTTGGCGTTCCCAGAGAAGGTGGCGTGCGTGGAGATGGTTTTCTCCACGTAGCCTCTTCTGTTCGCATCTTTGCCGCACCGCAGAGAGTCGCCCGCTCTCTCTCTCACGCTTTGCGAGCGAAGGGCGCCTAGCCGGCGAAGGTGCGTCTCCTTCGGAAGAAAGCGAAGCGAGAGCCGGTACGGCGCCCTGCTGCTGTGCTCGCTGCATTTCACATCCAAACTGCACCAGCACGCATAGCAGCATGCAGGCTCATCTCCAAAGGAAGATTGCCACTGCCACGAAGATTTGGCAGCACTGGCACTGGGTCACACTGTGCAGCGAGAGAAAAAGCAAGAGAGATTGAGAAGCACTTTGCCCCAGCTTCAGTCTTACAGAACTCGTGTAATTGGAGTTCCCAGAGAAGGTGGCGTGCGTGGAGATGGTTTTCTCCCCGTAGCCTCTTCTGTTCGCATCCTTGCCGGACCGCAGTAAGCCGCCCGCTTCTCTCTCGCGCTTGGCGAGCGAAAGGCGGCTATCCGGCGAAGGTGTTTTCTTCGGCGGCTGCAGAGCGAAGAATGAGCCGGCACTGCGCCCTGCTGCCGTGCTCCCCCTATTTCACATCCTAACTGTGCCAGCACGCATAGCAGCATGCAGGCTCATCTCCAAAGAATGTTTCCTGCCGCCACGAAGTACTGGCAGCACTGGCACTCGGGACAAAATATGCAGAGGGAGAGGGAGAGGGAGCGAGAGAGAAAAGAACTTCGCCCCAGCTTCAGCCTTGCAGAACTCGTGCACTTGGAGTTCCCAGAGAAGGTAGCGTGTGTGGAGAATGTTTTCTCCACCTAGCCTCTTCTGTTCTCGTCTTTTCCGGACCGCAGAACGCCGCACGCTTCTCTCTCGCGCTTTGCGAGCGAAAGGCGGCTAGCCGGCGAAGGTGCTTCTTCGGCGGCTGCAGAGCGAAGAATGAGCCGGCACTGCGCCCTGCTGCCGTGCTCCCCCTATTTCACATCCAAACTGTGCCAGAACGCATAAAAGCATGCAGGCTCATATCCAAAGCAATTTTCCCGCTGCCACGAAGGTCTGACAGCCCTGGCACTCGCGACAAAATGTGCAGAGAGAGAAGAGGGAGAGAGGGATAGAAGCACTTTGCCCCACCTTCAGTGTTACAGAGCTCGTGCACTTGGAGTTCCCAGAGAAGGTAGCGTGCGTGGAGAAGGTTTTCTCCACGTAGCCGCTTCTGTTCGCATCTTTGCCGCACCGCAGAGAGTCGCCCGCTTCTCTCTCGCGCTTTGCGAGCGAAGGGCGCCTAGCCGGCGAGGGTGCGTCTCCTTCGGCAAGAAAGCGAAGCGAGAGCCGTAGGCGCCCTGCTGCTCTGCTCCCCGCATTTCACATCCAAACTGCACCAGCACGCATAGCAGCATGCAGGCTCATATCCAAAGTATGTTTCCCGCCGCCACGAAGTTCTGGCAGCACTGGCACTCGGGACAAAATATGCAGAGAGAGAGGGATCGAGAGAGAGAGAAAAGAACTTCGCCCCAGCTTCAGTCTTACAGAACTCGTGCACTTGGAGTTCCCAGGGAAGGTATCGTGTGTGGAGAATGTTTTCTCCACGTAGCCTCTTCTGTTCCCGTCTTTGCCGGACCGCAGAACGTCGCCCGCTTCCCTCTCGCGCTTGGCGAGCGAAGGACGCCTAGCCGGCGAAGGTGCGTCTTCTTCGGCAAGAAAGCGAAGCGAGAGCCGGTACGGCGCCCTGCTGCTGTGCTCGCTGCATTTCACATCCAAACTGCACCAGCACGCATAGCAACATGCAGGCTCATCTGCAAAAGATGTTTCCTGCTGCCACGATGATCTGGCAGCACTGGCACTAGGACACACTCTGCAGACAGAGAAAAAGCAAGAGAGGTTGAGAAGCACTTTGCCCCAGCTTCAGTCTTACAGAACTCGTGCACTTGGAGTTCCCAGAGAAGGTGGCGTGCGTGGAGATGGTTTTCTCCCCGTAGCCTCTTCTGTTCGCATCCTTGCCGGACCGCAGTAAGCCGCCCGCTTCTCTCTCGCGCTTTGCGAGCGAAAGGCGGCTATCCGGCGAAGGTGCTTCTTCGGCGGCTGCAAAGCGAAGAATGAGCCGGCACTGCGCCCTGCTGCCGTGCTCCCTCTATTTCACATCCTAACTGTGCCAGCACGCATAGCAGCATGCAGGCTCATCTCCAAAGAATGTTTCCTGCCGCCACGAAGGTCTGGCAGCACTGGCACTCGGGACAAAATATGCAGAGAGATAGGGAGCGAGAGAGAAAGAAGAGAACTTCGGCCCAGTTTCAGCCTTACAGAACTCGTGCACTTGGAGTTCCCAGAGAAGGTAGCGTGCGTGGAGAAGTTTTCCTCCACGTAGCCGCTTCTGATCGCATCTTTGCCGCACTGAAGAAAGCCGCCCGCTTCTCTCTCGCGCTTTGCGAGCGAAGGGCGCCTAGTCGGCGAAGGTGCGTGATCTTCGGCAAGAAAGCGAAGCGAGAGCCGGTACGGCGCCCTGCTGCTGTGCTCGCTGCATTTCACATCCATACTACACCAACACGCAAAGCAGCATGCAGGCTCATCTCGAAAGCAAGTTTCCCACAGTCATCATGCTCTTGCAGCAGTGCCACTGGGTCAAAATGTGCAGAGAGAGAAAAAGCAAGAGAGATTGAGAAGCACTTTGCCCCAGCTTCAGTCTTACAGAACTCGTGTAATTGGAGTTCCCAGAGAAGGTGGCGTGCGTGGAGATGGTTTTCTCCCCGTAGCCTCTTCTGTTCGCATCCTTGCCGGACCGCAGTAAGCCGCCCGCTTCTCTCTCGCGCTTGGCGAGCGAAAGGCGGCTATCCGGCGAAGGTGTTTTCTTCGGCGGCTGCAGAGCGAAGAATGAGCCGGCACTGCGCCCTGCTGCCGTGCTCCCCCTATTTCACATCCTAACTGTGCCAGCACGCATAGCAGCATGCAGGCTCATCTCCAAAGAATGTTTCCTGCCGCCACGAAGTACTGGCAGCACTGGCACTCGGGACAAAATATGCAGAGGGAGAGGGAGAGGGAGCTAGAGAGAAAAGAACTTCGCCCCAGCTTCAGCCTTGCAGAACTCGTGCACTTGGAGTTCCCAGAGAAGGTAGCGTGTGTGGAGAATGTTTTCTCCACGTAGCCTCTTCTGTTCTCGTCTTTTCCGGACCGCAGAACGCCGCACGCTTCTCTCTCGCGCTTTGCGAGCGAAAGGCGGCTAGCCGGCGAAGGTGCTTCTTCGGCGGCTGCAGAGCGAAGAATGAGCCGGCACTGCGCCCTCCTGCCGTGCTCCCCCTATTTCACATCCAAACTGTGCCAGAACGCATAAAAGCATGCAGGCTCATATCCAAAGCAATTTTCCCGCTGCCACGAAGGTCTGACAGCCCTGGCACTCGCGACAAAATGTGCAGAGAGAGAAGAGGGAGAGAGGGATAGAAGCACTTTGCCCCACCTTCAGTGTTACAGAGCTCGTGCACTTGGAGGTCCCAGAGAAGGTAGCGTGCGTGGAGAAGGTTTTCTCCACGTAGCCGCTTCTGTTCGCATCTTTGCCGCACCGCAGAGAGTCGTCCGCTTCTCTCTCGCGCTTTGCGAG
Source organism: Acanthiza pusilla (assembly GCA_036630365.1). Classification (NCBI taxonomy): domain Eukaryota; kingdom Metazoa; phylum Chordata; class Aves; order Passeriformes; family Acanthizidae; genus Acanthiza; species Acanthiza pusilla. The sequence goes on from JAXCHO010000294.1 coordinate 67,335, forward strand.
CGAAGGGCGCCTAGCCGGCGAGGGTGCGTCTCCTTCGGCAAGAAAGCGAAGCGAGAGCCGTAGGCGCCCTGCTGCTGTGCTCCCCGCATTTCACATCCAAACTGCACCAGCACGCATAGCAGCATGCAGGCTCATATCCAAAGTATGTTTCCCGCCGCCACGAAGTTCTGGCAGCACTGGCACTCGGGACAAAATATGCAGAGAGAGAGGGATCGAGAGAGAGAGAAAAGAACTTCGCCCCAGCTTCAGTCTTACAGAACTCGTGCACTTGGAGTTCCCAGGGAAGGTATCGTGTGTGGAGAATGTTTTCTCCACGTAGCCTCTTCTGTTCCCGTCTTTGCCGGACCGCAGAACGTCGCCCGCTTCCCTCTCGCGCTTGGCGAGCGAAGGACGCCTAGCCGGCGAAGGTGCGTCTTCTTCGGCAAGAAAGCGAAGCGAGAGCCGGTACGGCGCCCTGCTGCTGTGCTCGCTGCATTTCACATCCAAACTGCACCAGCACGCATAGCAACATGCAGGCTCATCTGCAAAAGATGTTTCCTGCTGCCACGATGATCTGGCAGCACTGGCACTAGGACACACTCTGCAGACAGAGAAAAAGCAAGAGAGGTTGAGAAGCACTTTGCCCCAGCTTCAGTCTTACAGAACTCGTGCACTTGGAGTTCCCAGAGAAGGTAGCGTGCGTGGAGAAGTTTTCCTCCACGTAGCCGCTTCTGATCGCATCTTTGCCGCACTGAAGAAAGCCGCCCGCTTCTCTCGCGCGCTTTGCGAGCGAAGGGCGCCTAGCCGGCGAAGGTGCGTGATCTTCGGCAAGAAAGCGAAGCGAGAGCCGGTACGGCGCCCTGCTGCTGTGCTCGCTGCATTTCACATCCATACTACACCAACACGCAAAGCAGCATGCAGGCTCATCTCGAAAGCAAGTTTCCCACAGTCATCATGCTCTTGCAGCAGTGCCACTGGGTCAAAATGTGCAGAGAGAGAAAAAGCAAGAGAGATTGAGAAGCACTTTGCCCCAGCTTCAGTCTTACAGAACTCGTGTAATTAGAGTTCCCAGAGAAGGTGGCGTGCGTGGAGATGGTTTTCTCCCCGTAGCCTCTTCTGTTCGCATCCTTGCCGGACCGCAGTAAGCCGCCCGCTTCTCTCTCGCGCTTTGCGAGCGAAAGGCGGCTATCCGGCGAAGGTGCTTCTTCGGCGGCTGCAAAGCGAAGAATGAGCCGGCACTGCGCCCTGCTGCCGTGCTCCCTCTATTTCACATCCTAACTGTGCCAGCACGCATAGCAGCATGAAGGCTCATCTCCAAAAATGTTTCCTGCCGCCACGAAGTACTGGCAGCACTGGCACTCGGGACAAAATATGCAGAGGGAGAGGGAGCGAGAGAGAGAGAAAAGAACTTCGCCCCAGCTTCAGCCTTGCAGAACTCGTGCACTTGGAGTTCCCAGAGAAGGTAGCGTGTGTGGAGAATGTTTTCTCCACGTAGCCTCTTCTGTTCTCGTCTTTTCCGGACCGCAGAACGCCGCACGCTTCTCTCTCGCGCTTTGCGAGCGAAAGGCGGCTAGCCGGCGAAGGTGCTTCTTCGGCGGCTGCAGAGCGAAGAATGAGCCGGCACTGCGCCCTGCTGCCGTGCTCCCCCTATTTCACATCCAAACTGTGCCAGAACGCATAAAAGCATGCAGGCTCATATCCAAAGCAATTTTCCCGCTGCCACGAAGGTCTGACAGCCCTGGCACTCGCGACAAAATGTGCAGAGAGAGAAGAGGGAGAGAGGGATAGAAGCACTTTGCCCCACCTTCAGTGTTACAGAGCTCGTGCACTTGGAGTTCCCAGAGAAGGTAGCGTGCGTGGAGAAGGTTTTCTCCACGTAGCCGCTTCTGTTCGCATCTTTGCCGCACCGCAGAGAGTCGCCCGCTTCTCTCTCGCGCTTTGCGAGCGAAGGGCGCCTAGCCGGCGAAGGTGCGTCTCCTTCGGCAAGAAAGCGAAGCGAGAGCCGTAGGCGCCCTGCTGCTGTGCTCCCCGCATTTCACATCCAAACTGCACCAGCATGCATAGCAGCATGCAGGCTCATATCCAAAGTATGTTTCCCGCCGCCACGAAGTTCTGGCAGCACTGGCACTCGGGACAAAATATGCAGAGAGATAGGGATCGAGAGAGAGAGAAAAGAACTTCGCCCCAGCTTCAGTCTTACAGAACTCGTGCACTTGGAGTTCCCAGGGAAGGTATCGTGTGTGGAGAATGTTTTCTCCACGTAGCCTCTTCTGTTCCCGTCTTTGCCGGACCGAAGAACGACGCCCGCTTCCCTCTCGCGCTTGGCGAGCGAAGGACGCCTAGCCGGCGAAGGTGCGTCTTCTTCGGCAAGAAAGCGAAGCGAGAGCCGGTACGGCGCCCTGCTGCTGTGCTCGCTGCATTTCACATCCAAACTGCACCAGCACGCATAGCAACATGCAGGCTCATCTGCAAAAGATGTTTCCTGCTGCCACGATGATCTGGCAGCACTGGCACTAGGACACACTCTGCAGACAGAGAAAAAGCAAGAGAGGTTGAGAAGCACTTTGCCCCAGCTTCAGTCTTACAGAACTCGTGCACTTGGAGTTCCCAGAGAAGGTGGCGTGCGTGGAGATGGTTTTCTCCCCGTAGCCTCTTCTGTTCGCATCCTTGCCGGACCGCAGAGAGCCGCCCGCTTCTCTCTCGCGCTTTGCGAGCGAAAGGCGGCTATCCGGCGAAGGTGCTTCTTCGGCGGCTGCAAAGCGAAGAATGAGCCGGCACTGCGCCCTGCTGCCGTGCTCCCTCTATTTCACATCCTAACTGTGCCAGCACGCATAGCAGCATGCAGTCTCATCTCCAAAGAATGTTTCCTGCCGCCACGAAGGTCTGGCAGCACTGGCACTCGGGACAAAATATGCAGAGAGATAGGGAGCGAGAGAGAAAGAAGAGAACTTCGGCCCAGTTTCAGCCTTACAGAACTCGTGCACTTGGAGTTCCCAGAGAAGGTAGCGTGCGTGGAGAAGTTTTCCTCCACGTAGCCGCTTCTGATCGCATCTTTGCCGCACTGAAGAAAGCCGCCCGCTTCTCTCGCGCGCTTTGCGAGCGAAGGGCGCCTAGCCGGCGAAGGTGCGTGATCTTCGGCAAGAAAGCGAAGCGAGAGCCGGTACGGCGCCCTGCTGCTGTGCTCGCTGCATTTCACATCCATACTACACCAACACGCAAAGCAGCATGCAGGCTCATCTCGAAAGCAAGTTTCCCACAGTCATCATGCTCTTGCAGCAGTGCCACTGGGTCAAAATGTGCAGAGAGAGAAAAAGCAAGAGAGATTGAGAAGCACTTTGCCCCAGCTTCAGTCTTACAGAACTCGTGCACTTGGAGTTCCCAGAGAAGGTGGCGTGCGTGGAGATGGTTTTCTCCCCGTAGCCTCTTCTGTTCGCATCCTTGCCGGACCGCAGTAAGCCGCCCGCTTCTCTCTCGCGCTTTGCGAGCGAAAGGCGGCTATACGGCGAAGGTGCTTCTTCGGCGGCTGCAAAGCGAAGAATGAGCCGGCACTGCGCCCTGCTGCCGTGCTCCCTCTATTTCACATCCTAACTGTGCCAGCACGCATAGCAGCATGCAGGCTCATCTCCAAAGAATGTTTCCTGCCGCCACGAAGTACTGGCAGCACTGGCACTCGGGACAAAATATGCAGAGGGAGAGGGAGCGAGAGAGAGAGAAAAGAACTTCGCCCCAGCTTCAGCCTTGCAGAACTCGTGCACTTGGAGTTCCCAGAGAAGGTAGCGTGTGTGGAGAATGTTTTCTCCACGTAGCCTCTTCTGTTCTCGTCTTTTCCGGACCGCAGAACGCCGCACGCTTCTCTCTCGCGCTTTGCGAGCGAAAGGCGGCTAGCCGGCGAAGGTGCTTCTTCGGCGGCTGCAGAGCGAAGAATGAGCCGGCACTGCGCCCTCCTGCCGTGCTCCCCCTATTTCACATCCAAACTGTGCCAGAACGCATAAAAGCATGCAGGCTCATATCCAAAGCAATTTTCCCGCTGCCACGAAGGTCTGACAGCCCTGGCACTCGCGACAAAATGTGCAGAGAGAGAAGAGGGAGAGAGGGATAGAAGCACTTTGCCCCACCTTCAGTGTTACAGAGCTCGTGCACTTGGAGTTCCCAGAGAAGGTAGCGTGCGTGGAGAAGGTTTTCTCCACGTAGCCGCTTCTGTTCGCATCTTTGCCGCACCGCAGAGAGTCGCCCGCTTCTCTCTCGCGCTTTGCGAGCGAAGGGCGCCTAGCCGGCGAGGGTGCGTCTCCTTCGGCAAGAAAGCGAAGCGAGAGCCGTAGGCGCCCTGCTGCTGTGCTCCCCGCATTTCACATCCAAACTGCACCAGCACGCATAGCAGCATGCAGGCTCATATCCAAAGTATGTTTCCCGCCGCCACGAAGTTCTGGCAGCACTGGCACTCGGGACAAAATATGCAGAGAGAGAGGGATCGAGAGAGAGAGAAAAGAACTTCGCCCCAGCTTCAGTCTTAGAGAACTCGTGCACTTGGAGTTCCCAGGGAAGGTATCGTGTGTGGAGAATGTTTTCTCCACGTAGCCTCTTCTGTTCCCGTCTTTGCCGGACCGCAGAACGTCGCCCGCTTCCCTCTCGCGCTTGGCGAGCGAAGGACGCCTAGCCGGCGAAGGTGCGTCTTCTTCGGCAAGAAAGCGAAGCGAGAGCCGGTACGGCGCCCTGCTGCTGTGCTCGCTGCATTTCACATCCAAACTGCACCAGCACGCATAGCAACATGCAGGCTCATCTGCAAAAGATGTTTCCTGCTGCCACGATGATCTGGCAGCACTGGCACTAGGACACACTCTGCAGACAGAGAAAAAGCAAGAGAGGTTGAGAAGCACTTTGCCCCAGCTTCAGTCTTACAGAACTCGTGCACTTGGAGTTCCCAGAGAAGGTAGCGTGCGTGGAGAAGTTTTCCTCCACGTAGCCGCTTCTGATCGCATCTTTGCCGCACTGAAGAAAGCCGCCCGCTTCTCTCGCGCGCTTTGCGAGCGAAGGGCGCCTAGCCGGCGAAGGTGCGTGATCTTCGGCAAGAAAGCGAAGCGAGAGCCGGTACGGCGCCCTGCTGCTGTGCTCGCTGCATTTCACATCCAAACTGCACCAGCACGCATAGCAACATGCAGGCTCGTCTGCAAAAGATGTTTCCTGCTGCCACGATGATCTGGCAGCACTGGCACTAGGACACACTCTGCAGACAGAGAAAAAGCAAGAGAGGTTGAGAAGCACTTTGCCCCAGCTTCAGTCTTACAGAACTCGTGCACTTGGAGTTCCCAGAGAAGGTGGCGTGCGTGGAGATGGTTTTCTCCCCGTAGCCTCTTCTGTTCGCATCCTTGCCGGACCGCAGTAAGCCGCCCGCTTCTCTCTCGCGCTTTGCGAGCGAAAGGCGGCTATCCGGCGAAGGTGCTTCTTCGGCGGCTGCAAAGCGAAGAATGAGCCGGCACTGCGCCCTGCTGCCGTGCTCCCTCTATTTCACATCCTAACTGTGCCAGCACGCATAGCAGCATGCAGGCTCATCTCCAAAGAATGTTTCCTGCCGCCACGAAGGTCTGGCAGCACTGGCACTCGGGACAAAATATGCAGAGAGATAGGGAGCGAGAGAGAAAGAAGAGAACTTCGGCCCAGTTTCAGCCTTACAGAACTCGTGCACTTGGAGTTCCCAGAGAAGGTAGCGTGCGTGGAGAAGTTTTCCTCCACGTAGCCGCTTCTGATCGCATCTTTGCCGCACTGAAGAAAGCCGCCCGCTTCTCTCGCGCGCTTTGCGAGCGAAGGGCGCCTAGCCGGCGAAGGTGCGTGATCTTCGGCAAGAAAGCGAAGCGAGAGCCGGTACGGCGCCCTGCTGCTGTGCTCGCTGCATTTCACATCCATACTACACCAACACGCAAAGCAGCATGCAGGCTCATCTCGAAAGCAAGTTTCCCACAGTCATCATGCTCTTGCAGCAGTGCCACTGGGTCAAAATGTGCAGAGAGAGAAAAAGCAAGAGAGATTGAGAACCACTTTGCCCCGGCTTCAGCCTTGCAGAACTCGTGCACTTGGAGTTCCCAGAGAAGGTAGCGTGTGTGGAGAATGTTTTCTCCACGTAGCCTCTTCTATTCTCGTCTTTTCCGGACCGCAGAACGCCGCACGCTTCTCTCTCGCGCTTTGCGAGCGAAAGGCGGCTAGCCGGCGAAGGTGCTTCTTCGGCGGCTGCAGAGCGAAGAATGAGCCGGCACTGCGCCCTGCTGCCGTGCTCCCCCTATTTCACATCCAAACTGTGCCAGAACGCATAAAAGCATGCAGGCTCATATCCAAAGCAATTTTCCCGCTGCCACGAAGGTCTGACAGCCCTGGCACTCGCGACAAAATGTGCAGAGAGAGAAGAGGGAGAGAGGGATAGAAGCACTTTGCCCCACCTTCAGTGTTACAGAGCTCGTGCACTTGGAGTTCCCAGAGAAGGTAGCGTGCGTGGAGAAGGTTTTCTCCACGTAGCCGCTTCTGTTCGCATCTTTGCCGGACCGCAGAGAGTCGCCCGCTTCTCTCTCGCGCTTTGCGAGCGAAGGGCGCCTAGCCGGCGAAGGTGCGTCTCCTTCGGCAAGAAAGCGAAGCGAGAGCCGTAGGCGCCCTGCTGCTGTGCTCCCCGCATTTCACATCCAAACTGCACCAGCACGCATAGCAGCATGCAGGCTCATATCCAAAGTATGTTTCCCGCCGCCACGAAGTTCTGGCAGCACTGGCACTCGGGACAAAATATGCAGAGAGATAGGGATCGAGAGAGAGAGAAAAGAACTTCGCCCCAGCTTCAGTCTTACAGAACTCGTGCACTTGGAGTTCCCAGGGAAGGTATCGTGTGTGGAGAATGTTTTCTCCACGTAGCCTCTTCTGTTCCCGTCTTTGCCGGACCGAAGAACGACGCCCGCTTCCCTCTCGCGCTTGGCGAGCGAAGGACGCCTAGCCGGTGAAGGTGCGTCTTCTTCGGCAAGAAAGCGAAGCGAGAGCCGGTACGGCGCCCTGCTGCTGTGCTCGCTGCATTTCACATCCAAACTGCACCAGCACGCATAGCAACATGCAGGCTCATCTCCAAAAGATGTTTCCTGCTGCCACGATGATCTGGCAGCACTGGCACTAGGACACACTCTGCAGACAGAGAAAAAGCAAGAGAGGTTGAGAAGCACTTTGCCCCAGCTTCAGTCTTACAGAACTCGTGCACTTGGAGTTCCCAGAGAAGGTGGCGTGCGTGGAGATGGTTTTCTCCCCGTAGCCTCTTCTGTTCGCATCCTTGCCCGACCGCAGTAAGCCGCCCGCTTCTCTCTCGCGCTTTGCGAGCGAAAGGCGGCTATCCGGCGAAGGTGTTTTCTTCGGCGGCTGCAAAGCGAAGAATGAGCCGGCACTGTGCCCTGCTGCCGTGCTCCCTCTATTTCACATCCTAACTGTGCCAGCACGCATAGCAGCATGCAGGCTCATCTCCAAAGAATGTTTCCTGCCGCCACGAAGTACTGGCAGCACTGGCACTCGGGACAAAATATGCAGAGGGAGAGGGAGCGAGAGAGAGAGAAAAGAACTTCGCCCCAGTTTCAGCCTTGCAGAACTCGTGCACTTGGAGTTCCCAGAGAAGGTAGCGTGTGTGGAGAATGTTTTCTCCACGTAGCCTCTTCTGTTCTCGTCTTTTCCGGACCGCAGAACGCCGCACGCTTCTCTCTCGCGCTTTGCGAGCGAAAGGCGGCTAGCCGGCGAAGGTGCTTCTTCGGCGGCTGCAGAGCGAAGAATGAGCCGGCACTGCGCCCTGCTGCCGTGCTCCCCCTATTTCACATCCAAACTGTGCCAGAACGCATAAAAGCATGCAGGCTCATATCCAAAGCAATTTTCCCGCTGCCACGAAGGTCTGACAGCCCTGGCACTCGCGACAAAATGTGCAGAGAGAGAAGAGGGAGAGAGGGATAGAAGCACTTTGCCCCACCTTCAGTGTTACAGAGCTCGTGCACTTGGAGTTCCCAGAGAAGGTAGCGTGCGTGGAGAAGGTTTTCTCCACGTAGCCGCTTCTGTTCGCTTCTTTGCCGCACCGCAGAGAGTCGCCCGCTTCTCTCTCGCGCTTTGCGAGCGAAGGGCGCCTAGCCGGCGAAGGTGCGTCTCCTTCGGCAAGAAAGCGAAGCGAGAGCCGTAGGCGCCCTGCTGCTCTGCTCCCCGCATTTCACATCCAAACTGCACCAGCACGCATAGCAGCATGCAGGCTCATATCCAAAGTATGTTTCCCGCCGCCACGAAGTTCTGGCAGCACTGGCACTCGGGACAAAATATGCAGAGAGAGAGGGATCGAGAGAGAGAGAAAAGAACTTCGCCCCAGCTTCAGTCTTACAGAACTCGTGCACTTGGAGTTCCCAGGGAAGGTATCGTGTGTGGAGAATGTTTTCTCCACGTAGCCTCTTCTGTTCCCGTCTTTGCCGGACCGCAGAACGTCGCCCGCTTCCCTCTCGCGCTTGGCGAGCGAAGGACGCCTAGCCGGCGAAGGTGCGTCTTCTTCGGCAAGAAAGCGAAGCGAGAGCCGGTACGGCGCCCTGCTGCTGTGCTCGCTGCATTTCACATCCAAACTGCACCAGCACGCATAGCAACATGCAGGCTCATCTGCAAAAGATGTTTCCTGCTGCCACGATGATCTGGCAGCACTGGCACTAGGACACACTCTGCAGACAGAGAAAAAGCAAGAGAGGTTGAGAAGCACTTTGCCCCAGCTTCAGTCTTACAGAACTCGTGCACTTGGAGTTCCCAGAGAAGGTGGCGTGCGTGGAGATGGTTTTCTCCCCGTAGCCTCTTCTGTTCGCATCCTTGCCGGACCGCAGAGAGCCGCCCGCTTCTCTCTCGCGCTTTGCGAGCGAAAGGCGGCTATCCGGCGAAGGTGTTTTCTTCGGCGGCTGCAAAGCGAAGAATGAGCCGGCACTGCGCCCTGCTGCCGTGCTCCCTCTATTTCACATCCTAACTGTGCCAGCACGCATAGCAGCATGCAGGCTCATCTCCAAAGAATGTTTCCTGCCGCCACGAAGTACTGGCAGCACTGGCACTCGGGACAAAATATGCAGAGAGATAGGGAGCGAGAGAGAAAGAAGAGAACTTCGGCCCAGTTTCAGCCTTACAGAACTCGTGCACTTGGAGTTCCCAGAGAAGGTAGCGTGCGTGGAGAAGGTTTTCTCCACGTAGCCGCTTCTGTTCGCATCTTTGCCGCACTGAAGAGAGTCGCCCGCTTCTCTCTCGCGCTTTGCGAGCGAAGGGCGCCTAGCCGGCGAAGGTGCGTCTCCTTCGGCAAGAAAGCGAAGCGACAGCCGTAGGCGCCCTGCTGCTGTGCTCCCCGCATTTCACATCCAAACTGCACCAGCACGCATAGCAGCATGCAGGCTCATATCCAAAGTATGTTTCCCGCCGCCACGAAGTTCTGGCAGCACTGGCACTCGGGACAAAATATGCAGAGAGAGAGGGATCGAGAGTGAGAGAAAAGAACTTCGCCCCAGCTTCAGTCTTACAGAACTCGTGCACTTGGAGTTCCCAGGGAAGGTATCGTGAGTGGAGAATGTTTTCTCCACGTAGCCTTTTCTGTTCCTGTCTTTGCCGGACCGCAGAACGTCGCCCGCTTCCCTCTCGCGCTTGGCGAGCGAAGGACGCCTAGCCGGCGAAGGTGCGTCTTCTTCGGCAAGAAAGCGAAGCGAGAGCCAGTACGGCGCCCTGCCGCTGTGCTCGCTGCATTTCACATCCATACTACACCAACACGCAAAGCAGCATGCAGGCTCATCTCGAAAGCAAGTTTCCCACAGTCATCATGCTCTTGCAGCAGTGCCACTGGGTCAAAATGTGCAGAGAGAGAAAAAGCAAGAGAGATTGAGAAGCACTATGCCCCAGCTTCAGTCTTACAGAACTCGTGCACTTGGATTTCCCAGAGAAGGTAGCGTGCGTGGGGAAGGTTTTCTCCACGTAGCCGCTTCTGTTCGCATCTTTGCCGCACCGCAGAGAGTCGCCCGCTTCTCTCTCGCGCTTTGCGAGCGAAGGGCGCCTAGTCGGCGAAGGTGCGTCTCCTTCGGCAAGAAAGCGAAGCGAGAGCCGGTACGGCGCCCTGCTGCTGTGCTCCCCGCATTTCACATCCAAACTGCACCAACACGCATAGCAACATGCAGGCTCATCTCCAAAGGAAGTTTGCCACTGCCACGAAGGTTTGACAGCACTGGCACTGGGTCACAATCTGCAGCGAGAGAAAAAGCAAGAGAGATTGAGAAGCACTTTGCCCCAGCTTCAGTCTTACAGAACTCGTGCACTTGGCGTTCCTAGAGAAGGTGGCGTGCGTGGAGATGGTTTTCTCCCCGTAGCCTCTTCTGTTCGCATCCTTGCCCGACCGCAGTAAGCCGCCCGCTTCTCTCTCGCGCTTTGCGAGCGAAAGGCGGCTATCCGGCGAAGGTGCTTCCTCGGCGGCTGCAAAGCGAAGAATGAGCCGGCACTGCGCCCTGCTGCCGTGCTCCCTCTATTTCACATCCAAACTACACCAGCACGCATAGCAGCATGCAGGCTCATCTCCAAAGAATGTTTCCTGCCGCCACGAAGTACTGGCAGCACTGGCACTCGGGACAAAATATGCAGAGGGAGAGGGAGCGAGAGAGAGAGAAAAGAACTTCGCCCCAGCTTCAGCCTTGCAGAACTCGTGCACTTGGAGTTCCCAGAGAAGGTAGCGTGCGTGGAGAAGTTTTCCTCCACGTAGCCGCTTCTGATCGCATCTTTACCGCACTGAAGAGAGCCGCCCGCTTCTCTCTCGCGCTTTGCGTGCGAAGGGCGCCTAGTCGGCGAAGGTGCGTGATCTTCGGCAAGAAAGCGAAGCGAGAGCCGGTACGGCGCCCTGCTGCTGTGCTCGCTGCATTTCACATCCATACTACACCAACACGCAAAGCAGCATGCAGGCTCATCTCGAAAGCAAGTTTCCCACAGTCATCATGCTCTTGCAGCAGTGCCACTGGGTCAAAATGTGCAGAGAGAGAAAAAGCAAGAGAGATTGAGAAGCACTATGCCCCAGCTTCAGTGTTACAGAACTCGTGCACTTGGAGTTCCCAGAGAAGGTAGCGTGCGTGGGGAAGGTTTTCTCCACGTACCTGCTTCTGTTCGCATCTTTGCCGGACCGCAGAAAGTCGCCCGCTTCTCTCTCGCGCTTTGCGAGCGAAAGGCACCTAGCCGGCGAAGGTGCGTCTTCGGCGGCCAGAAGGCGAAACGAAAACCGGCACTGTGCCCTGCTCCTGTGCTCCCTGCATTTCGCATCCAAACTGCACCAGCACGCATAGCAACATGCAGGCACACCTCCAAAAGATGTTTCCCTCTGCCACGAAGTTCTGGCAGCACTGGCACTCGGGACAAAATGTGCAGAGAGAGAAGAGGGAGAGAGGTTGAGAAGCACTTTGCCCCAAATTCAGTCCTACAGAACTCGTGCATTTGGAGTTTCCAGAGAAGGTAGCATGCGTGAGGAAGGTTTTCTCCACGTAGCCGCTTCTGTTCGCATCTTTGCCGCACCGCAGAGAGCCGCCCGCTTCTCTCTCGCGCTTTGCGAGCGAAGGGCGCCTAGTCGGCGAAGGTGCGTGATCTTCGGCAAGAAAGCGAAGCGAGAGCCGGTACGGCGCCCTGCTGCTGTGCTCGCTGCATTTCACATCCAAACTGCACCAACACGCATAGCAACATGCAGGCTCATCTCCAAAGGAAGTTTGCCACTGCCACGAAGGTTTGGCAGCACTGGCACTGGGTCACAATCTGCAGCGAGAGAAAAAGCAAGAGAGATTGAGAAGCACTTTGCCCCAGCTTCAGTCTTACAGAACTCGTGCACTTGGCGTTCCCAGAGAAGGTGGCGTGCGTGGAGATGGTTTTCTCCCCGTAGCCTCTTCTGTTCGCATCCTTGCCGGACCGCAGTAAGCCGCCCGCTTCTCTCTCGCGCTTTGCGAGCGAAAGGCAGCTATCCGGCGAAGGTGCTTCTTCGGCGGCTGCAAAGCGAAGAATGAGCCGGCACTGCGCCCTGCTGCCGTGCTCCCTCTATTTCACATCCAAACTACACCAGCACGCATAGCAGCATGCAGGCTCATCTCCAAAGAATGTTTCCTGCCGCCACGAAGTACTGGCAGCACTGGCACTCGGGACAAAATATGCAGAGGGAGAGGGAGAGGGAGCGAGAGAGAAAAGAACTTCGCCCCAGCTTCAGCCTTGCAGAACTCGTGCACTTGGAGTTCCCAGAGAAGGTAGCGTGTGTGGAGAATGTTTTCTCCACGTAGCCTCTTCTGTTCTCGTCTTTTCCGGACCGCAGAACGCCGCACGCTTCTCTCTCGCGCTTTGCGAGCGAAAGGCGGCTAGCCGGCGAAGGTGCTTCTTCGGCGGCTGCAGAGCGAAGAATGAGCCGGCACTGCGCCCTCCTGCCGTGCTCCCCCTATTTCACATCCAAACTGTGCCAGAACGCATAAAAGTATGCAGGCTCATATCCAAAGCAATTTTCCCGCTGCCACGAAGGTCTGACAGCCCTGGCACTCGCGACAAAATGTGCAGAGAGAGAAGAGGGAGAGAGGGATAGAAGCACTTTGCCCCACCTTCAGTGTTACAGAGCTCGTGTACTTGGAGGTCCCAGAGAAGGTAGCGTGCGTGGAGAAGGTTTTCTCCACGTAGCCGCTTCTGTTCGCATCTTTGCCGCACCGCAGAGAGTCGCCCGCTTCTCTCTCGCGCTTTGCGAGCGAAGGGCGCCTAGCCGGCGAGGGTGCGTCTCCTTCGGCAAGAAAGCGAAGCGAGAGCCGTAGGCGCCCTGCTGCTGTGCTCCCCGCATTTCACATCCAAACTGCACCAGCACGCATAGCAGCATGCAGGCTCATATCCAAAGTATGTTTCCCGCCGCCACGAAGTTCTGGCAGCACTGGCACTCGGGACAAAATATGCAGAGAGAGAGGGATCGAGAGAGAGAGAAAAGAACTTCGCCCCAGCTTCAGTCTTACAGAACTCGTGCACTTGGAGTTCCCAGGGAAGGTATCGTGTGTGGAGAATGTTTTCTCCACGTAGCCTCTTCTGTTCCCGTCTTTGCCGGACCGCAGAACGTCGCCGCTTCCCTCTCGCGCTTGGCGAGCGAAGGACGCCTAGCCGGCGAAGGTGCGTCTTCTTCGGCAAGAAAGCGAAGCGAGAGCCGGTACGGCGCCCTGCTGCTGTGCTCGCTGCATTTCACATCCAAACTGCACCAGCACGCAGAGCAACATGCAGGCTCATCTGCAAAAGATGTTTCCTGCTGCCACGATGATCTGGCAGCACTGGCACTAGGACACACTCTGCAGACAGAGAAAAAGCAAGAGAGGTTGAGAAGCACTTTGCCCCAGCTTCAGTCTTACAGAACTCGTGTATTTGGAGTTCCTAGAGAATGTGGCGTGCGTGGAGATGGTTTTCTCCCCATAGCCTCTTCTGTTCGCATCCTTGCCGGACCGCAGTAAGCCGCCCGCTTCTCTCTCGCGCTTTGCGAGCGAAAGGCGGCTATCCGGTGAAGAATGAGCCGGCACTGCGCCCTGCTGCCGTGCTCCCTCTATTTCACATCCTAACTGTGCCAGCACGCATAGCAGCATGCATGCTCATCTCCAAAGAATGTTTCCTGCCGCCACGAAGTACTGGCAGCACTGGCACTCGGGACAAAATATGCAGAGAGATAGGGAGCGAGAGAGAAAGAAGAGAACTTCGGCCCAGTTTCAGCCTTACAGAACTCGTGCACTTGGAGTTCCCAGAGAAGGTAGCGTGCGTGGAGAAGTTTTCCTCCACGTAGCCGCTTCTGATCGCATCTTTACCGCACTGAAGAGAGCCGCCCGCTTCTCTCTCGCGCTTTGCGTGCGAAGGGCGCCTAGTCGGCGAAGGTGCGTGATCTTCGGCAAGAAAGCGAAGCGAGAGCCGGTACGGCGCCCTGCTGCTGTGCTCGCTGCATTTCACATCCATACTACACCAACACGCAAAGCAGCATGCAGGCTCATCTCGAAAGCAAGTTTCCCACAGTCATCATGCTCTTGCAGCAGTGCCACTGGGTCAAAATGTGCAGAGAGAGAAAAAGCAAGAGAGATTGAGAAGCACTATGCCCCAGCTTCAGTGTTACAGAACTCGTGCACTTGGAGTTCCCAGAGAAGGTAGCGTGCGTGGGGAAGGTTTTCTCCACGTACCTGCTTCTGTTCGCATCTTTGCCGGACCGCAGAAAGTCGCCCGCTTCTCTCTCGCGCTTTGCGAGCGAAAGGCACCTAGCCGGCGAAGGTGCGTCTTCGGCGGCCAGAAGGCGAAACGAAAACCGGCACTGTGCCCTGCTCCTGTGCTCCCTGCATTTCGCATCCAAACTGCACCAGCACGCATAGCAACATGCAGGCACACCTCCAAAAGATGTTTCCCTCTGCCACGAAGTTCTGGCAGCACTGGCACTCGGGACAAAATGTGCAGAGAGAGAAGAGGGAGAGAGGTTGAGAAGCACTTTGCCCCAAATTCAGTCCTACAGAACTCGTGCATTTGGAGTTTCCAGAGAAGGTAGCATGCGTGAGGAAGGTTTTCTCCACGTAGCCGCTTCTGTTCGCATCTTTGCCGCACCGCAGAGAGCCGCCCGCTTCTCTCTCGCGCTTTGCGAGCGAAGGGCGCCTAGTCGGCGAAGGTGCGTGATCTTCGGCAAGAAAGCGAAGCGAGAGCCGGTACGGCGCCCTGCTGCTGTGCTCGCTGCATTTCACATCCAAACTGCACCAACACGCATAGCAACATGCAGGCTCATCTCCAAAGGAAGTTTGCCACTGCCACGAAGGTTTGGCAGCACTGGCACTGGGTCACAATCTGCAGCGAGAGAAAAAGCAAGAGAGATTGAGAAGCACTTTGCCCCAGCTTCAGTCTTACAGAACTCGTGTAATTGGAGTTCCCAGAGAAGGTGGCGTGCGTGGAGATGGTTTTCTCCCCGTAGCCTCTTCTGTTCGCATCCTTGCCGGACCGCAGTAAGCCGCCCGCTTCTCTCTCGCGCTTTGCGAGCGAAAGGCGGCTATCCGGCGAAGGTGCTTCTTCGGCGGCTGCAAAGCGAAGAATGAGCCGGCACTGCGCCCTGCTGCCGTGCTCCCTCTATTTCACATCCTAACTGTGCCAGCACGCATAGCAGCATGAAGGCTCATCTCCAAAGAATGTTTCCTGCCGCCACGAAGTACTGGCAGCACTGGCACTCGGGACAAAATATGCAGAGGGAGAGGGAGCGAGAGAGAGAGAAAAGAACTTCGCCCCAGCTTCAGCCTTGCAGAACTCGTGCACTTGGAGTTCCCAGAGAAGGTAGCGTGTGTGGAGAATGTTTTCTCCACGTAGCCTCTTCTGTTCTCGTCTTTTCCGGACCGCAGAACGCCGCACGCTTCTCTCTCGCGCTTTGCGAGCGAAAGGCGGCTAGCCGGCGAAGGTGCTTCTTCGGCGGCTGCAGAGCGAAGAATGAGCCGGCACTGCGCCCTGCTGCCGTGCTCCCCCTATTTCACATCCAAACTGTGCCAGAACGCATAAAAGCATGCAGGCTCATATCCAAAGCAATTTTCCCGCTGCCACGAAGGTCTGACAGCCCTGGCACTCGCGACAAAATGTGCAGAGAGAGAAGAGGGAGAGAGGGATAGAAGCACTTTGCCCCACCTTCAGTGTTACAGAGCTCGTGCACTTGGAGTTCCCAGAGAAGGTAGCGTGCGTGGAGAAGGTTTTCTCCACGTAGCCGCTTCTGTTCGCATCTTTGCCGCACCGCAGAGAGTCGCCCGCTTCTCTCTCGCGCTTTGCGAGCGAAGGGCGCCTAGCCGGCGAAGGTGCGTCTCCTTCGGCAAGAAAGCGAAGCGAGAGCCGTAGGCGCCCTGCTGCTGTGCTCCCCGCATTTCACATCCAAACTGCACCAGCATGCATAGCAGCATGCAGGCTCATATCCAAAGTATGTTTCCCGCCGCCACGAAGTTCTGGCAGCACTGGCACTCGGGACAAAATATGCAGAGAGATAGGGATCGAGAGAGAGAGAAAAGAACTTCGCCCCAGCTTCAGTCTTACAGAACTCGTGCACTTGGAGTTCCCAGGGAAGGTATCGTGTGTGGAGAATGTTTTCTCCACGTAGCCTCTTCTGTTCCCGTCTTTGCCGGACCGAAGAACGACGCCCGCTTCCCTCTCGCGCTTGGCGAGCGAAGGACGCCTAGCCGGCGAAGGTGCGTCTTCTTCGGCAAGAAAGCGAAGCGAGAGCCGGTACGGCGCCCTGCTGCTGTGCTCGCTGCATTTCACATCCAAACTGCACCAGCACGCATAGCA
Organism: Acanthiza pusilla; assembly: GCA_036630365.1. Classification (NCBI taxonomy): domain Eukaryota; kingdom Metazoa; phylum Chordata; class Aves; order Passeriformes; family Acanthizidae; genus Acanthiza; species Acanthiza pusilla. The sequence continues at coordinate 83,604 of JAXCHO010000294.1, forward strand.
ACATGCAGGCTCATCTGCAAAAGATGTTTCCTGCTGCCACGATGATCTGGCAGCACTGGCACTAGGACACACTCTGCAGACAGAGAAAAAGCAAGAGAGGTTGAGAAGCACTTTGCCCCAGCTTCAGTCTTACAGAACTCGTGCACTTGGAGTTCCCAGAGAAGGTGGCGTGCGTGGAGATGGTTTTCTCCCCGTAGCCTCTTCTGTTCGCATCCTTGCCGGACCGCAGTAAGCCGCCCGCTTCTCTCTCGCGCTTTGCGAGCGAAAGGCGGCTATCCGGCGAAGGTGCTTCTTCGGCGGCTGCAAAGCGAAGAATGAGCCGGCACTGCGCCCTGCTGCCGTGCTCCCTCTATTTCACATCCTAACTGTGCCAGCACGCATAGCAGCATGCAGTCTCATCTCCAAAGAATGTTTCCTGCCGCCACGAAGGTCTGGCAGCACTGGCACTCGGGACAAAATATGCAGAGAGATAGGGAGCGAGAGAGAAAGAAGAGAACTTCGGCCCAGTTTCAGCCTTACAGAACTCGTGCACTTGGAGTTCCCAGAGAAGGTAGCGTGCGTGGAGAAGTTTTCCTCCACGTAGCCGCTTCTGATCGCATCTTTGCCGCACTAAAGAGAGCCGCCCGCTTCTCTCGCGCGCTTTGCGAGCGAAGGGCGCCTAGCCGGCGAAGGTGCGTGATCTTCGGCAAGAAAGCGACGCGAGAGCCGGTACGGCGCCCTGCTGCTGTGCTCGCTGCATTTCACATCCATACTACACCAACACGCAAAGCAGCATGCAGGCTCATCTCGAAAGCAAGTTTCCCACAGTCATCATGCTCTTGCAGCAGTGCCACTGGGTCAAAATGTGCAGAGAGAGAAAAAGCAAGAGAGATTGAGAAGCACTTTGCCCCAGCTTCAGTCTTACAGAACTCGTGCACTTGGAGTTCCCAGAGAAGGTGGCGTGCGTGGAGATGGTTTTCTCCCCGTAGCCTCTTCTGTTCGCATCCTTGCCGGACCGCAGTAAGCCGCCCGCTTCTCTCTCGCGCTTTGCGAGCGAAAGGCGGCTATACGGCGAAGGTGCTTCTTCGGCGGCTGCAAAGCGAAGAATGAGCCGGCACTGCGCCCTGCTGCCGTGCTCCCTCTATTTCACATCCTAACTGTGCCAGCACGCATAGCAGCATGCAGGCTCATCTCCAAAGAATGTTTCCTGCCGCCACGAAGTACTGGCAGCACTGGCACTCGGGACAAAATATGCAGAGGGAGAGGGAGCGAGAGAGAGAGAAAAGAACTTCGCCCCAGCTTCAGCCTTGCAGAACTCGTGCACTTGGAGTTCCCAGAGAAGGTAGCGTGTGTGGAGAATGTTTTCTCCACGTAGCCTCTTCTGTTCTCGTCTTTTCCGGACCGCAGAACGCCGCACGCTTCTCTCTCGCGCTTTGCGAGCGAAAGGCGGCTAGCCGGCGAAGGTGCTTCTTCGGCGGCTGCAGAGCGAAGAATGAGCCGGCACTGCGCCCTGCTGCCGTGCTCCCCCTATTTCACATCCAAACTGTGCCAGAACGCATAAAAGCATGCAGGCTCATATCCAAAGCAATTTTCCCGCTGCCACGAAGGTCTGACAGCCCTGGCACTCGCGACAAAATGTGCAGAGAGAGAAGAGGGAGAGAGGGATAGAAGCACTTTGCCCCACCTTCAGTGTTACAGAGCTCGTGCACTTGGAGTTCCCAGAGAAGGTAGCGTGCGTGGAGAAGGTTTTCTCCACGTAGCCGCTTCTGTTCGCATCTTTGCCGCACCGCAGAGAGTCGCCCGCTTCTCTCTCGCGCTTTGCGAGCGAAGGGCGCCTAGCCGGCGAGGGTGCGTCTCCTTCGGCAAGAAAGCGAAGCGAGAGCCGTAGGCGCCCTGCTGCTGTGCTCCCCGCATTTCACATCCAAACTGCACCAGCACGCATAGCAGCATGCAGGCTCATATCCAAAGTATGTTTCCCGCCGCCACGAAGTTCTGGCAGCACTGGCACTCGGGACAAAATATGCAGAGAGAGAGGGATCGAGAGAGAGAGAAAAGAACTTCGCCCCAGCTTCAGTCTTAGAGAACTCGTGCACTTGGAGTTCCCAGGGAAGGTATCGTGTGTGGAGAATGTTTTCTCCACGTAGCCTCTTCTGTTCCCGTCTTTGCCGGACCGCAGAACGTCGCCCGCTTCCCTCTCGCGCTTGGCGAGCGAAGGACGCCTAGCCGGCGAAGGTGCGTCTTCTTCGGCAAGAAAGCGAAGCGAGAGCCGGTACGGCGCCCTGCTGCTGTGCTCGCTGCATTTCACATCCAAACTGCACCAGCACGCATAGCAACATGCAGGCTCATCTGCAAAAGATGTTTCCTGCTGCCACGATGATCTGGCAGCACTGGCACTAGGACACACTCTGCAGACAGAGAAAAAGCAAGAGAGGTTGAGAAGCACTTTGCCCCAGCTTCAGTCTTACAGAACTCGTGCACTTGGAGTTCCCAGAGAAGGTAGCGTGCGTGGAGAAGTTTTCCTCCACGTAGCCGCTTCTGATCGCATCTTTGCCGCACTGAAGAAAGCCGCCCGCTTCTCTCGCGCGCTTTGCGAGCGAAGGGCGCCTAGCCGGCGAAGGTGCGTGATCTTCGGCAAGAAAGCGAAGCGAGAGCCGGTACGGCGCCCTGCTGCTGTGCTCGCTGCATTTCACATCCAAACTGCACCAGCACGCATAGCAACATGCAGGCTCATCTGCAAAAGATGTTTCCTGCTGCCACGATGATCTGGCAGCACTGGCACTAGGACACACTCTGCAGACAGAGAAAAAGCAAGAGAGGTTGAGAAGCACTTTGCCCCAGCTTCAGTCTTACAGAACTCGTGCACTTGGAGTTCCCAGAGAAGGTGGCGTGCGTGGAGATGGTTTTCTCCCCGTAGCCTCTTCTGTTCGCATCCTTGCCGGACCGCAGTAAGCCGCCCGCTTCTCTCTCGCGCTTTGCGAGCGAAAGGCGGCTATCCGGCGAAGGTGCTTCTTCGGCGGCTGCAAAGCGAAGAATGAGCCGGCACTGCGCCCTGCTGCCGTGCTCCCTCTATTTCACATCCTAACTGTGCCAGCACGCATAGCAGCATGCAGGCTCATCTCCAAAGAATGTTTCCTGCCGCCACGAAGGTCTGGCAGCACTGGCACTCGGGACAAAATATGCAGAGAGATAGGGAGCGAGAGAGAAAGAAGAGAACTTCGGCCCAGTTTCAGCCTTACAGAACTCGTGCACTTGGAGTTCCCAGAGAAGGTAGCGTGCGTGGAGAAGTTTTCCTCCACGTAGCCGCTTCTGATCGCATCTTTGCCGCACTGAAGAAAGCCGCCCGCTTCTCTCGCGCGCTTTGCGAGCGAAGGGCGCCTAGCCGGCGAAGGTGCGTGATCTTCGGCAAGAAAGCGAAGCGAGAGCCGGTACGGCGCCCTGCTGCTGTGCTCGCTGCATTTCACATCCATACTACACCAACACGCAAAGCAGCATGCAGGCTCATCTCGAAAGCAAGTTTCCCACAGTCATCATGCTCTTGCAGCAGTGCCACTGGGTCAAAATGTGCAGAGAGAGAAAAAGCAAGAGAGATTGAGAAGCACTTTGCCCCAGCTTCAGCCTTGCAGAACTCGTGCACTTGGAGTTCCCAGAGAAGGTAGCGTGTGTGGAGAATGTTTTCTCCACGTAGCCTCTTCTATTCTCGTCTTTTCCGGACCGCAGAACGCCGCACGCTTCTCTCTCGCGCTTTGCGAGCGAAAGGCGGCTAGCCGGCGAAGGTGCTTCTTCGGCGGCTGCAGAGCGAAGAATGAGCCGGCACTGCGCCCTGCTGCCGTGCTCCCCCTATTTCACATCCAAACTGTGCCAGAACGCATAAAAGCATGCAGGCTCATATCCAAAGCAATTTTCCCGCTGCCACGAAGGTCTGACAGCCCTGGCACTCGCGACAAAATGTGCAGAGAGAGAAGAGGGAGAGAGGGATAGAAGCACTTTGCCCCACCTTCAGTGTTACAGAGCTCGTGCACTTGGAGTTCCCAGAGAAGGTAGCGTGCGTGGAGAAGGTTTTCTCCACGTAGCCGCTTCTGTTCGCATCTTTGCCGCACCGCAGAGAGTCGCCCGCTTCTCTCTCGCGCTTTGCGAGCGAAGGGCGCCTAGCCGGCGAAGGTGCGTCTCCTTCGGCAAGAAAGCGAAGCGAGAGCCGTAGGCGCCCTGCTGCTGTGCTCCCCGCATTTCACATCCAAACTGCACCAGCACGCATAGCAGCATGCAGGCTCATATCCAAAGTATGTTTCCCGCCGCCACGAAGTTCTGGCAGCACTGGCACTCGGGACAAAATATGCAGAGAGATAGGGATCGAGAGAGAGAGAAAAGAACTTCGCCCCAGATTCAGTCTTACAGAACTCGTGCACTTGGAGTTCCCAGGGAAGGTATCGTGTGTGGAGAATGTTTTCTCCACGTAGCCTCTTCTGTTCCCGTCTTTGCCGGACCGAAGAACGACGCCCGCTTCCCTCTCGCGCTTGGCGAGCGAAGGACGCCTAGCCGGTGAAGGTGCGTCTTCTTCGGCAAGAAAGCGAAGCGAGAGCCGGTACGGCGCCCTGCTGCTGTGCTCGCTGCATTTCACATCCAAACTGCACCAGCACGCATAGCAACATGCAGGCTCATCTCCAAAAGATGTTTCCTGCTGCCACGATGATCTGGCAGCACTGGCACTAGGACACACTCTGCAGACAGAGAAAAAGCAAGAGAGGTTGAGAAGCACTTTGCCCCAGCTTCAGTCTTACAGAACTCGTGCACTTGGAGTTCCCAGAGAAGGTGGCGTGCGTGGAGATGGTTTTCTCCCCGTAGCCTCTTCTGTTCGCATCCTTGCCCGACCGCAGTAAGCCGCCCGCTTCTCTCTCGCGCTTTGCGAGCGAAAGGCGGCTATCCGGCGAAGGTGTTTTCTTCGGCGGCTGCAAAGCGAAGAATGAGCCGGCACTGTGCCCTGCTGCCGTGCTCCCTCTATTTCACATCCTAACTGTGCCAGCACGCATAGCAGCATGCAGGCTCATCTCCAAAGAATGTTTCCTGCCGCCACGAAGTACTGGCAGCACTGGCACTCGGGACAAAATATGCAGAGGGAGAGGGAGCGAGAGAGAGAGAAAAGAACTTCGGCCCAGTTTCAGCCTTGCAGAACTCGTGCACTTGGAGTTCCCAGAGAAGGTAGCGTGTGTGGAGAATGTTTTCTCCACGTAGCCTCTTCTGTTCTCGTCTTTTCCGGACCGCAGAACGCCGCACGCTTCTCTCTCGCGCTTTGCGAGCGAAAGGCGGCTAGCCGGCGAAGGTGCTTCTTCGGCGGCTGCAGAGCGAAGAATGAGCCGGCACTGCGCCCTGCTGCCGTGCTCCCCCTATTTCACATCCAAACTGTGCCAGAACGCATAAAAGCATGCAGGCTCATATCCAAAGCAATTTTCCCGCTGCCACGAAGGTCTGACAGCCCTGGCACTCGCGACAAAATGTGCAGAGAGAGAAGAGGGAGAGAGGGATAGAAGCACTTTGCCCCACCTTCAGTGTTACAGAGCTCGTGCACTTGGAGTTCCCAGAGAAGGTAGCGTGCGTGGAGAAGGTTTTCTCCACGTAGCCGCTTCTGTTCGCATCTTTGCCGCACCGCAGAGAGTCGCCCGCTTCTCTCTCGCGCTTTGCGAGCGAAGGGCGCCTAGCCGGCGAAGGTGCGTCTCCTTCGGCAAGAAAGCGAAGCGAGAGCCGTAGGCGCCCTGCTGCTCTGCTCCCCGCATTTCACATCCAAACTGCACCAGCACGCATAGCAGCATGCAGGCTCATATCCAAAGTATGTTTCCCGCCGCCACGAAGTTCTGGCAGCACTGGCACTCGGGACAAAATATGCAGAGAGAGAGGGATCGAGAGAGAGAGAAAAGAACTTCGCCCCAGCTTCAGTCTTACAGAACTCGTGCACTTGGAGTTCCCAGGGAAGGTATCGTGTGTGGAGAATGTTTTCTCCACGTAGCCTCTTCTGTTCCCGTCTTTGCCGGACCGCAGAACGTCGCCCGCTTCCCTCTCGCGCTTGGCGAGCGAAGGACGCCTAGCCGGCGAAGGTGCGTCTTCTTCGGCAAGAAAGCGAAGCGAGAGCCGGTACGGCGCCCTGCTGCTGTGCTCGCTGCATTTCACATCCAAACTGCACCAGCACGCATAGCAACATGCAGGCTCATCTCCAAAAGATGTTTCCTGCTGCCACGATGATCTGGCAGCACTGGCACTAGGACACACTCTGCAGACAGAGAAAAAGCAAGAGAGGTTGAGAAGCACTTTGCCCCAGCTTCAGTCTTACAGAACTCGTGCACTTGGAGTTCCCAGAGAAGGTGGCGTGCGTGGAGATGGTTTTCTCCCCGTAGCCTCTTCTGTTCGCATCCTTGCCGGACCGCAGAGAGCCGCCCGCTTCTCTCTCGCGCTTTGCGAGCGAAAGGCGGCTATCCGGCGAAGGTGTTTTCTTCGGCGGCTGCAAAGCGAAGAATGAGCCGGCACTGCGCCCTGCTGCCGTGCTCCCTCTATTTCACATCCTAACTGTGCCAGCACGCATAGCAGCATGCAGGCTCATCTCCAAAGAATGTTTCCTGCCGCCACGAAGTACTGGCAGCACTGGCACTCGGGACAAAATATGCAGAGAGATAGGGAGCGAGAGAGAAAGAAGAGAACTTCGGCCCAGTTTCAGCCTTACAGAACTCGTGCACTTGGAGTTCCCAGAGAAGGTAGCGTGCGTGGAGAAGGTTTTCTCCACGTAGCCGCTTCTGTTCGCATCTTTGCCGCACTGCAGAGAGTCGCCCGCTTCTCTCTCGCGCTTTGCGAGCGAAGGGCGCCTAGCCGGCGAAGGTGCGTCTCCTTCGGCAAGAAAGCGAAGCGAGAGCCGTAGGCGCCCTGCTGCTGTGCTCCCCGCATTTCACATCCAAACTGCACCAGCACGCATAGCAGCATGCAGGCTCATATCCAAAGTATGTTTCCCGCCGCCACGAAGTTCTGGCAGCACTGGCACTAGGACACACTCTGCAGACAGAGAAAAAGCAAGAGAGGTTGAGAAGCACTTTGCCCCAGCTTCAGTCTTACAGAACTCGTGCACTTGGAGTTCCCAGGGAAGGTATCGTGAGTGGAGAATGTTTTCTCCACGTAGCCTTTTCTGTTCCTGTCTTTGCCGGACCGCAGAACGTCGCCCGCTTCCCTCTCGCGCTTGGCGAGCGAAGGACGCCTAGCCGGCGAAGGTGCGTCTTCTTCGGCAAGAAAGCGAAGCGAGAGCCAGTACGGCGCCCTGCCGCTGTGCTCGCTGCATTTCACATCCATACTACACCAACACGCAAAGCAGCATGCAGGCTCATCTCGAAAGCAAGTTTCCCACAGTCATCATGCTCTTGCAGCAGTGCCACTGGGTCAAAATGTGCAGAGAGAGAAAAAGCAAGAGAGATTGAGAAGCACTATGCCCCAGCTTCAGTCTTACAGAACTCGTGCACTTGGATTTCCCAGAGAAGGTAGCGTGCGTGGGGAAGGTTTTCTCCACGTAGCCGCTTCTGTTCGCATCTTTGCCGCACCGCAGAGAGTCGCCCGCTTCTCTCTCGCGCTTTGCGAGCGAAGGGCGCCTAGTCGGCGAAGGTGCGTCTCCTTCGGCAAGAAAGCGAAGCGAGAGCCGGTACGGCGCCCTGCTGCTGTGCTCCCCGCATTTCACATCCAAACTGCACCAACACGCATAGCAACATGCAGGCTCATCTCCAAAGGAAGTTTGCCACTGCCACGAAGGTTTGACAGCACTGGCACTGGGTCACAATCTGCAGCGAGAGAAAAAGCAAGAGAGATTGAGAAGCACTTTGCCCCAGCTTCAGTCTTACAGAACTCGTGCACTTGGCGTTCCTAGAGAAGGTGGCGTGCGTGGAGATGGTTTTCTCCCCGTAGCCTCTTCTGTTCGCATCCTTGCCCGACCGCAGTAAGCCGCCCGCTTCTCTCTCGCGCTTTGCGAGCGAAAGGCGGCTATCCGGCGAAGGTGCTTCCTCGGCGGCTGCAAAGCGAAGAATGAGCCGGCACTGCGCCCTGCTGCCGTGCTCCCTCTATTTCACATCCAAACTACACCAGCACGCATAGCAGCATGCAGGCTCATCTCCAAAGAATGTTTCCTGCCGCCACGAAGTACTGGCAGCACTGGCACTCGGGACAAAATATGCAGAGGGAGAGGGAGCGAGAGAGAGAGAAAAGAACTTCGCCCCAGCTTCAGCCTTGCAGAACTCGTGCACTTGGAGTTCCCAGAGAAGGTAGCGTGTGTGGAGAATGTTTTCTCCACGTAGCCTCTTCTGTTCCCGTCTTTTCCGGACCGCAGAACGCCGCACGCTTCTCTCTCGCGCTTTGCGAGCGAAAGGCGGCTAGCCGGCGAAGGTGCTTCTTCGGCGGCTGCAGAGCGCAGAATGAGCCGGCACTGCGCCCTGCTCCCGTGCTCCCCCTATTTTACATCCAAACTGTGCCAGAACGCATAAAAGCATGCAGGCTCATATCCAAAGCAATTTTCCCGCTGCCACGAAGGTCTGACAGCCCTGGCACTCACGACAAAATGTGCAGAGAGAGAAGAGGGAGAGAGGGATAGAAGCACTTTGCCCCACCTTCAGTGTTACAGAGCTCGTGCACTTGGAGTTCCCAGAGAAGGTAGCGTGCGTGGAGAAGGTTTTCTCCACGTAGCCGCTTCTGTTCGCATCTTTGCCGGACCGCAGAGAGTCGCCCGCTTCTCTCTCGCGCTTTGCGAGCGAAGGGCGCCTAGCCGGCGAAGGTGCGTCTCCTTCGGCAAGAAAGCGAAGCGAGAGCCATAGGCGCCCTGCTGCTGTGCTCCCCGCATTTCACATCCAAACTGCACCAGCACGCATAGCAGCATGCAGGCTCATATCCAAAGTATGTTTCCCGCCGCCACGAAGTTCTGGCAGCACTGGCACTCGGGACAAAATATGCAGAGAGAGAGGGATCGAGAGAGAGAGAAAAGAACTTCGCCCCAGCTTCAGTCTTACAGAACTCGTGCACTTGGAGTTCCCAGGGAAGGTATCGTGTGTGGAGAATGTTTTCTCCACGTAGCCTCTTCTGTTCCCGTCTTTGCCGGACCGCAGAACGTCGCCGCTTCCCTCTCGCGCTTGGCGAGCGAAGGACGCCTAGCCGGCGAAGGTGCGTCTTCTTCGGCAAGAAAGCGAAGCGAGAGCCGGTACGGCGCCCTGCTGCTGTGCTCGCTGCATTTCACATCCAAACTGCACCAGCACGCAGAGCAACATGCAGGCTCATCTGCAAAAGATGTTTCCTGCTGCCACGATGATCTGGCAGCACTGGCACTAGGACACACTCTGCAGACAGAGAAAAAGCAAGAGAGGTTGAGAAGCACTTTGCCCCAGCTTCAGTCTTACAGAACTCGTGTAATTGGAGTTCCCAGAGAATGTGGCGTGCGTGGAGATGGTTTTCTCCCCCTAGCCTCTTCTGTTCGCATCCTTGCCGGACCGCAGTAAGCCGCCCGCTTCTCTCTCGCGCTTTGCGAGCGAAAGGCGGCTATCCGGCGAAGAATGAGCCGGCACTGCGCCCTGCTGCCGTGCTCCCTCTATTTCACATCCTAACTGTGCCAGCACGCATAGCAGCATGCATGCTCATCTCCAAAGAATGTTTCCTGCCGCCACGAAGTACTGGCAGCACTGGCACTCGGGACAAAATATGCAGAGAGATAGGGAGCGAGAGAGAAAGAAGAGAACTTCGGCCCAGTTTCAGCCTTACAGAACTCGTGCACTTGGAGTTCCCAGAGAAGGTAGCGTGCGTGGAGAAGTTTTCCTCCACGTAGCCGCTTCTGATCGCATCTTTACCGCACTGAAGAGAGCCGCCCGCTTCTCTCTCGCGCTTTGCGTGCGAAGGGCGCCTAGTCGGCGAAGGTGCGTGATCTTCGGCAAGAAAGCGAAGCGAGAGCCGGTACGGCGCCCTGCTGCTGTGCTCGCTGCATTTCACATCCATACTACACCAACACGCAAAGCAGCATGCAGGCTCATCTCGAAAGCAAGTTTCCCACAGTCATCATGCTCTTGCAGCAGTGCCACTGGGTCAAAATGTGCAGAGAGAGAAAAAGCAAGAGAGATTGAGAAGCACTATGCCCCAGCTTCAGTGTTACAGAACTCGTGCACTTGGAGTTCCCAGAGAAGGTAGCGTGCGTGGGGAAGGTTTTCTCCACGTACCTGCTTCTGTTCGCATCTTTGCCGGACCGCAGAAAGTCGCCCGCTTCTCTCTCGCGCTTTGCGAGCGAAAGGCACCTAGCCGGCGAAGGTGCGTCTTCGGCGGCCAGAAGGCGAAACGAAAACCGGCACTGTGCCCTGCTCCTGTGCTCCCTGCATTTCGCATCCAAACTGCACCAGCACGCATAGCAACATGCAGGCACACCTCCAAAAGATGTTTCCCTCTGCCACGAAGTTCTGGCAGCACTGGCACTCGGGACAAAATGTGCAGAGAGAGAAGAGGGAGAGAGGTTGAGAAGCACTTTGCCCCAAATTCAGTCCTACAGAACTCGTGCATTTGGAGTTTCCAGAGAAGGTAGCATGCGTGAGGAAGGTTTTCTCCACGTAGCCGCTTCTGTTCGCATCTTTGCCGCACCGCAGAGAGCCGCCCGCTTCTCTCTCGCGCTTTGCGAGCGAAGGGCGCCTAGTCGGCGAAGGTGCGTGATCTTCGGCAAGAAAGCGAAGCGAGAGCCGGTACGGCGCCCTGCTGCTGTGCTCGCTGCATTTCACATCCAAACTGCACCAACACGCATAGCAACATGCAGGCTCATCTCCAAAGGAAGTTTGCCACTGCCACGAAGGTTTGGCAGCACTGGCACTGGGTCACAATCTGCAGCGAGAGAAAAAGCAAGAGAGATTGAGAAGCACTTTGCCCCAGCTTCAGTCTTACAGAACTCGTGTAATTGGAGTTCCCAGAGAAGGTGGCGTGCGTGGAGATGGTTTTCTCCCCGTAGCCTCTTCTGTTCGCATCCTTGCCGGACCGCAGTAAGCCGCCCGCTTCTCTCTCGCGCTTTGCGAGCGAAAGGCGGCTATCCGGCGAAGGTGCTTCTTCGGCGGCTGCAAAGCGAAGAATGAGCCGGCACTGCGCCCTGCTGCCGTGCTCCCTCTATTTCACATCCTAACTGTGCCAGCACGCATAGCAGCATGAAGGCTCATCTCCAAAGAATGTTTCCTGCCGCCACGAAGTACTGGCAGCACTGGCACTCGGGACAAAATATGCAGAGGGAGAGGGAGCGAGAGAGAGAGAAAAGAACTTCGCCCCAGCTTCAGCCTTGCAGAACTCGTGCACTTGGAGTTCCCAGAGAAGGTAGCGTGTGTGGAGAATGTTTTCTCCACGTAGCCTCTTCTGTTCTCGTCTTTTCCGGACCGCAGAACGCCGCACGCTTCTCTCTCGCGCTTTGCGAGCGAAAGGCGGCTAGCCGGCGAAGGTGCTTCTTCGGCGGCTGCAGAGCGAAGAATGAGCCGGCACTGCGCCCTGCTGCCGTGCTCCCCCTATTTCACATCCAAACTGTGCCAGAACGCATAAAAGCATGCAGGCTCATATCCAAAGCAATTTTCCCGCTGCCACGAAGGTCTGACAGCCCTGGCACTCGCGACAAAATGTGCAGAGAGAGAAGAGGGAGAGAGGGATAGAAGCACTTTGCCCCACCTTCAGTGTTACAGAGCTCGTGCACTTGGAGTTCCCAGAGAAGGTAGCGTGCGTGGAGAAGGTTTTCTCCACGTAGCCGCTTCTGTTCGCATCTTTGCCGCACCGCAGAGAGTCGCCCGCTTCTCTCTCGCGCTTTGCGAGCGAAGGGCGCCTAGCCGGCGAAGGTGCGTCTCCTTCGGCAAGAAAGCGAAGCGAGAGCCGTAGGCGCCCTGCTGCTCTGCTCCCCGCATTTCACATCCAAACTGCACCAGCACGCATAGCAGCATGCAGGCTCATATCCAAAGTATGTTTCCCGCCGCCACGAAGTTCTGGCAGCACTGGCACTCGGGACAAAATATGCAGAGAGAGAGGGATCGAGAGAGAGAGAAAAGAACTTCGCCCCAGCTTCAGTCTTACAGAACTCGTGCACTTGGAGTTCCCAGGGAAGGTATCGTGTGTGGAGAATGTTTTCTCCACGTAGCCTCTTCTGTTCCCGTCTTTGCCGGACCGCAGAACGTCGCCCGCTTCCCTCTCGCGCTTGGCGAGCGAAGGACGCCTAGCCGGCGAAGGTGCGTCTTCTTCGGCAAGAAAGCGAAGCGAGAGCCGGTACGGCGCCCTGCTGCTGTGCTCGCTGCATTTCACATCCAAACTGCACCAGCACGCATAGCAACATGCAGGCTCATCTCCAAAAGATGTTTCCTGCTGCCACGATGATCTGGCAGCACTGGCACTAGGACACACTCTGCAGACAGAGAAAAAGCAAGAGAGGTTGAGAAGCACTTTGCCCCAGCTTCAGTCTTACAGAACTCGTGCACTTGGAGTTCCCAGAGAAGGTGGCGTGCGTGGAGATGGTTTTCTCCCCGTAGCCTCTTCTGTTCGCATCCTTGCCGGACCGCAGAGAGCCGCCCGCTTCTCTCTCGCGCTTTGCGAGCGAAAGGCGGCTATCCGGCGAAGGTGTTTTCTTCGGCGGCTGCAAAGCGAAGAATGAGCCGGCACTGCGCCCTGCTGCCGTGCTCCCTCTATTTCACATCCTAACTGTGCCAGCACGCATAGCAGCATGCAGGCTCATCTCCAAAGAATGTTTCCTGCCGCCACGAAGTACTGGCAGCACTGGCACTCGGGACAAAATATGCAGAGAGATAGGGAGCGAGAGAGAAAGAAGAGAACTTCGGCCCAGTTTCAGCCTTACAGAACTCGTGCACTTGGAGTTCCCAGAGAAGGTAGCGTGCGTGGAGAAGGTTTTCTCCACGTAGCCGCTTCTGTTCGCATCTTTGCCGCACTGCAGAGAGTCGCCCGCTTCTCTCTCGCGCTTTGCGAGCGAAGGGCGCCTAGCCGGCGAAGGTGCGTCTCCTTCGGCAAGAAAGCGAAGCGAGAGCCGTAGGCGCCCTGCTGCTGTGCTCCCCGCATTTCACATCCAAACTGCACCAGCACGCATAGCAGCATGCAGGCTCATATCCAAAGTATGTTTCCCGCCGCCACGAAGTTCTGGCAGCACTGGCACTAGGACACACTCTGCAGACAGAGAAAAAGCAAGAGAGGTTGAGAAGCACTTTGCCCCAGCTTCAGTCTTACAGAACTCGTGCACTTGGAGTTCCCAGGGAAGGTATCGTGAGTGGAGAATGTTTTCTCCACGTAGCCTTTTCTGTTCCTGTCTTTGCCGGACCGCAGAACGTCGCCCGCTTCCCTCTCGCGCTTGGCGAGCGAAGGACGCCTAGCCGGCGAAGGTGCGTCTTCTTCGGCAAGAAAGCGAAGCGAGAGCCAGTACGGCGCCCTGCCGCTGTGCTCGCTGCATTTCACATCCATACTACACCAACACGCAAAGCAGCATGCAGGCTCATCTCGAAAGCAAGTTTCCCACAGTCATCATGCTCTTGCAGCAGTGCCACTGGGTCAAAATGTGCAGAGAGAGAAAAAGCAAGAGAGATTGAGAAGCACTATGCCCCAGCTTCAGTCTTACAGAACTCGTGCACTTGGATTTCCCAGAGAAGGTAGCGTGCGTGGGGAAGGTTTTCTCCACGTAGCCGCTTCTGTTCGCATCTTTGCCGCACCGCAGAGAGTCGCCCGCTTCTCTCTCGCGCTTTGCGAGCGAAGGGCGCCTAGTCGGCGAAGGTGCGTCTCCTTCGGCAAGAAAGCGAAGCGAGAGCCGGTACGGCGCCCTGCTGCTGTGCTCCCCGCATTTCACATCCAAACTGCACCAACACGCATAGCAACATGCAGGCTCATCTCCAAAGGAAGTTTGCCACTGCCACGAAGGTTTGACAGCACTGGCACTGGGTCACAATCTGCAGCGAGAGAAAAAGCAAGAGAGATTGAGAAGCACTTTGCCCCAGCTTCAGTCTTACAGAACTCGTGCACTTGGCGTTCCTAGAGAAGGTGGCGTGCGTGGAGATGGTTTTCTCCCCGTAGCCTCTTCTGTTCGCATCCTTGCCCGACCGCAGTAAGCCGCCCGCTTCTCTCTCGCGCTTTGCGAGCGAAAGGCGGCTATCCGGCGAAGGTGCTTCCTCGGCGGCTGCAAAGCGAAGAATGAGCCGGCACTGCGCCCTGCTGCCGTGCTCCCTCTATTTCACATCCAAACTACACCAGCACGCATAGCAGCATGCAGGCTCATCTCCAAAGAATGTTTCCTGCCGCCACGAAGTACTGGCAGCACTGGCACTCGGGACAAAATATGCAGAGGGAGAGGGAGCGAGAGAGAGAGAAAAGAACTTCGCCCCAGCTTCAGCCTTGCAGAACTCGTGCACTTGGAGTTCCCAGAGAAGGTAGCGTGTGTGGAGAATGTTTTCTCCACGTAGCCTCTTCTGTTCCCGTCTTTTCCGGACCGCAGAACGCCGCACGCTTCTCTCTCGCGCTTTGCGAGCGAAAGGCGGCTAGCCGGCGAAGGTGCTTCTTCGGCGGCTGCAGAGCGCAGAATGAGCCGGCACTGCGCCCTGCTCCCGTGCTCCCCCTATTTTACATCCAAACTGTGCCAGAACGCATAAAAGCATGCAGGCTCATATCCAAAGCAATTTTCCCGCTGCCACGAAGGTCTGACAGCCCTGGCACTCACGACAAAATGTGCAGAGAGAGAAGAGGGAGAGAGGGATAGAAGCACTTTGCCCCACCTTCAGTGTTACAGAGCTCGTGCACTTGGAGTTCCCAGAGAAGGTAGCGTGCGTGGAGAAGGTTTTCTCCACGTAGCCGCTTCTGTTCGCATCTTTGCCGGACCGCAGAGAGTCGCCCGCTTCTCTCTCGCGCTTTGCGAGCGAAGGGCGCCTAGCCGGCGAAGGTGCGTCTCCTTCGGCAAGAAAGCGAAGCGAGAGCCATAGGCGCCCTGCTGCTGTGCTCCCCGCATTTCACATCCAAACTGCACCAGCACGCATAGCAGCATGCAGGCTCATATCCAAAGTATGTTTCCCGCCGCCACGAAGTTCTGGCAGCACTGGCACTCGGGACAAAATATGCAGAGAGAGAGGGATCGAGAGAGAGAGAAAAGAACTTCGCCCCAGCTTCAGTCTTACAGAACTCGTGCACTTGGAGTTCCCAGGGAAGGTATCGTGTGTGGAGAATGTTTTCTCCACGTAGCCTCTTCTGTTCCCGTCTTTGCCGGACCGCAGAACGTCGCCGCTTCCCTCTCGCGCTTGGCGAGCGAAGGACGCCTAGCCGGCGAAGGTGCGTCTTCTTCGGCAAGAAAGCGAAGCGAGAGCCGGTACGGCGCCCTGCTGCTGTGCTCGCTGCATTTCACATCCAAACTGCACCAGCACGCAGAGCAACATGCAGGCTCATCTGCAAAAGATGTTTCCTGCTGCCACGATGATCTGGCAGCACTGGCACTAGGACACACTCTGCAGACAGAGAAAAAGCAAGAGAGGTTGAGAAGCACTTTGCCCCAGCTTCAGTCTTACAGAACTCGTGTAATTGGAGTTCCCAGAGAATGTGGCGTGCGTGGAGATGGTTTTCTCCCCCTAGCCTCTTCTGTTCGCATCCTTGCCGGACCGCAGTAAGCCGCCCGCTTCTCTCTCGCGCTTTGCGAGCGAAAGGCGGCTATCCGGCGAAGAATGAGCCGGCACTGCGCCCTGCTGCCGTGCTCCCTCTATTTCACATCCTAACTGTGCCAGCACGCATAGCAGCATGCATGCTCATCTCCAAAGAATGTTTCCTGCCGCCACGAAGTACTGGCAGCACTGGCACTCGGGACAAAATATGCAGAGAGATAGGGAGCGAGAGAGAAAGAAGAGAACTTCGGCCCAGTTTCAGCCTTACAGAACTCGTGCACTTGGAGTTCCCAGAGAAGGTAGCGTGCGTGGAGAAGTTTTCCTCCACGTAGCCGCTTCTGATCGCATCTTTACCGCACTGAAGAGAGCCGCCCGCTTCTCTCTCGCGCTTTGCGTGCGAAGGGCGCCTAGTCGGCGAAGGTGCGTGATCTTCGGCAAGAAAGCGAAGCGAGAGCCGGTACGGCGCCCTGCTGCTGTGCTCGCTGCATTTCACATCCATACTACACCAACACGCAAAGCAGCATGCAGGCTCATCTCGAAAGCAAGTTTCCCACAGTCATCATGCTCTTGCAGCAGTGCCACTGGGTCAAAATGTGCAGAGAGAGAAAAAGCAAGAGAGATTGAGAAGCACTATGCCCCAGCTTCAGTGTTACAGAACTCGTGCACTTGGAGTTCCCAGAGAAGGTAGCGTGCGTGGGGAAGGTTTTCTCCACGTACCTGCTTCTGTTCGCATCTTTGCCGGACCGCAGAAAGTCGCCCGCTTCTCTCTCGCGCTTTGCGAGCGAAAGGCACCTAGCCGGCGAAGGTGCGTCTTCGGCGGCCAGAAGGCGAAACGAAAACCGGCACTGTGCCCTGCTCCTGTGCTCCCTGCATTTCGCATCCAAACTGCACCAGCACGCATAGCAACATGCAGGCACACCTCCAAAAGATGTTTCCCTCTGCCACGAAGTTCTGGCAGCACTGGCACTCGGGACAAAATGTGCAGAGAGAGAAGAGGGAGAGAGGTTGAGAAGCACTTTGCCCCAAATTCAGTCCTACAGAACTCGTGCATTTGGAGTTTCCAGAGAAGGTAGCATGCGTGAGGAAGGTTTTCTCCACGTAGCCGCTTCTGTTCGCATCTTTGCCGCACCGCAGAGAGCCGCCCGCTTCTCTCTCGCGCTTTGCGAGCGAAGGGCGCCTAGTCGGCGAAGGTGCGTGATCTTCGGCAAGAAAGCGAAGCGAGAGCCGGTACGGCGCCCTGCTGCTGTGCTCGCTGCATTTCACATCCAAACTGCACCAACACGCATAGCAACATGCAGGCTCATCTCCAAAGGAAGTTTGCCACTGCCACGAAGGTTTGGCAGCACTGGCACTGGGTCACAATCTGCAGCGAGAGAAAAAGCAAGAGAGATTGAGAAGCACTTTGCCCCAGCTTCAGTCTTACAGAACTCGTGTAATTGGAGTTCCCAGAGAAGGTGGCGTGCGTGGAGATGGTTTTCTCCCCGTAGCCTCTTCTGTTCGCATCCTTGCCGGACCGCAGTAAGCCGCCCGCTTCTCTCTCGCGCTTTGCGAGCGAAAGGCGGCTATCCGGCGAAGGTGCTTCTTCGGCGGCTGCAAAGCGAAGAATGAGCCGGCACTGCGCCCTGCTGCCGTGCTCCCTCTATTTCACATCCTAACTGTGCCAGCACGCATAGCAGCATGAAGGCTCATCTCCAAAGAATGTTTCCTGCCGCCACGAAGTACTGGCAGCACTGGCACTCGGGACAAAATATGCAGAGGGAGAGGGAGCGAGAGAGAGAGAAAAGAACTTCGCCCCAGCTTCAGCCTTGCAGAACTCGTGCACTTGGAGTTCCCAGAGAAGGTAGCGTGTGTGGAGAATGTTTTCTCCACGTAGCCTCTTCTGTTCTCGTCTTTTCCGGACCGCAGAACGCCGCACGCTTCTCTCTCGCGCTTTGCGAGCGAAAGGCGGCTAGCCGGCGAAGGTGCTTCTTCGGCGGCTGCAGAGCGAAGAATGAGCCGGCACTGCGCCCTGCTGCCGTGCTCCCCCTATTTCACATCCAAACTGTGCCAGAACGCATAAAAGCATGCAGGCTCATATCCAAAGCAATTTTCCCGCTGCCACGAAGGTCTGACAGCCCTGGCACTCGCGACAAAATGTGCAGAGAGAGAAGAGGGAGAGAGGGATAGAAGCACTTTGCCCCACCTTCAGTGTTACAGAGCTCGTGCACTTGGAGTTCCCAGAGAAGGTAGCGTGCGTGGAGAAGGTTTTCTCCACGTAGCCGCTTCTGTTCGCATCTTTGCCGCACCGCAGAGAGTCGCCCGCTTCTCTCTCGCGCTTTGCGAGCGAAGGGCGCCTAGCCGGCGAAGGTGCGTCTCCTTCGGCAAGAAAGCGAAGCGAGAGCCGTAGGCGCCCTGCTGCTGTGCTCCCCGCATTTCACATCCAAACTGCACCAGCATGCATAGCAGCATGCAGGCTCATATCCAAAGTATGTTTCCCGCCGCCACGAAGTTCTGGCAGCACTGGCACTCGGGACAAAATATGCAGAGAGATAGGGATCGAGAGAGAGAGAAAAGAACTTCGGCCCAGTTTCAGTCTTACAGAACTCGTGCACTTGGAGTTCCCAGGGAAGGTATCGTGTGTGGAGAATGTTTTCTCCACGTAGCCTCTTCTGTTCCCGTCTTTGCCGGACCGAAGAACGACGCCCGCTTCCCTCTCGCGCTTGGCGAGCGAAGGACGCCTAGCCGGCGAAGGTGCGTCTTCTTCGGCAAGAAAGCGAAGCGAGAGCCGGTACGGCGCCCTGCTGCTGTGCTCGCTGCATTTCACATCCAAACTGCACCAGCACGCATAGCAACATGCAGGCTCATCTGCAAAAGATGTTTCCTGCTGCCACGATGATCTGGCAGCACTGGCACTAGGACACACTCTGCAGACAGAGAAAAAGCAAGAGAGGTTGAGAAGCACTTTGCCCCAGCTTCAGTCTTACAGAACTCGTGCACTTGGAGTTCCCAGAGAAGGTGGCGTGCGTGGAGATGGTTTTCTCCCCGTAGCCTCTTCTGTTCGCATCCTTGCCGGACCGCAGTAAGCCGCCCGCTTCTCTCTCGCGCTTTGCGAGCGAAAGGCGGCTATCCGGCGAAGGTGCTTCTTCGGCGGCTGCAAAGCGAAGAATGAGCCGGCACTGCGCCCTGCTGCCGTGCTCCCTCTATTTCACATCCTAACTGTGCCAGCACGCATAGCAGCATGCAGTCTCATCTCCAAAGAATGTTTCCTGCCGCCACGAAGGTCTGGCAGCACTGGCACTCGGGACAAAATATGCAGAGAGATAGGGAGCGAGAGAGAAAGAAGAGAACTTCGGCCCAGTTTCAGCCTTACAGAACTCGTGCACTTGGAGTTCCCAGAGAAGGTAGCGTGCGTGGAGAAGTTTTCCTCCACGTAGCCGCTTCTGATCGCATCTTTGCCGCACTAAAGAGAGCCGCCCGCTTCTCTCGCGCGCTTTGCGAGCGAAGGGCGCCTAGCCGGCGAAGGTGCGTGATCTTCGGCAAGAAAGCGACGCGAGAGCCGGTACGGCGCCCTGCTGCTGTGCTCGCTGCATTTCACATCCATACTACACCAACACGCAAAGCAGCATGCAGGCTCATCTCGAAAGCAAGTTTCCCACAGTCATCATGCTCTTGCAGCAGTGCCACTGGGTCAAAATGTGCAGAGAGAGAAAAAGCAAGAGAGATTGAGAAGCACTTTGCCCCAGCTTCAGTCTTACAGAACTCGTGCACTTGGAGTTCCCAGAGAAGGTGGCGTGCGTGGAGATGGTTTTCTCCCCGTAGCCTCTTCTGTTCGCATCCTTGCCGGACCGCAGTAAGCCGCCCGCTTCTCTCTCGCGCTTTGCGAGCGAAAGGCGGCTATACGGCGAAGGTGCTTCTTCGGCGGCTGCAAAGCGAAGAATGAGCCGGCACTGCGCCCTGCTGCCGTGCTCCCTCTATTTCACATCCTAACTGTGCCAGCACGCATAGCAGCATGCAGGCTCATCTCCAAAGAATGTTTCCTGCCGCCACGAAGTACTGGCAGCACTGGCACTCGGGACAAAATATGCAGAGGGAGAGGGAGCGAGAGAGAGAGAAAAGAACTTCGCCCCAGCTTCAGCCTTGCAGAACTCGTGCACTTGGAGTTCCCAGAGAAGGTAGCGTGTGTGGAGAATGTTTTCTCCACGTAGCCTCTTCTGTTCTCGTCTTTTCCGGACCGCAGAACGCCGCACGCTTCTCTCTCGCGCTTTGCGAGCGAAAGGCGGCTAGCCGGCGAAGGTGCTTCTTCGGCGGCTGCAGAGCGAAGAATGAGCCGGCACTGCGCCCTGCTGCCGTGCTCCCCCTATTTCACATCCAAACTGTGCCAGAACGCATAAAAGCATGCAGGCTCATATCCAAAGCAATTTTCCCGCTGCCACGAAGGTCTGACAGCCCTGGCACTCGCGACAAAATGTGCAGAGAGAGAAGAGGGAGAGAGGGATAGAAGCACTTTGCCCCACCTTCAGTGTTACAGAGCTCGTGCACTTGGAGTTCCCAGAGAAGGTAGCGTGCGTGGAGAAGGTTTTCTCCACGTAGCCGCTTCTGTTCGCATCTTTGCCGCACCGCAGAGAGTCGCCCGCTTCTCTCTCGCGCTTTGCGAGCGAAGGGCGCCTAGCCGGCGAGGGTGCGTCTCCTTCGGCAAGAAAGCGAAGCGAGAGCCGTAGGCGCCCTGCTGCTGTGCTCCCCGCATTTCACATCCAAACTGCACCAGCACGCATAGCAGCATGCAGGCTCATATCCAAAGTATGTTTCCCGCCGCCACGAAGTTCTGGCAGCACTGGCACTCGGGACAAAATATGCAGAGAGAGAGGGATCGAGAGAGAGAGAAAAGAACTTCGCCCCAGCTTCAGTCTTAGAGAACTCGTGCACTTGGAGTTCCCAGGGAAGGTATCGTGTGTGGAGAATGTTTTCTCCACGTAGCCTCTTCTGTTCCCGTCTTTGCCGGACCGCAGAACGTCGCCCGCTTCCCTCTCGCGCTTGGCGAGCGAAGGACGCCTAGCCGGCGAAGGTGCGTCTTCTTCGGCAAGAAAGCGAAGCGAGAGCCGGTACGGCGCCCTGCTGCTGTGCTCGCTGCATTTCACATCCAAACTGCACCAGCACGCATAGCAACATGCAGGCTCATCTGCAAAAGATGTTTCCTGCTGCCACGATGATCTGGCAGCACTGGCACTAGGACACACTCTGCAGACAGAGAAAAAGCAAGAGAGGTTGAGAAGCACTTTGCCCCAGCTTCAGTCTTACAGAACTCGTGCACTTGGAGTTCCCAGAGAAGGTAGCGTGCGTGGAGAAGTTTTCCTCCACGTAGCCGCTTCTGATCGCATCTTTGCCGCACTGAAGAAAGCCGCCCGCTTCTCTCGCGCGCTTTGCGAGCGAAGGGCGCCTAGCCGGCGAAGGTGCGTGATCTTCGGCAAGAAAGCGAAGCGAGAGCCGGTACGGCGCCCTGCTGCTGTGCTCGCTGCATTTCACATCCAAACTGCACCAGCACGCATAGCAACATGCAGGCTCATCTGCAAAAGATGTTTCCTGCTGCCACGATGATCTGGCAGCACTGGCACTAGGACACACTCTGCAGACAGAGAAAAAGCAAGAGAGGTTGAGAAGCACTTTGCCCCAGCTTCAGTCTTACAGAACTCGTGCACTTGGAGTTCCCAGAGAAGGTGGCGTGCGTGGAGATGGTTTTCTCCCCGTAGCCTCTTCTGTTCGCATCCTTGCCGGACCGCAGTAAGCCGCCCGCTTCTCTCTCGCGCTTTGCGAGCGAAAGGCGGCTATCCGGCGAAGGTGCTTCTTCGGCGGCTGCAAAGCGAAGAATGAGCCGGCACTGCGCCCTGCTGCCGTGCTCCCTCTATTTCACATCCTAACTGTGCCAGCACGCATAGCAGCATGCAGGCTCATCTCCAAAGAATGTTTCCTGCCGCCACGAAGGTCTGGCAGCACTGGCACTCGGGACAAAATATGCAGAGAGATAGGGAGCGAGAGAGAAAGAAGAGAACTTCGGCCCAGTTTCAGCCTTACAGAACTCGTGCACTTGGAGTTCCCAGAGAAGGTAGCGTGCGTGGAGAAGTTTTCCTCCACGTAGCCGCTTCTGATCGCATCTTTGCCGCACTGAAGAAAGCCGCCCGCTTCTCTCGCGCGCTTTGCGAGCGAAGGGCGCCTAGCCGGCGAAGGTGCGTGATCTTCGGCAAGAAAGCGAAGCGAGAGCCGGTACGGCGCCCTGCTGCTGTGCTCGCTGCATTTCACATCCATACTACACCAACACGCAAAGCAGCATGCAGGCTCATCTCGAAAGCAAGTTTCCCACAGTCATCATGCTCTTGCAGCAGTGCCACTGGGTCAAAATGTGCAGAGAGAGAAAAAGCAAGAGAGATTGAGAAGCACTTTGCCCCAGCTTCAGCCTTGCAGAACTCGTGCACTTGGAGTTCCCAGAGAAGGTAGCGTGTGTGGAGAATGTTTTCTCCACGTAGCCTCTTCTATTCTCGTCTTTTCCGGACCGCAGAACGCCGCACGCTTCTCTCTCGCGCTTTGCGAGCGAAAGGCGGCTAGCCGGCGAAGGTGCTTCTTCGGCGGCTGCAGAGCGAAGAATGAGCCGGCACTGCGCCCTGCTGCCGTGCTCCCCCTATTTCACATCCAAACTGTGCCAGAACGCATAAAAGCATGCAGGCTCATATCCAAAGCAATTTTCCCGCTGCCACGAAGGTCTGACAGCCCTGGCACTCGCGACAAAATGTGCAGAGAGAGAAGAGGGAGAGAGGGATAGAAGCACTTTGCCCCACCTTCAGTGTTACAGAGCTCGTGCACTTGGAGTTCCCAGAGAAGGTAGCGTGCGTGGAGAAGGTTTTCTCCACGTAGCCGCTTCTGTTCGCATCTTTGCCGGACCGCAGAGAGTCGCCCGCTTCTCTCTCGCGCTTTGCGAGCGAAGGGCGCCTAGCCGGCGAAGGTGCGTCTCCTTCGGCAAGAAAGCGAAGCGAGAGCCGTAGGCGCCCTGCTGCTGTGCTCCCCGCATTTCACATCCAAACTGCACCAGCACGCATAGCAGCATGCAGGCTCATATCCAAAGTATGTTTCCCGCCGCCACGAAGTTCTGGCAGCACTGGCACTCGGGACAAAATATGCAGAGAGATAGGGATCGAGAGAGAGAGAAAAGAACTTCGCCCCAGATTCAGTCTTACAGAACTCGTGCACTTGGAGTTCCCAGGGAAGGTATCGTGTGTGGAGAATGTTTTCTCCACGTAGCCTCTTCTGTTCCCGTCTTTGCCGGACCGAAGAACGACGCCCGCTTCCCTCTCGCGCTTGGCGAGCGAAGGACGCCTAGCCGGTGAAGGTGCGTCTTCTTCGGCAAGAAAGCGAAGCGAGAGCCGGTACGGCGCCCTGCTGCTGTGCTCGCTGCATTTCACATCCAAACTGCACCAGCACGCATAGCAACATGCAGGCTCATCTCCAAAAGATGTTTCCTGCTGCCACGATGATCTGGCAGCACTGGCACTAGGACACACTCTGCAGACAGAGAAAAAGCAAGAGAGGTTGAGAAGCACTTTGCCCCAGCTTCAGTCTTACAGAACTCGTGCACTTGGAGTTCCCAGAGAAGGTGGCGTGCGTGGAGATGGTTTTCTCCCCGTAGCCTCTTCTGTTCGCATCCTTGCCCGACCGCAGTAAGCCGCCCGCTTCTCTCTCGCGCTTTGCGAGCGAAAGGCGGCTATCCGGCGAAGGTGTTTTCTTCGGCGGCTGCAAAGCGAAGAATGAGCCGGCACTGTGCCCTGCTGCCGTGCTCCCTCTATTTCACATCCTAACTGTGCCAGCACGCATAGCAGCATGCAGGCTCATCTCCAAAGAATGTTTCCTGCCGCCACGAAGTACTGGCAGCACTGGCACTCGGGACAAAATATGCAGAGGGAGAGGGAGCGAGAGAGAGAGAAAAGAACTTCGGCCCAGTTTCAGCCTTGCAGAACTCGTGCACTTGGAGTTCCCAGAGAAGGTAGCGTGTGTGGAGAATGTTTTCTCCACGTAGCCTCTTCTGTTCTCGTCTTTTCCGGACCGCAGAACGCCGCACGCTTCTCTCTCGCGCTTTGCGAGCGAAAGGCGGCTAGCCGGCGAAGGTGCTTCTTCGGCGGCTGCAGAGCGAAGAATGAGCCGGCACTGCGCCCTGCTGCCGTGCTCCCCCTATTTCACATCCAAACTGTGCCAGAACGCATAAAAGCATGCAGGCTCATATCCAAAGCAATTTTCCCGCTGCCACGAAGGTCTGACAGCCCTGGCACTCGCGACAAAATGTGCAGAGAGAGAAGAGGGAGAGAGGGATAGAAGCACTTTGCCCCACCTTCAGTGTTACAGAGCTCGTGCACTTGGAGTTCCCAGAGAAGGTAGCGTGCGTGGAGAAGGTTTTCTCCACGTAGCCGCTTCTGTTCGCATCTTTGCCGCACCGCAGAGAGTCGCCCGCTTCTCTCTCGCGCTTTGCGAGCGAAGGGCGCCTAGCCGGCGAAGGTGCGTCTCCTTCGGCAAGAAAGCGAAGCGAGAGCCGTAGGCGCCCTGCTGCTCTGCTCCCCGCATTTCACATCCAAACTGCACCAGCACGCATAGCAGCATGCAGGCTCATATCCAAAGTATGTTTCCCGCCGCCACGAAGTTCTGGCAGCACTGGCACTCGGGACAAAATATGCAGAGAGAGAGGGATCGAGAGAGAGAGAAAAGAACTTCGCCCCAGCTTCAGTCTTACAGAACTCGTGCACTTGGAGTTCCCAGGGAAGGTATCGTGTGTGGAGAATGTTTTCTCCACGTAGCCTCTTCTGTTCCCGTCTTTGCCGGACCGCAGAACGTCGCCCGCTTCCCTCTCGCGCTTGGCGAGCGAAGGACGCCTAGCCGGCGAAGGTGCGTCTTCTTCGGCAAGAAAGCGAAGCGAGAGCCGGTACGGCGCCCTGCTGCTGTGCTCGCTGCATTTCACATCCAAACTGCACCAGCACGCATAGCAACATGCAGGCTCATCTCCAAAAGATGTTTCCTGCTGCCACGATGATCTGGCAGCACTGGCACTAGGACACACTCTGCAGACAGAGAAAAAGCAAGAGAGGTTGAGAAGCACTTTGCCCCAGCTTCAGTCTTACAGAACTCGTGCACTTGGAGTTCCCAGAGAAGGTGGCGTGCGTGGAGATGGTTTTCTCCCCGTAGCCTCTTCTGTTCGCATCCTTGCCGGACCGCAGAGAGCCGCCCGCTTCTCTCTCGCGCTTTGCGAGCGAAAGGCGGCTATCCGGCGAAGGTGTTTTCTTCGGCGGCTGCAAAGCGAAGAATGAGCCGGCACTGCGCCCTGCTGCCGTGCTCCCTCTATTTCACATCCTAACTGTGCCAGCACGCATAGCAGCATGCAGGCTCATCTCCAAAGAATGTTTCCTGCCGCCACGAAGTACTGGCAGCACTGGCACTCGGGACAAAATATGCAGAGAGATAGGGA
This sequence comes from Acanthiza pusilla, assembly GCA_036630365.1. Taxonomy (NCBI): domain Eukaryota; kingdom Metazoa; phylum Chordata; class Aves; order Passeriformes; family Acanthizidae; genus Acanthiza; species Acanthiza pusilla. The sequence goes on from JAXCHO010000294.1 coordinate 108,669, forward strand.
GCGAGAGAGAAAGAAGAGAACTTCGGCCCAGTTTCAGCCTTACAGAACTCGTGCACTTGGAGTTCCCAGAGAAGGTAGCGTGCGTGGAGAAGGTTTTCTCCACGTAGCCGCTTCTGTTCGCATCTTTGCCGCACTGCAGAGAGTCGCCCGCTTCTCTCTCGCGCTTTGCGAGCGAAGGGCGCCTAGCCGGCGAAGGTGCGTCTCCTTCGGCAAGAAAGCGAAGCGAGAGCCGTAGGCGCCCTGCTGCTGTGCTCCCCGCATTTCACATCCAAACTGCACCAGCACGCATAGCAGCATGCAGGCTCATATCCAAAGTATGTTTCCCGCCGCCACGAAGTTCTGGCAGCACTGGCACTAGGACACACTCTGCAGACAGAGAAAAAGCAAGAGAGGTTGAGAAGCACTTTGCCCCAGCTTCAGTCTTACAGAACTCGTGCACTTGGAGTTCCCAGGGAAGGTATCGTGAGTGGAGAATGTTTTCTCCACGTAGCCTTTTCTGTTCCTGTCTTTGCCGGACCGCAGAACGTCGCCCGCTTCCCTCTCGCGCTTGGCGAGCGAAGGACGCCTAGCCGGCGAAGGTGCGTCTTCTTCGGCAAGAAAGCGAAGCGAGAGCCAGTACGGCGCCCTGCCGCTGTGCTCGCTGCATTTCACATCCATACTACACCAACACGCAAAGCAGCATGCAGGCTCATCTCGAAAGCAAGTTTCCCACAGTCATCATGCTCTTGCAGCAGTGCCACTGGGTCAAAATGTGCAGAGAGAGAAAAAGCAAGAGAGATTGAGAAGCACTATGCCCCAGCTTCAGTCTTACAGAACTCGTGCACTTGGATTTCCCAGAGAAGGTAGCGTGCGTGGGGAAGGTTTTCTCCACGTAGCCGCTTCTGTTCGCATCTTTGCCGCACCGCAGAGAGTCGCCCGCTTCTCTCTCGCGCTTTGCGAGCGAAGGGCGCCTAGTCGGCGAAGGTGCGTCTCCTTCGGCAAGAAAGCGAAGCGAGAGCCGGTACGGCGCCCTGCTGCTGTGCTCCCCGCATTTCACATCCAAACTGCACCAACACGCATAGCAACATGCAGGCTCATCTCCAAAGGAAGTTTGCCACTGCCACGAAGGTTTGACAGCACTGGCACTGGGTCACAATCTGCAGCGAGAGAAAAAGCAAGAGAGATTGAGAAGCACTTTGCCCCAGCTTCAGTCTTACAGAACTCGTGCACTTGGCGTTCCTAGAGAAGGTGGCGTGCGTGGAGATGGTTTTCTCCCCGTAGCCTCTTCTGTTCGCATCCTTGCCCGACCGCAGTAAGCCGCCCGCTTCTCTCTCGCGCTTTGCGAGCGAAAGGCGGCTATCCGGCGAAGGTGCTTCCTCGGCGGCTGCAAAGCGAAGAATGAGCCGGCACTGCGCCCTGCTGCCGTGCTCCCTCTATTTCACATCCAAACTACACCAGCACGCATAGCAGCATGCAGGCTCATCTCCAAAGAATGTTTCCTGCCGCCACGAAGTACTGGCAGCACTGGCACTCGGGACAAAATATGCAGAGGGAGAGGGAGCGAGAGAGAGAGAAAAGAACTTCGCCCCAGCTTCAGCCTTGCAGAACTCGTGCACTTGGAGTTCCCAGAGAAGGTAGCGTGTGTGGAGAATGTTTTCTCCACGTAGCCTCTTCTGTTCCCGTCTTTTCCGGACCGCAGAACGCCGCACGCTTCTCTCTCGCGCTTTGCGAGCGAAAGGCGGCTAGCCGGCGAAGGTGCTTCTTCGGCGGCTGCAGAGCGCAGAATGAGCCGGCACTGCGCCCTGCTCCCGTGCTCCCCCTATTTTACATCCAAACTGTGCCAGAACGCATAAAAGCATGCAGGCTCATATCCAAAGCAATTTTCCCGCTGCCACGAAGGTCTGACAGCCCTGGCACTCACGACAAAATGTGCAGAGAGAGAAGAGGGAGAGAGGGATAGAAGCACTTTGCCCCACCTTCAGTGTTACAGAGCTCGTGCACTTGGAGTTCCCAGAGAAGGTAGCGTGCGTGGAGAAGGTTTTCTCCACGTAGCCGCTTCTGTTCGCATCTTTGCCGGACCGCAGAGAGTCGCCCGCTTCTCTCTCGCGCTTTGCGAGCGAAGGGCGCCTAGCCGGCGAAGGTGCGTCTCCTTCGGCAAGAAAGCGAAGCGAGAGCCATAGGCGCCCTGCTGCTGTGCTCCCCGCATTTCACATCCAAACTGCACCAGCACGCATAGCAGCATGCAGGCTCATATCCAAAGTATGTTTCCCGCCGCCACGAAGTTCTGGCAGCACTGGCACTCGGGACAAAATATGCAGAGAGAGAGGGATCGAGAGAGAGAGAAAAGAACTTCGCCCCAGCTTCAGTCTTACAGAACTCGTGCACTTGGAGTTCCCAGGGAAGGTATCGTGTGTGGAGAATGTTTTCTCCACGTAGCCTCTTCTGTTCCCGTCTTTGCCGGACCGCAGAACGTCGCCGCTTCCCTCTCGCGCTTGGCGAGCGAAGGACGCCTAGCCGGCGAAGGTGCGTCTTCTTCGGCAAGAAAGCGAAGCGAGAGCCGGTACGGCGCCCTGCTGCTGTGCTCGCTGCATTTCACATCCAAACTGCACCAGCACGCAGAGCAACATGCAGGCTCATCTGCAAAAGATGTTTCCTGCTGCCACGATGATCTGGCAGCACTGGCACTAGGACACACTCTGCAGACAGAGAAAAAGCAAGAGAGGTTGAGAAGCACTTTGCCCCAGCTTCAGTCTTACAGAACTCGTGTAATTGGAGTTCCCAGAGAATGTGGCGTGCGTGGAGATGGTTTTCTCCCCCTAGCCTCTTCTGTTCGCATCCTTGCCGGACCGCAGTAAGCCGCCCGCTTCTCTCTCGCGCTTTGCGAGCGAAAGGCGGCTATCCGGCGAAGAATGAGCCGGCACTGCGCCCTGCTGCCGTGCTCCCTCTATTTCACATCCTAACTGTGCCAGCACGCATAGCAGCATGCAGGCTCATCTCCAAAGAATGTTTCCTGCCGCCACGAAGTACTGGCAGCACTGGCACTCGGGACAAAATATGCAGAGAGATAGGGAGCGAGAGAGAAAGAAGAGAACTTCGGCCCAGTTTCAGCCTTACAGAACTCGTGCACTTGGAGTTCCCAGAGAAGGTAGCGTGCGTGGAGAAGTTTTCCTCCACGTAGCCGCTTCTGATCGCATCTTTACCGCACTGAAGAGAGCCGCCCGCTTCTCTCTCGCGCTTTGCGTGCGAAGGGCGCCTAGTCGGCGAAGGTGCGTGATCTTCGGCAAGAAAGCGAAGCGAGAGCCGGTACGGCGCCCTGCTGCTGTGCTCGCTGCATTTCACATCCATACTACACCAACACGCAAAGCAGCATGCAGGCTCATCTCGAAAGCAAGTTTCCCACAGTCATCATGCTCTTGCAGCAGTGCCACTGGGTCAAAATGTGCAGAGAGAGAAAAAGCAAGAGAGATTGAGAAGCACTATGCCCCAGCTTCAGTGTTACAGAACTCGTGCACTTGGAGTTCCCAGAGAAGGTAGCGTGCGTGGGGAAGGTTTTCTCCACGTACCTGCTTCTGTTCGCATCTTTGCCGGACCGCAGAAAGTCGCCCGCTTCTCTCTCGCGCTTTGCGAGCGAAAGGCACCTAGCCGGCGAAGGTGCGTCTTCGGCGGCCAGAAGGCGAAACGAAAACCGGCACTGTGCCCTGCTCCTGTGCTCCCTGCATTTCGCATCCAAACTGCACCAGCACGCATAGCAACATGCAGGCACACCTCCAAAAGATGTTTCCCTCTGCCACGAAGTTCTGGCAGCACTGGCACTCGGGACAAAATGTGCAGAGAGAGAAGAGGGAGAGAGGTTGAGAAGCACTTTGCCCCAAATTCAGTCCTACAGAACTCGTGCATTTGGAGTTTCCAGAGAAGGTAGCATGCGTGAGGAAGGTTTTCTCCACGTAGCCGCTTCTGTTCGCATCTTTGCCGCACCGCAGAGAGCCGCCCGCTTCTCTCTCGCGCTTTGCGAGCGAAGGGCGCCTAGTCGGCGAAGGTGCGTGATCTTCGGCAAGAAAGCGAAGCGAGAGCCGGTACGGCGCCCTGCTGCTGTGCTCGCTGCATTTCACATCCAAACTGCACCAACACGCATAGCAACATGCAGGCTCATCTCCAAAGGAAGTTTGCCACTGCCACGAAGGTTTGGCAGCACTGGCACTGGGTCACAATCTGCAGCGAGAGAAAAAGCAAGAGAGATTGAGAAGCACTTTGCCCCAGCTTCAGTCTTACAGAACTCGTGCACTTGGCGTTCCCAGAGAAGGTGGCGTGCGTGGAGATGGTTTTCTCCCCGTAGCCTCTTCTGTTCGCATCCTTGCCGGACCGCAGTAAGCCGCCCGCTTCTCTCTCGCGCTTTGCGAGCGAAAGGCAGCTATCCGGCGAAGGTGCTTCTTCGGCGGCTGCAAAGCGAAGAATGAGCCGGCACTGCGCCCTGCTGCCGTGCTCCCTCTATTTCACATCCAAACTACACCAGCACGCATAGCAGCATGCAGGCTCATCTCCAAAGAATGTTTCCTGCCGCCACGAAGTACTGGCAGCACTGGCACTCGGGACAAAATATGCAGAGGGAGAGGGAGAGGGAGCGAGAGAGAAAAGAACTTCGCCCCAGCTTCAGCCTTGCAGAACTCGTGCACTTGGAGTTCCCAGAGAAGGTAGCGTGTGTGGAGAATGTTTTCTCCACGTAGCCTCTTCTGTTCTCGTCTTTTCCGGACCGCAGAACGCCGCACGCTTCTCTCTCGCGCTTTGCGAGCGAAAGGCGGCTAGCCGGCGAAGGTGCTTCTTCGGCGGCTGCAGAGCGAAGAATGAGCCGGCACTGCGCCCTCCTGCCGTGCTCCCCCTATTTCACATCCAAACTGTGCCAGAACGCATAAAAGTATGCAGGCTCATATCCAAAGCAATTTTCCCGCTGCCACGAAGGTCTGACAGCCCTGGCACTCGCGACAAAATGTGCAGAGAGAGAAGAGGGAGAGAGGGATAGAAGCACTTTGCCCCACCTTCAGTGTTACAGAGCTCGTGTACTTGGAGGTCCCAGAGAAGGTAGCGTGCGTGGAGAAGGTTTTCTCCACGTAGCCGCTTCTGTTCGCATCTTTGCCGCACCGCAGAGAGTCGCCCGCTTCTCTCTCGCGCTTTGCGAGCGAAGGGCGCCTAGCCGGCGAGGGTGCGTCTCCTTCGGCAAGAAAGCGAAGCGAGAGCCGTAGGCGCCCTGCTGCTGTGCTCCCCGCATTTCACATCCAAACTGCACCAGCACGCATAGCAGCATGCAGGCTCATATCCAAAGTATGTTTCCCGCCGCCACGAAGTTCTGGCAGCACTGGCACTCGGGACAAAATATGCAGAGAGAGAGGGATCGAGAGAGAGAGAAAAGAACTTCGCCCCAGCTTCAGTCTTACAGAACTCGTGCACTTGGAGTTCCCAGGGAAGGTATCGTGTGTGGAGAATGTTTTCTCCACGTAGCCTCTTCTGTTCCCGTCTTTGCCGGACCGCAGAACGTCGCCGCTTCCCTCTCGCGCTTGGCGAGCGAAGGACGCCTAGCCGGCGAAGGTGCGTCTTCTTCGGCAAGAAAGCGAAGCGAGAGCCGGTACGGCGCCCTGCTGCTGTGCTCGCTGCATTTCACATCCAAACTGCACCAGCACGCAGAGCAACATGCAGGCTCATCTGCAAAAGATGTTTCCTGCTGCCACGATGATCTGGCAGCACTGGCACTAGGACACACTCTGCAGACAGAGAAAAAGCAAGAGAGGTTGAGAAGCACTTTGCCCCAGCTTCAGTCTTACAGAACTCGTGTATTTGGAGTTCCTAGAGAATGTGGCGTGCGTGGAGATGGTTTTCTCCCCGTAGCCTCTTCTGTTCGCATCCTTGCCGGACCGCAGTAAGCCGCCCGCTTCTCTCTCGCGCTTTGCGAGCGAAAGGCGGCTATCCGGTGAAGAATGAGCCGGCACTGCGCCCTGCTGCCGTGCTCCCTCTATTTCACATCCTAACTGTGCCAGCACGCATAGCAGCATGCATGCTCATCTCCAAAGAATGTTTCCTGCCGCCACGAAGTACTGGCAGCACTGGCACTCGGGACAAAATATGCAGAGAGATAGGGAGCGAGAGAGAAAGAAGAGAACTTCGGCCCAGTTTCAGCCTTACAGAACTCGTGCACTTGGAGTTCCCAGAGAAGGTAGCGTGCGTGGAGAAGTTTTCCTCCACGTAGCCGCTTCTGATCGCATCTTTACCGCACTGAAGAGAGCCGCCCGCTTCTCTCTCGCGCTTTGCGTGCGAAGGACGCCTAGCCGGCGAAGGTGCGTCTTCTTCGGCAAGAAAGCGAAGCGAGAGCCAGTACGGCGCCCTGCCGCTGTGCTCGCTGCATTTCACATCCATACTACACCAACACGCAAAGCAGCATGCAGGCTCATCTCGAAAGCAAGTTTCCCACAGTCATCATGCTCTTGCAGCAGTGCCACTGGGTCAAAATGTGCAGAGAGAGAAAAAGCAAGAGAGATTGAGAAGCACTATGCCCCAGCTTCAGTGTTACAGAACTCGTGCACTTGGAGTTCCCAGAGAAGGTAGCGTGCGTGGGGAAGGTTTTCTCCACGTACCTGCTTCTGTTCGCATCTTTGCCGGACCGCAGAAAGTCGCCCGCTTCTCTCTCGCGCTTTGCGAGCGAAAGGCACCTAGCCGGCGAAGGTGCGTCTTCGGCGGCCAGAAGGCGAAACGAAAACCGGCACTGTGCCCTGCTCCTGTGCTCCCTGCATTTCGCATCCAAACTGCACCAGCACGCATAGCAACATGCAGGCACACCTCCAAAAGATGTTTCCCTCTGCCACGAAGTTCTGGCAGCACTGGCACTCGGGACAAAATGTGCAGAGAGAGAAGAGGGAGAGAGGTTGAGAAGCACTTTGCCCCAAATTCAGTCCTACAGAACTCGTGCATTTGGAGTTTCCAGAGAAGGTAGCATGCGTGTGGAAGGTTTTCTCCACGTAGCCGCTTCTGTTCGCATCTTTGCCGCACCGCAGAGAGCCGCCCGCTTCTCTCTCGCGCTTTGCGAGCGAAGGGCGCCTAGTCGGCGAAGGTGCGTGATCTTCGGCAAGAAAGCGAAGCGAGAGCCGGTACGGCGCCCTGCTGCTGTGCTCGCTGCATTTCACATCCAAACTGCACCAACACGCATAGCAACATGCAGGCTCATCTCCAAAGGAAGTTTGCCACTGCCACGAAGGTTTGGCAGCACTGGCACTGGGTCACAATCTGCAGCGAGAGAAAAAGCAAGAGAGATTGAGAAGCACTTTGCCCCAGCTTCAGTCTTACAGAACTCGTGCACTTGGCGTTCCCAGAGAAGGTGGCGTGCGTGGAGATGGTTTTCTCCCCGTAGCCTCTTCTGTTCGCATCCTTGCCGGACCGCAGTAAGCCGCCCGCTTCTCTCTCGCGCTTTGCGAGCGAAAGGCGGCTATCCGGCGAAGGTGCTTCTTCGGCGGCTGCAAAGCGAAGAATGAGCCGGCACTGCGCCCTGCTGCCGTGCTCCCTCTATTTCACATCCAAACTACACCTGCACGCATAGCAGCATGCAGGCTCATCTCCAAAGAATGTTTCCTGCCGCCACGAAGTACTGGCAGCACTGGCACTCGGGACAAAATATGCAGAGGGAGAAGGAGAGGGAGCGAGAGAGAAAAGAACTTCGCCCCAGCTTCAGCCTTGCAGAACTCGTGCACTTGGAGTTCCCAGAGAAGGTAGCGTGTGTGGAGAATGTTTTCTCCACGTAGCCTCTTCTGTTCTCGTCTTTTCCGGACCGCAGAACGCCGCACGCTTCTCTCTCGCGCTTTGCGAGCGAAAGGCGGCTAGCCGGCGAAGGTGCTTCTTCGGCGGCTGCAGAGCGAAGAATGAGCCGGCACTGCGCCCTCCTGCCGTGCTCCCCCTATTTCACATCCAAACTGTGCCAGAACGCATAAAAGTATGCAGGCTCATATCCAAAGCAATTTTCCCGCTGCCACGAAGGTCTGACAGCCCTGGCACTCGCGACAAAATGTGCAGAGAGAGAAGAGGGAGAGAGGGATAGAAGCACTTTGCCCCACCTTCAGTGGTACAGAGCTCGTGTACTTGGAGGTCCCAGAGAAGGTAGCGTGCGTGGAGAAGGTTTTCTCCACGTAGCCGCTTCTGTTCGCATCTTTGCCGCACCGCAGAGAGTCGCCCGCTTCTCTCTCGCGCTTTGCGAGCGAAGGGCGCCTAGCCGGCGAGGGTGCGTCTCCTTCGGCAAGAAAGCGAAGCGAGAGCCGTAGGCACCCTGCTGCTGTGCTCCCCGCATTTCACATCCAAACTGCACCAGCACGCATAGCAGCATGCAGGCTCATATCCAAAGTATGTTTCCCGCCGCCACGAAGTTCTGGCAGCACTGGCACTCGGGACAAAATATGCAGAGAGAGAGGGATCGAGAGAGAGAGAAAAGAACTTCGCCCCAGCTTCAGTCTTACAGAACTCGTGCACTTGGAGTTCCCAGGGAAGGTATCGTGTGTGGAGAATGTTTTCTCCACGTAGCCTCTTCTGTTCCCGTCTTTGCCGGACCGCAGAACGTCGCCCGCTTCCCTCTCGCGCTTGGCGAGCGAAGGACGCCTAGCCGGCGAAGGTGCGTCTTCTTCGGCAAGAAAGCGAAGCGAGAGCCGGTACGGCGCCCTGCTGCTGTGCTCGCTGCATTTCACATCCAAACTGCACCAGCACGCATAGCAACATGCAGGCTCATCTGCAAAAGATGTTTCCTGCTGCCACGATGATCTGGCAGCACTGGCACTAGGACACACTCTGCAGACAGAGAAAAAGCAAGAGAGGTTGAGAAGCACTTTGCCCCAGCTTCAGTCTTACAGAACTCGTGTATTTGGAGTTCCTAGAGAATGTGGCGTGCGTGGAGATGGTTTTCTCCCCGTAGCCTCTTCTGTTCGCATCCTTGCCGGACCGCAGTAAGCCGCCCGCTTCTCTCTCGCGCTTTGCGAGCGAAAGGCGGCTATCCGGCGAAGAATGAGCCGGCACTGCGCCCTGCTGCCGTGCTCCCTCTATTTCACATCCTAACTGTGCCAGCACGCATAGCAGCATGCATGCTCATCTCCAAAGAATGTTTCCTGCCGCCACGAAGTACTGGCAGCACTGGCACTCGGGACAAAATATGCAGAGAGATAGGGAGCGAGAGAGAAAGAAGAGAACTTCGGCCCAGTTTCAGCCTTACAGAACTCGTGCACTTGGAGTTCCCAGAGAAGGTAGCGTGCGTGGAGAAGTTTTCCTCCACGTAGCCGCTTCTGATCGCATCTTTGCCGCACTAAAGAGAGCCGCCCGCTTCTCTCGCGCGCTTTGCGAGCGAAGGGCGCCTAGCCGGCGAAGGTGCGTGATCTTCGGCAAGAAAGCGACGCGAGAGCCGGTACGGCGCCCTGCTGCTGTGCTCGCTGCATTTCACATCCATACTACACCAACACGCAAAGCAGCATGCAGGCTCATCTCGAAAGCAAGTTTCCCACAGTCATCATGCTCTTGCAGCAGTGCCACTGGGTCAAAATGTGCAGAGAGAGAAAAAGCAAGAGAGATTGAGAAGCACTATGCCCCAGCTTCAGTCTTACAGAACTCGTGCACTTGGAGTTCCCAGAGAAGGTAGCGTGCGTGGGGAAGGTTTTCTCCACGTACCTGCTTCTGTTCGCATCTTTGCCGGACCGCAGAAATTCGCCCGCTTCTCTCTCGCGCTTTGCGAGCGAAAGGCACCTAGCCGGCGAAGGTGCGTCTTCGGCGGCCAGAAGGCGAAACGAAAACCGGCACTGTGCCCTGCTCCTGTGCTCCCTGCATTTCGCATCCAAACTGCACCAGCACGCATAGCAACATGCAGGCACACCTCCAAAAGATGTTTCCCTCTGCCACGAAGTTCTGGCAGCACTGGCACTCGGGACAAAATGTGCAGAGAGAGAAGAGGGAGAGAGGTTGAGAAGCACTTTGCCCCAAATTCAGTCCTACAGATCTCGTGCATTTGGAGTTTCCAGAGAAGGTAGCATGCGTGAGGAAGGTTTTCTCCACGTAGCCGCTTCTGTTCGCATCTTTGCCGCACTGAAGAGAGCCGCCCGCTTCTCTCTCGCGCTTTGCGAGCGAAGGGCGCCTAGCCGGCGAAGGTGCGTGATCTTCGGCAAGAAAGCGAAGCGAGAGCCGGTACGGCGCCCTGCTGCTGTGCTCGCTGCATTTCACATCCAAACTGCACCAGCACGCATAGCCGCATGCAGGCTCATCTCCAAAGGAAGATTGCCACTGCCACGAAGATTTGGCAGCACTGGCACTGGGTCACACTGTGCAGCGAGAGAAAAAGCAAGAGAGATTGAGAAGCACTTTGCCCCAGCTTCAGTCTTACAGAACTCGTGTAATTGGAGTTCCCAGAGAAGGTGGCGTGCGTGGAGATGGTTTTCTCCCCGTAGCCTCTTCTGTTCGCATCCTTGCCGGACCGCAGTAAGCCGCCCGCTTCTCTCTCGCGCTTTGCGAGCGAAAGGCGGCTATCCGGCGAAGGTGCTTCTTCGGCGGCTGCAAAGCGAAGAATGAGCCGGCACTGCGCCCTGCTGCCGTGCTCCCTCTATTTCACATCCAAACTACACCAGCACGCATAGCAGCATGCAGGCTCATCTCCAAAGAATGTTTCCTGCCGCCACGAAGTACTGGCAGCACTGGCACTCGGGACAAAATATGCAGAGGGAGAGGGAGCGAGAGAGAGAGAAAAGAACTTCGCCCCAGCTTCAGCCTTGCAGAACTCGTGCACTTGGAGTTCCCAGAGAAGGTAGCGTGTGTGGAGAATGTTTTCTCCACGTAGCCTCTTCTGTTCTCGTCTTTTCCGGACCGCAGAACGCCGCACGCTTCTCTCTCGCGCTTTGCGAGCGAAAGGCGGCTAGCCGGCGAAGGTGCTTCTTCGGCGGCTGCAGAGCGAAGAATGAGCCGGCACTGCGCCCTGCTGCCGTGCTCCCCCTATTTCACATCCAAACTGTGCCAGAACGCATAAAAGCATGCAGGCTCATATCCAAAGCAATTTTCCCGCTGCCACGAAGGTCTGACAGCCCTGGCACTCGCGACAAAATGTGCAGAGAGAGAAGAGGGAGAGAGGGATAGAAGCACTATGCCCCACCTTCAGTGTTACAGAGCTCGTGCACTTGGAGGTCCCAGAGAAGGTAGCGTGCGTGGAGAAGGTTTTCTCCACGTAGCCGCTTCTGTTCGCATCTTTGCCGCACCGCAGAGAGTCGCCCGCTTCTCTCTCGCGCTTTGCGAGCGAAGGGCGCCTAGCCGGCGAAGGTGCGTCTCCTTCGGCAAGAAAGCGAAGCGAGAGCCGTAGGCGCCCTGCTGCTGTGCTCCCCGCATTTCACATCCAAACTGCACCAGCACGCATAGCAGCATGCAGGCTCATATCCAAAGTATGTTTCCCGCCGCCACGAAGTTCTGGCAGCACTGGCACTCGGGACAAAATATGCAGAGAGAGAGGGATCGAGAGAGAGAGAAAAGAACTTCGCCCCAGCTTCAGTCTTACAGAACTCGTGCACTTGGAGTTCCCAGGGAAGGTATCGTGTGTGGAGAATGTTTTCTCCACGTAGCCTCTTCTGTTCCCGTCTTTGCCGGACCGCAGAACGTCGCCCGCTTCCCTCTCGCGCTTGGCGAGCGAAGGACGCCTAGCCGGCGAAGGTGCGTCTTCTTCGGCAAGAAAGCGAAGCGAGAGCCGGTACGGCGCCCTGCTGCTGTGCTCGCTGCATTTCACATCCAAACTGCACCAGCACGCATAGCAACATGCAGGCACATCTGCAAAAGATGTTTCCTGCTGCCACGATTATCTGGCAGCACTGGCACTAAAACACACTCTGCAGACAGAGAAAAAGCAAGAGAGGTTGAGAAGCACTTTGCCCCAGCTTCAGTCTTACAGAACTCGTGCACTTGGAGTTCCCAGAGAAGGTGGCGTGCGTGGAGATGGTTTTCTCCCCGTAGCCTCTTCTGTTCGCATCTTTGCCGGACCGCAGAAAGCCGCCCGCTTCTCTCTCGCGCTTTGCGAGCGAAAGGCGGCTAGCCGGCGAAGGTGCTTCTTCGGCGGCTGCAAAGCGAAGAATGAGCCGGCACTGCGCCCTGCTGCCGTGCTCCCTCTATTTCACATCCTAACTGTGCCAGCACGCATAGCAGCATGCAGGCTCATCTCCAAAGAATGTTTCCTGCCGCCACGAAGTACTGGCAGCACTGGCACTCGGGACAAAATATGCAGAGAGATAGGGAGCGAGAGAGAAAGAAGAGAACTTCGGCCCAGTTTCAGCCTTACAGAACTCGTGCACTTGGAGTTCCCAGAGAAGGTAGCGTGCGTGGAGAAGTTTTCCTCCACGTAGCCGCTTCTGATCGCATCTTTACCGCACTGAAGAGAGCCGCCCGCTTCTCTCTCGCGCTTTGCGTGCGAAGGGCGCCTAGTCGGCGAAGGTGCGTGATCTTCGGCAAGAAAGCGAAGCGAGAGCCGGTACGGCGCCCTGCTGCTGTGCTCGCTGCATTTCACATCCATACTACACCAACACGCAAAGCAGCATGCAGGCTCATCTCGAAAGCAAGTTTCCCACAGTCATCATGCTCTTGCAGCAGTGCCACTGGGTCAAAATGTGCAGAGAGAGAAAAAGCAAGAGAGATTGAGAAGCACTATGCCCCAGCTTCAGTGTTACAGAACTCGTGCACTTGGAGTTCCCAGAGAAGGTAGCGTGCGTGGGAAAGGTTTTCTCCACGTACCTGCTTCTGTTCGCATCTTTGCCGGACCGCAGAAAGTCGCCCGCTTCTCTCTCGCGCTTTGCGAGCGAAAGGCACCTAGCCGGCGAAGGCGCGTCTTCGGCGGCCAGAAGGCGAAACGAAAACCGGCACTGTGCCCTGCTCCTGTGCTCCCTGCATTTCGCATCCAAACTGCACCAGCACGCATAGCAACATGCAGGCACACCTCCAAAAGATGTTTCCCTCTGCCACGAAGTTCTGGCAGCACTGGCACTCGGGACAAAATGTGCAGAGAGAGAAGAGGGAGAGAGGTTGAGAAGCACTTTGCCCCAAATTCAGTCCTACAGAACTCGTGCATTTGGAGTTTCCAGAGAAGGTAGCATGCGTGAGGAAGGTTTTCTCCACGTAGCCGCTTCTGTTCGCATCTTTGCCGCACCGCAGAGAGCCGCCCGCTTCTCTCTCGCGCTTTGCGAGCGAAGGGCGCCTAGTCGGCGAAGGTGCGTGATCTTCGGCAAGAAAGCGAAGCGAGAGCCGGTACGGCGCCCTGCTGCTGTGCTCGCTGCATTTCACATCCAAACTGCACCAACACGCATAGCAACATGCAGGCTCATCTCCAAAGGAAGTTTGCCACTGCCACGAAGGTTTGGCAGCACTGGCACTGGGTCACAATCTGCAGCGAGAGAAAAAGCAAGAGAGATTGAGAAGCACTTTGCCCCAGCTTCAGTCTTACAGAACTCGTGTATTTGGAGTTCCTAGAGAATGTGGCGTGCGTGGAGATGGTTTTCTCCCCGTAGCCTCTTCTGTTCGCATCCTTGCCGGACCGCAGTAAGCCGCCCGCTTCTCTCTCGCGCTTTGCGAGCGAAAGGCGGCTATCCGGCGAAGAATGAGCCGGCACTGCGCCCTGCTGCCGTGCTCCCTCTATTTCACATCCTAACTGTGCCAGCACGCATAGCAGCATGCATGCTCATCTCCAAAGAATGTTTCCTGCCGCCACGAAGTACTGGCAGCACTGGCACTCGGGACAAAATATGCAGAGAGATAGGGAGCGAGAGAGAAAGAAGAGAACTTCGGCCCAGTTTCAGCCTTACAGAACTCGTGCACTTGGAGTTCCCAGAGAAGGTAGCGTGCGTGGAGAAGTTTTCCTCCACGTAGCCGCTTCTGATCGCATCTTTGCCGCACTAAAGAGAGCCGCCCGCTTCTCTCGCGCGCTTTGCGAGCGAAGGGCGCCTAGCCGGCGAAGGTGCGTGATCTTCGGCAAGAAAGCGACGCGAGAGCCGGTACGGCGCCCTGCTGCTGTGCTCGCTGCATTTCACATCCATACTACACCAACACGCAAAGCAGCATGCAGGCTCATCTCGAAAGCAAGTTTCCCACAGTCATCATGCTCTTGCAGCAGTGCCACTGGGTCAAAATGTGCAGAGAGAGAAAAAGCAAGAGAGATTGAGAAGCACTATGCCCCAGCTTCAGTCTTACAGAACTCGTGCACTTGGAGTTCCCAGAGAAGGTAGCGTGCGTGGGGAAGGTTTTCTCCACGTACCTGCTTCTGTTCGCATCTTTGCCGGACCGCAGAAATTCGCCCGCTTCTCTCTCGCGCTTTGCGAGCGAAAGGCACCTAGCCGGCGAAGGTGCGTCTTCGGCGGCCAGAAGGCGAAACGAAAACCGGCACTGTGCCCTGCTCCTGTGCTCCCTGCATTTCGCATCCAAACTGCACCAGCACGCATAGCAACATGCAGGCACACCTCCAAAAGATGTTTCCCTCTGCCACGAAGTTCTGGCAGCACTGGCACTCGGGACAAAATGTGCAGAGAGAGAAGAGGGAGAGAGGTTGAGAAGCACTTTGCCCCAAATTCAGTCCTACAGATCTCGTGCATTTGGAGTTTCCAGAGAAGGTAGCATGCGTGAGGAAGGTTTTCTCCACGTAGCCGCTTCTGTTCGCATCTTTGCCGCACTGAAGAGAGCCGCCCGCTTCTCTCTCGCGCTTTGCGAGCGAAGGGCGCCTAGCCGGCGAAGGTGCGTGATCTTCGGCAAGAAAGCGAAGCGAGAGCCGGTACGGCGCCCTGCTGCTGTGCTCGCTGCATTTCACATCCAAACTGCACCAGCACGCATAGCCGCATGCAGGCTCATCTCCAAAGGAAGATTGCCACTGCCACGAAGATTTGGCAGCACTGGCACTGGGTCACACTGTGCAGCGAGAGAAAAAGCAAGAGAGATTGAGAAGCACTTTGCCCCAGCTTCAGTCTTACAGAACTCGTGTAATTGGAGTTCCCAGAGAAGGTGGCGTGCGTGGAGATGGTTTTCTCCCCGTAGCCTCTTCTGTTCGCATCCTTGCCGGACCGCAGTAAGCCGCCCGCTTCTCTCTCGCGCTTTGCGAGCGAAAGGCGGCTATCCGGCGAAGGTGCTTCTTCGGCGGCTGCAAAGCGAAGAATGAGCCGGCACTGCGCCCTGCTGCCGTGCTCCCTCTATTTCACATCCAAACTACACCAGCACGCATAGCAGCATGCAGGCTCATCTCCAAAGAATGTTTCCTGCCGCCACGAAGTACTGGCAGCACTGGCACTCGGGACAAAATATGCAGAGGGAGAGGGAGCGAGAGAGAGAGAAAAGAACTTCGCCCCAGCTTCAGCCTTGCAGAACTCGTGCACTTGGAGTTCCCAGAGAAGGTAGCGTGTGTGGAGAATGTTTTCTCCACGTAGCCTCTTCTGTTCTCGTCTTTTCCGGACCGCAGAACGCCGCACGCTTCTCTCTCGCGCTTTGCGAGCGAAAGGCGGCTAGCCGGCGAAGGTGCTTCTTCGGCGGCTGCAGAGCGAAGAATGAGCCGGCACTGCGCCCTGCTGCCGTGCTCCCCCTATTTCACATCCAAACTGTGCCAGAACGCATAAAAGCATGCAGGCTCATATCCAAAGCAATTTTCCCGCTGCCACGAAGGTCTGACAGCCCTGGCACTCGCGACAAAATGTGCAGAGAGAGAAGAGGGAGAGAGGGATAGAAGCACTATGCCCCACCTTCAGTGTTACAGAGCTCGTGCACTTGGAGGTCCCAGAGAAGGTAGCGTGCGTGGAGAAGGTTTTCTCCACGTAGCCGCTTCTGTTCGCATCTTTGCCGCACCGCAGAGAGTCGCCCGCTTCTCTCTCGCGCTTTGCGAGCGAAGGGCGCCTAGCCGGCGAAGGTGCGTCTCCTTCGGCAAGAAAGCGAAGCGAGAGCCGTAGGCGCCCTGCTGCTGTGCTCCCCGCATTTCACATCCAAACTGCACCAGCACGCATAGCAGCATGCAGGCTCATATCCAAAGTATGTTTCCCGCCGCCACGAAGTTCTGGCAGCACTGGCACTCGGGACAAAATATGCAGAGAGAGAGGGATCGAGAGAGAGAGAAAAGAACTTCGCCCCAGCTTCAGTCTTACAGAACTCGTGCACTTGGAGTTCCCAGGGAAGGTATCGTGTGTGGAGAATGTTTTCTCCACGTAGCCTCTTCTGTTCCCGTCTTTGCCGGACCGCAGAACGTCGCCCGCTTCCCTCTCGCGCTTGGCGAGCGAAGGACGCCTAGCCGGCGAAGGTGCGTCTTCTTCGGCAAGAAAGCGAAGCGAGAGCCGGTACGGCGCCCTGCTGCTGTGCTCGCTGCATTTCACATCCAAACTGCACCAGCACGCATAGCAACATGCAGGCACATCTGCAAAAGATGTTTCCTGCTGCCACGATTATCTGGCAGCACTGGCACTAGGACACACTCTGCAGACAGAGAAAAAGCAAGAGAGGTTGAGAAGCACTTTGCCCCAGCTTCAGTCTTACAGAACTCGTGCACTTGGAGTTCCCAGAGAAGGTGGCGTGCGTGGAGATGGTTTTCTCCCCGTAGCCTCTTCTGTTCGCATCTTTGCCGGACCGCAGAAAGCCGCCCGCTTCTCTCTCGCGCTTTGCGAGCGAAAGGCGGCTAGCCGGCGAAGGTGCTTCTTCGGCGGCTGCAAAGCGAAGAATGAGCCGGCACTGCGCCCTGCTGCCGTGCTCCCTCTATTTCACATCCTAACTGTGCCAGCACGCATAGCAGCATGCAGGCTCATCTCCAAAGAATGTTTCCTGCCGCCACGAAGTACTGGCAGCACTGGCACTCGGGACAAAATATGCAGAGAGATAGGGAGCGAGAGAGAAAGAAGAGAACTTCGGCCCAGTTTCAGCCTTACAGAACTCGTGCACTTGGAGTTCCCAGAGAAGGTAGCGTGCGTGGAGAAGTTTTCCTCCACGTAGCCGCTTCTGATCGCATCTTTACCGCACTGAAGAGAGCCGCCCGCTTCTCTCTCGCGCTTTGCGTGCGAAGGGCGCCTAGTCGGCGAAGGTGCGTGATCTTCGGCAAGAAAGCGAAGCGAGAGCCGGTACGGCGCCCTGCTGCTGTGCTCGCTGCATTTCACATCCATACTACACCAACACGCAAAGCAGCATGCAGGCTCATCTCGAAAGCAAGTTTCCCACAGTCATCATGCTCTTGCAGCAGTGCCACTGGGTCAAAATGTGCAGAGAGAGAAAAAGCAAGAGAGATTGAGAAGCACTATGCCCCAGCTTCAGTGTTACAGAACTCGTGCACTTGGAGTTCCCAGAGAAGGTAGCGTGCGTGGGAAAGGTTTTCTCCACGTACCTGCTTCTGTTCGCATCTTTGCCGGACCGCAGAAAGTCGCCCGCTTCTCTCTCGCGCTTTGCGAGCGAAAGGCACCTAGCCGGCGAAGGCGCGTCTTCGGCGGCCAGAAGGCGAAACGAAAACCGGCACTGTGCCCTGCTCCTGTGCTCCCTGCATTTCGCATCCAAACTGCACCAGCACGCATAGCAACATGCAGGCACACCTCCAAAAGATGTTTCCCTCTGCCACGAAGTTCTGGCAGCACTGGCACTCGGGACAAAATGTGCAGAGAGAGAAGAGGGAGAGAGGTTGAGAAGCACTTTGCCCCAAATTCAGTCCTACAGAACTCGTGCATTTGGAGTTTCCAGAGAAGGTAGCATGCGTGAGGAAGGTTTTCTCCACGTAGCCGCTTCTGTTCGCATCTTTGCCGCACCGCAGAGAGCCGCCCGCTTCTCTCTCGCGCTTTGCGAGCGAAGGGCGCCTAGTCGGCGAAGGTGCGTGATCTTCGGCAAGAAAGCGAAGCGAGAGCCGGTACGGCGCCCTGCTGCTGTGCTCGCTGCATTTCACATCCAAACTGCACCAACACGCATAGCAACATGCAGGCTCATCTCCAAAGGAAGTTTGCCACTGCCACGAAGGTTTGGCAGCACTGGCACTGGGTCACAATCTGCAGCGAGAGAAAAAGCAAGAGAGATTGAGAAGCACTTTGCCCCAGCTTCAGTCTTACAGAACTCGTGCACTTGGCGTTCCCAGAGAAGGTGGCGTGCGTGGAGATGGTTTTCTCCCCGTAGCCTCTTCTGTTCGCATCCTTGCCGGACCGCAGTAAGCCGCCCGCTTCTCTCTCGCGCTTTGCGAGCGAAAGGCAGCTATCCGGCGAAGGTGCTTCTTCGGCGGCTGCAAAGCGAAGAATGAGCCGGCACTGCGCCCTGCTGCCGTGCTCCCTCTATTTCACATCCTAACTGTGCCAGCACGCATAGCAGCATGCAGGCTCATCTCCAAAGAATGTTTCCTGCCGCCACGAAGTACTGGCAGCACTGGCACTCGGGACAAAATATGCAGAGAGATAGGGAGCGAGAGAGAAAGAAGAGAACTTCGGCCCAGTTTCAGCCTTACAGAACTCGTGCACTTGGAGTTCCCAGAGAAGGTAGCGTGCGTGGAGAAGTTTTCCTCCACGTAGCCACTTCTGATCGCATCTTTACCGCACTGAAGAGAGCCGCCCGCTTCTCTCTCGCGCTTTGCGTGCGAAGGGCGCCTAGTCGGCGAAGGTGCGTGATCTTCGGCAAGAAAGCGAAGCGAGAGCCGGTACGGCGCCCTGCTGCTGTGCTCGCTGCATTTCACATCCATACTACACCAACACGCAAAGCAGCATGCAGGCTCATCTCGAAAGCAAGTTTCCCACAGTCATCATGCTCTTGCAGCAGTGCCACTGGGTCAAAATGTGCAGAGAGAGAAAAAGCAAGAGAGATTGAGAAGCACTATGCCCCAGCTTCAGTGTTACAGAACTCGTGCACTTGGAGTTCCCAGAGAAGGTAGCGTGTGTGGAGAATGTTTTCTCCACGTAGCCTCTTCTGTTCTCGTCTTTTCCGGACCGCAGAACGCCGCACGCTTCTCTCTCGCGCTTTGCGAGCGAAAGGCGGCTAGCCGGCGAAGGTGCTTCTTCGGCGGCTGCAGAGCGAAGAATGAGCCGGCACTGCGCCCTCCTGCCGTGCTCCCCCTATTTCACATCCAAACTGTGCCAGAACGCATAAAAGTATGCAGGCTCATATCCAAAGCAATTTTCCCGCTGCCACGAAGGTCTGACAGCCCTGGCACTCGCGACAAAATGTGCAGAGAGAGAAGAGGGAGAGAGGGATAGAAGCACTTTGCCCCACCTTCAGTGTTACAGAGCTCGTGTACTTGGAGGTCCCAGAGAAGGTAGCGTGCGTGGGGAAGGTTTTCTCCACGTACCTGCTTCTGTTCGCATCTTTTCCGGACCGCAGAGAGTCGCCCGCTTCTCTCTCGCGCTTTGCGAGCGAAAGGCACCTAGCCGGCGAAGGTGCGTCTTCGGCGGCCAGAAGGCGAAACGAAAACCGGCACTGTGCCCTGCTCCTGTGCTCCCTGCATTTCGCACCCAAACTGCACCAGCACGCATAGCAACATGCAGGCACACCTCCAAAAGATGTTTCCCTCTGCCACGAAGTTCTGGCAGCACTGGCACTCGGGACAAAATGTGCAGAGAGAGAAGAGGGAGAGAGGTTGAGAAGCACTTTGCCCCAAATTCAGTCCTACAGAACTCGTGCATTTGGAGTTTCCAGAGAAGGTAGCATGCGTGAGGAAGGTTTTCTCCACGTAGCCGCTTCTGTTCGCATCTTTGCCGCACCGCAGAGAGCCGCCCGCTTCTCTCTCGCGCTTTGCGAGCGAAGGGCGCCTAGTCGGCGAAGGTGCGTGATCTTCGGCAAGAAAGCGAAGCGAGAGCCGGTACGGCGCCCTGCTGCTGTGCTCGCTGCATTTCACATCCAAACTGCACCAACACGCATAGCAAAATGCAGGCTCATCTCCAAAGGAAGTTTGCCACTGCCACGAAGGTTTGGCAGCACTGGCACTGGGTCACAATCTGCAGCGAGAGAAAAAGCAAGAGAGATTGAGAAGCACTTTGCCCCAGCTTCAGTCTTACAGAACTCGTGCACTTGGCGTTCCCAGAGAAGGTGGCGTGCGTGGAGATGGTTTTCTCCCCGTAGCCTCTTCTGTTCACATCCTTGCCGGACCGCAGTAAGCCGCCCGCTTCTCTCTCGCGCTTTGCGAGCGAAAGGCGGCTATCCGGCGAAGGTGCTTCTTCGGCGGCTGCAAAGCGAAGAATGAGCCGGCACTGCGCCCTGCTGCCGTGCTCCCTCTATTTCACATCCTAACTGTGCCAGCACGCATAGCAGCATGCAGGCTCATCTCCAAAGAATGTTTCCTGCCGCCACGAAGTACTGGCAGCACTGGCACTCGGGACAAAATATGCAGAGGGAGAGGGAGCGAGAGAGAGAGAAAAGAACTTCGCCCCAGCTTCAGCCTTGCAGAACTCGTGCACTTGGAGTTCCCAGAGAAGGTAGCGTGTGTGGAGAATGTTTTCTCCACGTAGCCTCTTCTGTTCTCGTCTTTTCCGGACCGCAGAACGCCGCACGCTTCTGTCTCGCGCTTTGCGAGCGAAAGGTGGCTAGCCGGCGAAGGTGCTTCTTCGGCGGCTGCAGAGCGAAGAATGAGCCGGCACTGCGCCCTCCTGCCGTGCTCCCCCTATTTCACATCCAAACTGTGCCAGAACGCATAAAAGCATGCAGGCTCATATCCAAAGCAATTTTCCCGCTGCCACGAAGGTCTG
Source organism: Acanthiza pusilla (assembly GCA_036630365.1). Classification (NCBI taxonomy): domain Eukaryota; kingdom Metazoa; phylum Chordata; class Aves; order Passeriformes; family Acanthizidae; genus Acanthiza; species Acanthiza pusilla. Next base: position 129,314 of record JAXCHO010000294.1, read on the forward strand.
ACAGCCCTGGCACTCGCGACAAAATGTGCAGAGAGAGAAGAGGGAGAGAGGGATAGAAGCACTTTGCCCCACCTTCAGTGGTACAGAGCTCGTGTACTTGGAGGTCCCAGAGAAGGTAGCGTGCGTGGAGAAGGTTTTCTCCACGTAGCCGCTTCTGTTCGCATCTTTGCCGCACCGCAGAGAGTCGCCCGCTTCTCTCTCGCGCTTTGCGAGCGAAGGGCGCCTAGCCGGCGAGGGTGCGTCTCCTTCGGCAAGAAAGCGAAGCGAGAGCCGTAGGCGCCCTGCTGCTGTGCTCCCCGCATTTCACATCCAAACTGCACCAGCACGCATAGCAGCATGCAGGCTCATATCCAAAGTATGTTTCCCGCCGCCACGAAGTTCTGGCAGCACTGGCACTCGGGACAAAATATGCAGAGAGAGAGGGATTGAGAGAGAGAGAAAAGAACTTCGCCCCAGCTTCAGTCTTACAGAACTCGTGCACTTGGAGTTCCCAGGGAAGGTATCGTGTGTGGAGAATGTTTTCTCCACGTAGCCTCTTCTGTTCCCGTCTTTGCCGGACCGCAGAACGTCGCCCGCTTCCCTCTCGCGCTTGGCGAGCGAAGGACGCCTAGCCGGCGAAGGTGCGTCTTCTTCGGCAAGAAAGCGAAGCGAGAGCCGGTACGGCGCCCTGCTGCTGTGCTCGCTGCATTTCACATCCAAACTGCACCAGCACGCATAGCAACATGCAGGCTCATCTGCAAAAGATGTTTCCTGCTGCCACGATGATCTGGCAGCACTGGCACTAGGACACACTCTGCAGACAGAGAAAAAGCAAGAGAGGTTGAGAAGCACTTTGCCCCAGCTTCAGTCTTACAGAACTCGTGCACTTGGAGTTCCCAGAGAAGGTGGCGTGCGTGGAGATGGTTTTCTCCCCGTAGCCTCTTCTGTTCGCATCCTTGCCGGACCGCAGTAAGCCGCCCGCTTCTCTCTCGCGCTTTGCGAGCGAAAGGCGGCTAGCCGGCGAAGGTGCTTCTTCGGCGGCTGCAAAGCGAAGAATGAGCCGGCATTGCGCCCTGCTGCCCGGCTCCCTCTATTTCACATCCTAACTGTGCCAGCACGCATAGCAGCATGCAGGCTCATCTCCAAAGAATGTTTCCTGCCGCCACGAAGGTCTGGCAGCACTGGCACTCGGGACAAAATATGCAGAGAGATAGGGAGCGAGAGAGAAAGAAGAGAACTTCGGCCCAGTTTCAGCCTTACAGAACTCGTGCACTTGGAGTTCCCAGAGAAGGTAGCGTGCGTGGAGAAGTTTTCCTCCACGTAGCCGCTTCTGATCGCATCTTTGCCGCACTGAAGAAAGCCGCCCGCTTCTCTCGCGCGCTTTGCGAGCGAAGGGCGCCTAGCCGGCGAAGGTGCGTGATCTTCGGCAAGAAAGCGACGCGAGAGCCGGTACGGCGCCCTGCTGCTGTGCTCGCTGCATTTCACATCCATACTACACCAACACGCAAAGCAGCATGCAGGCTCATCTCGAAAGCAAGTTTCCCACAGTCATCATGCTCTTGCAGCAGTGCCACTGGGTCAAAATGTGCAGAGAGAGAAAAAGCAAGAGAGATTGAGAAGCACTTTGCCCCAGCTTCAGTCTTACAGAACTCGTGTAATTGGAGTTCCCAGAGAAGGTGGCGTGCGTGGAGATGGTTTTCTCCCCGTAGCCTCTTCTGTTCGCATCCTTGCCGGACCGCAGTAAGCCGCCCGCTTCTCTCTCGCGCTTTGCGAGCGAAAGGCGGCTATCCGGCGAAGGTGCTTCGTCGGCGGCTGCAAAGCGAAGAATGAGCCGGCACTGCGCCCTGCTGCCGTGCTCCCTCTATTTCACATCCTAACTGTGCCAGCACGCATAGCAGCATGCAGGCTCATCTCCAAAGAATGTTTCCTGCCGCCACGAAGTACTGGCAGCACTGGCACTCGGGACAAAATATGCAGAGGGAGAGGGAGAGGGAGCGAGAGAGAAAAGAACTTCGCCCCAGTTTCAGCCTTGCAGAACTCGTGCACTTGGAGTTCCCAGAGAAGGTAACGTGTGTAGAGAATGTTTTCTCCACGTAGCCTCTTCTGTTCTCGTCTTTTCCGGACCGCAGAACGCCGCACGCTTCTCTCTCGCGCTTTGCGAGCGAAAGGCGGCTAGCCGGCGAAGGTGCTTCTTCGGCGGCTGCAGAGCGAAGAATGAGCCGGCACTGCGCCCTGCTGCCGTGCTCCCCCTATTTTACATCCAAACTGTGCCAGAACGCATAAAAGCATGCAGGCTCATATCCAAAGCAATTTTCCCGCTGCCACGAAGGTCTGACAGCCCTGGCACTCGCGACAAAATGTGCAGAGAGAGAAGAGGGAGAGAGGGATAGAAGCACATTGCCCCACCTTCAGTGTTACAGAGCTCGTGCACTTGGAGTTCCCAGAGAAGGTAGCGTGCGTGGAGACGGTTTTCTCCACGTAGCCGCTTCTGTTCGCATCTTTGCCGCACCGCAGAGAGTCGCCCGCTTCTCTCTCGCGCTTTGCGAGCGAAGGGCGCCTAGCCGGCGAGGGTGCGTCTCCTTCGGCAAGAAAGCGAAGCGAGAGCCGTAGGCGCCCTGCTGCTCTGCTCCCCGCATTTCACATCCAAACTGCACCAGCACGCATAGCAGCATGCAGGCTCATATCCAAAGTATGTTTCCCGCCGCCACGAAGTTCTGGCAGCACTGGCACTCGGGACAAAATATGCAGAGAGAGAGGGATCGAGAGAGAGAGAAAAGAACTTCGCCCCAGCTTCAGTCTTACAGAACTCGTGCACTTGGAGTTCCCAGGGAAGGTATCGTGTGTGGAGAATGTTTTCTCCACGTAGCCTCTTCTGTTCCCGTCTTTGCCGGACCGCAGAACGTCGCCCGCTTCCCTCTCGCGCTTGGCGAGCGAAGGACGCCTAGCCGGCGAAGGTGCGTCTTCTTCGGCAAGAAAGCGAAGCGAGAGCCGGTACGGCGCCCTGCTGCTGTGCTCGCTGGATTTCACATCCAAACTGCACCAGCACGCATAGCAACATGCAGGCTCATCTGCAAAAGGTGTTTCCTGCTGCCACGATGATCTGGCAGCACTGGCACTAGGACACACTCTGCAGACAGAGAAAAAGCAAGAGAGGTTGAGAAGCACTTTGCCCCAGCTTCAGTCTTACAGAACTCGTGCACTTGGAGTTCCCAGAGAAGGTGGCGTGCGTGGAGATGGTTTTCTCCACGTAGCCGCTTCTGATCGCATCTTTGCCGCACTAAAGAGAGCCGCCCGCTTCTCTCGCGCGCTTTGCGAGCGAAGGGCGCCTAGCCGGCGAAGGTGCGTGATCTTCGGCAAGAAAGCGACGCGAGAGCCGGTACGGCGCCCTGCTGCTGTGCTCGCTGCATTTCACATCCATACTACACCAACACGCAAAGCAGCATGCAGGCTCATCTCGAAAGCAAGTTTCCCACAGTCATCATGCTCTTGCAGCAGTGCCACTGGGTCAAAATGTGCAGAGAGAGAAAAAGCAAGAGAGATTGAGAAGCACTATGCCCCAGCTTCAGTGTTACAGAACTCGTGCACTTGGAGTTCCCAGAGAAGGTAGCGTGCGTGGGGAAGGTTTTCTCCACGTACCTGCTTCTGTTCGCATCTTTGCCGGACCGCAGAAAGTCGCCCGCTTCTCTCTCGCGCTTTGCGAGCGAAAGGCACCTAGCCGGCGAAGGTGCGTCTTCGGCGGCCAGAAGGCGAAACGAAAACCGGCACTGTGCCCTGCTCCTGTGCTCCCTGCATTTCGCATCCAAACTGCACCAGCACGCATAGCAACATGCAGGCACACCTCCAAAAGATGTTTCCCTCTGCCACGAAGTTCTGGCAGCACTGGCACTCGGGACAAAATGTGCAGAGAGAGAAGAGGGAGAGAGGTTGAGAAGCACTTTGCCCCAAATTCAGTCCTACAGATCTCGTGCATTTGGAGTTTCCAGAGAAGGTAGCATGCGTGAGGAAGGTTTTCTCCACGTAGCCGCTTCTGTTCGCATCTTTGCCGCACTGAAGAGAGCCGCCCGCTTCTCTCTCGCGCTTTGCGAGCGAAGGGCGCCTAGCCGGCGAAGGTGCGTGATCTTCGGCAAGAAAGCGAAGCGAGAGCCGGTACGGCGCCCTGCTGCTGTGCTCGCTGCATTTCACATCCAAACTGCACCAGCACGCATAGCCGCATGCAGGCTCATCTCCAAAGGAAGATTGCCACTGCCACGAAGATTTGGCAGCACTGGCACTGGGTCACACTGTGCAGCGAGAGAAAAAGCAAGAGAGATTGAGAAGCACTTTGCCCCAGCTTCAGTCTTACAGAACTCGTGTAATTAGAGTTCCCAGAGAAGGTGGCGTGCGTGGAGATGGTTTTCTCCCCGTAGCCTCTTCTGTTCGCATCCTTGCCGGACCGCAGTAAGCCGCCCGCTTCTCTCTCGCGCTTTGCGAGCGAAAGGCGGCTATCCGGCGAAGGTGCTTCTTCGGCGGCTGCAAAGCGAAGAATGAGCCGGCACTGCGCCCTGCTGCCGTGCTCCCTCTATTTCACATCCAAACTACACCTGCACGCATAGCAGCATGCAGGCTCATCTCCAAAGAATGTTTCCTGCCGCCACGAAGTACTGGCAGCACTGGCACTCGGGACAAAATATGCAGAGGGAGAGGGAGCGAGAGAGAGAGAAAAGAACTTCGCCCCAGCTTCAGCCTTGCAGAACTCGTGCACTTGGAGTTCCCAGAGAAGGTAGCGTGTGTGGAGAATGTTTTCTCCACGTAGCCTCTTCTGTTCTCGTCTTTTCCGGACCGCAGAACGCCGCACGCTTCTCTCTCGCGCTTTGCGAGCGAAAGGCGGCTAGCCGGCGAAGGTGCTTCTTCGGCGGCTGCAGAGCGAAGAATGAGCCGGCACTGCGCCCTGCTGCCGTGCTCCCCCTATTTCACATCCAAACTGTGCCAGAACGCATAAAAGCATGCAGGCTCATATCCAAAGCAATTTTCCCGCTGCCACGAAGGTCTGACAGCCCTGGCACTCGCGACAAAATGTGCAGAGAGAGAAGAGGGAGAGAGGGATAGAAGCACTATGCCCCACCTTCAGTGTTACAGAGCTCGTGCACTTGGAGTTCCCAGAGAAGGTAGCGTGCGTGGAGAAGGTTTTCTCCACGTAGCCGCTTCTGTTCGCATCTTTGCCGCACCGCAGAGAGTCGCCCGCTTCTCTCTCGCGCTTTGCGAGCGAAGGGCGCCTAGCCGGCGAAGGTGCGTCTCCTTCGGCAAGAAAGCGAAGCGAGAGCCGTAGGCGCCCTGCTGCTGTGCTCCCCGCATTTCACATCCAAACTGCACCAGCACGCATAGCAGCATGCAGGCTCATATCCAAAGTATGTTTCCCGCCGCCACGAAGTTCTGGCAGCACTGGCACTCGGGACAAAATATGCAGAGAGAGAGGGATCGAGAGAGAGAGAAAAGAACTTCGCCCCAGCTTCAGTCTTACAGAACTCGTGCACTTGGAGTTCCCAGGGAAGGTATCGTGTGTGGAGAATGTTTTCTCCTCGTAGCCTCTTCTGTTCCCGTCTTTGCCGGACCGCAGAACGTCGCCCGCTTCCCTCTCGCGCTTGGCGAGCGAAGGACGCCTAGCCGGCGAAGGTGCGTCTTCTTCGGCAAGAAAGCGAAGCGAGAGCCGGTACGGCGCCCTGCTGCTGTGCTCGCTGCATTTCACATCCAAACTGCACCAGCACGCATAGCAACATGCAGGCACATCTGCAAAAGATGTTTCCTGCTGCTACGATTATCTGGCAGCACTGGCACTAAAACACACTCTGCAGACAGAGAAAAAGCAAGAGAGGTTGAGAAGCACTTTGCCCCAGCTTCAGTCTTACAGAACTCGTGCACTTGGAGTTCCCAGAGAAGGTGGCGTGCGTGGAGATGGTTTTCTCCCCGTAGCCTCTTCTGTTCGCATCTTTGCCGGACCGCAGAAAGCCGCCCGCTTCTCTCTCGCGCTTTGCGAGCGAAAGGCGGCTATCCGGCGAAGGTGCTTCTTCGGCGGCTGCAAAGCGAAGAATGAGCCGGCACTGCGCCCTGCTGCCGTGCTCCCTCTATTTCACATCCTAACTGTGCCAGCACGCATAGCAGCATGCAGGCTCATCTCCAAAGAATGTTTCCTGCCGCCACGAAGTACTGGCAGCACTGGCACTCGGGACAAAATATGCAGAGAGATAGGGAGCGAGAGAGAAAGAAGAGAACTTCGGCCCAGTTTCAGCCTTACAGAACTCGTGCACTTGGAGTTCCCAGAGAAGGTAGCGTGCGTGGAGAAGTTTTCCTCCACGTAGCCGCTTCTGATCGCATCTTTACCGCACTGAAGAGAGCCGCCCGCTTCTCTCTCGCGCTTTGCGTGCGAAGGGCGCCTAGTCGGCGAAGGTGCGTGATCTTCGGCAACAAAGCGACGCGAGAGCCGGTACGGCGCCCTGCTGCTGTGCTCGCTGCATTTCACATCCATACTACACCAACACGCAAAGCAGCATGCAGGCTCATCTCGAAAGCAAGTTTCCCACAGTAATCATGCTCTTGCAGCAGTGCCACTGGGTCAAAATGTGCAGAGAGAGAAAAAGCAAGAGAGATTGAGAAGCACTATGCCCCAGCTTCAGTGTTACAGAACTCGTGCACTTGGAGTTCCCAGAGAAGGTAGCGTGCGTGGGGAAGGTTTTCTCCACGTACCTGCTTCTGTTCGCATCTTTGCCGGACCGCAGAAAGTCGCCCGCTTCTCTCTCGCGCTTTGCGAGCGAAAGGCACCTAGCCGGCGAAGGTGCTTCTTCGGCGGCTGCAGAGCGAAGAATGAGCCGGCACTGCGCCCTCCTGCCGTGCTCCCCCTATTTCACATCCAAACTGTGCCAGAACGCATAAAAGTATGCAGGCTCATATCCAAAGCAATTTTCCCGCTGCCACGAAGGTCTGACAGCCCTGGCACTCGCGACAAAATGTGCAGAGAGAGAAGAGGGAGAGAGGGATAGAAGCACTTTGCCCCACCTTCAGTGGTACAGAGCTCGTGTACTTGGAGGTCCCAGAGAAGGTAGCGTGCGTGGAGAAGGTTTTCTCCACGTAGCCGCTTCTGTTCGCATCTTTGCCGCACCGCAGAGAGTCGCCCGCTTCTCTCTCGCGCTTTGCGAGCGAAGGGCGCCTAGCCGGCGAGGGTGCGTCTCCTTCGGCAAGAAAGCGAAGCGAGAGCCGTAGGCGCCCTGCTGCTGTGCTCCCCGCATTTCACATCCAAACTGCACCAGCACGCATAGCAGCATGCAGGCTCATATCCAAAGTATGTTTCCCGCCGCCACGAAGTTCTGGCAGCACTGGCACTCGGGACAAAATATGCAGAGAGAGAGGGATCGAGAGAGAGAGAAAAGAACTTCGCCCCAGCTTCAGTCTTACAGAACTCGTGCACTTGGAGTTCCCAGGGAAGGTATCGTGTGTGGAGAATGTTTTCTCCACGTAGCCTCTTCTGTTCCCGTCTTTGCCGGACCGCAGAACGTCGCCCGCTTCCCTCTCGCGCTTGGCGAGCGAAGGACGCCTAGCCGGCGAAGGTGCGTCTTCTTCGGCAAGAAAGCGAAGCGAGAGCCGGTACGGCGCCCTGCTGCTGTGCTCGCTGCATTTCACATCCAAACTGCACCAACACGCATAGCAAAATGCAGGCTCATCTCCAAAGGAAGTTTGCCACTGCCACGAAGGTTTGGCAGCACTGGCACTGGGTCACAATCTGCAGCGAGAGAAAAAGCAAGAGAGATTGAGAAGCACTTTGCCCCAGCTTCAGTCTTACAGAACTCGTGCACTTGGCGTTCCCAGAGAAGGTGGCGTGCGTGGAGATGGTTTTCTCCCCGTAGCCTCTTCTGTTCGCATCCTTGCCGGACCGCAGTAAGCCGCCCGCTTCTCTCTCGCGCTTTGCGAGCGAAAGGCGGCTATCCGGCGAAGGTGCTTCTTCGGCGGCTGCAAAGCGAAGAATGAGCCGGCACTGCGCCCTGCTGCCGTGCTCCCTCTATTTCACATCCTAACTGTGCCAGCACGCATAGCAGCATGCAGGCTCATCTCCAAAGAATGTTTCCTGCCGCCACGAAGTACTGGCAGCACTGGCACTCGGGACAAAATATGCAGAGGGAGAGGGAGCGAGAGAGAGAGAAAAGAACTTCGCCCCAGCTTCAGCCTTGCAGAACTCGTGCACTTGGAGTTCCCAGAGAAGGTAGCGTGTGTGGAGAATGTTTTCTCCACGTAGCCTCTTCTGTTCTCGTCTTTTCCGGACCGCAGAACGCCGCACGCTTCTCTCTCGCGCTTTGCGAGCGAAAGGCGGCTAGCCGGCGAAGGTGCTTCTTCGGCGGCTGCAGAGCGAAGAATGAGCCGGCACTGCGCCCTCCTGCCGTGCTCCCCCTATTTCACATCCAAACTGTGCCAGAACGCATAAAAGTATGCAGGCTCATATCCAAAGCAATTTTCCCGCTGCCACGAAGGTCTGACAGCCCTGGCACTCGCGACAAAATGTGCAGAGAGAGAAGAGGGAGAGAGGGATAGAAGCACTTTGCCCCACCTTCAGTGTTACAGAGCTCGTGTACTTGGAGGTCCCAGAGAAGGTAGCGTGCGTGGAGAAGGTTTTCTCCACGTAGCCGCTTCTGTTCGCATCTTTGCCGCACCGCAGAGAGTCGCCCGCTTCTCTCTCGCGCTTTGCGAGCGAAGGGCGCCTAGCCGGCGAGGGTGCGTCTCCTTCGGCAAGAAAGCGAAGCGAGAGCCGTAGGCGCCCTGCTGCTGTGCTCCCCGCATTTCACATCCAAACTGCACCAGCACGCATAGCAGCATGCAGGCTCATATCCAAAGTATGTTTCCCGCCGCCACGAAGTTCTGGCAGCACTGGCACTCGGGACAAAATATGCAGAGAGAGAGGGATCGAGAGAGAGAGAAAAGAACTTCGCCCCAGCTTCAGTCTTACAGAACTCGTGCACCTGGAGTTCCCAGGGAAGGTATCGTGTGTGGAGAATGTTTTCTCCACGTAGCCTCTTCTGTTCCCGTCTTTGCCGGACCGCAGAACGTCGCCCGCTTCCCTCTCGCGCTTGGCGAGCGAAGGACGCCTAGCCGGCGAAGGTGCGTCTTCTTCGGCAAGAAAGCGAAGCGAGAGCCGGTACGGCGCCCTGCTGCTGTGCTCGCTGCATTTCACATCCAAACTGCACCAGCACGCATAGCAACATGCAGGCTCATCTGCAAAAGATGTTTCCTGCTGCCACGATGATCTGGCAGCACTGGCACTAGGACACACTCTGCAGACAGAGAAAAAGCAAGAGAGGTTGAGAAGCACTTTGCCCCAGCTTCAGTCTTACAGAACTCGTGTATTTGGAGTTCCTAGAGAATGTGGCGTGCGTGGAGATGGTTTTTTCCCCGTAGCCTCTTCTGTTCGCATCCTTGCCGGACCGCAGTAAGCCGCCCGCTTCTCTCTCGCGCTTTGCGAGCGAAAGGCGGCTATCCGGCGAAGAATGAGCCGGCACTGCGCCCTGCTGCCGTGCTCCCTCTATTTCACATCCTAACTGTGCCAGCACGCATAGCAGCATGCAGGCTCATCTCCAAAGAATGTTTCCTGCCGCCACGAAGGTCTGGCAGCACTGGCACTCGGGACAAAATATGCAGAGAGATAGGGAGCGAGAGAGAAAGAAGAGAACTTCGGCCCAGTTTCAGCCTTACAGAACTCGTGCACTTGGAGTTCCCAGAGAAGGTAGCGTGCGTGGAGAAGTTTTCCTCCACGTAGCCGCTTCTGATCGCATCTTTACCGCACTGAAGAGAGCCGCCCGCTTCTCTCTCGCGCTTTGCGTGCGAAGGGCGCCTAGTCGGCGAAGGTGCGTGATCTTCGGCAAGAAAGCGAAGCGAGAGCCGGTACGGCGCCCTGCTGCTGTGCTCGCTGCATTTCACATCCATACTACACCAACACGCAAAGCAGCATGCAGGCTCATCTCGAAAGCAAGTTTCCCACAGTAATCATGCTCTTGCAGCAGTGCCACTGGGTCAAAATGTGCAGAGAGAGAAAAAGCAAGAGAGATTGAGAAGCACTATGCCCCAGCTTCAGTGTTACAGAACTCGTGCACTTGGAGTTCCCAGAGAAGGTAGCGTGCGTGGGGAAGGTTTTCTCCACGTACCTGCTTCTGTTCGCATCTTTGCCGGACCGCAGAAAGTCGCCCGCTTCTCTCTCGCGCTTTGCGAGCGAAAGGCACCTAGCCGGCGAAGGTGCTTCTTCGGCGGCTGCAGAGCGAAGAATGAGCCGGCACTGCGCCCTCCTGCCGTGCTCCCCCTATTTCACATCCAAACTGTGCCAGAACGCATAAAAGTATGCAGGCTCATATCCAAAGCAATTTTCCCGCTGCCACGAAGGTCTGACAGCCCTGGCACTCGCGACAAAATGTGCAGAGAGAGAAGAGGGAGAGAGGGATAGAAGCACTTTGCCCCACCTTCAGTGGTACAGAGCTCGTGTACTTGGAGGTCCCAGAGAAGGTAGCGTGCGTGGAGAAGGTTTTCTCCACGTAGCCGCTTCTGTTCGCATCTTTGCCGCACCGCAGAGAGTCGCCCGCTTCTCTCTCGCGCTTTGCGAGCGAAGGGCGCCTAGCCGGCGAGGGTGCGTCTCCTTCGGCAAGAAAGCGAAGCGAGAGCCGTAGGCGCCCTGCTGCTGTGCTCCCCGCATTTCACATCCAAACTGCACCAGCACGCATAGCAGCATGCAGGCTCATATCCAAAGTATGTTTCCCGCCGCCACGAAGTTCTGGCAGCACTGGCACTCGGGACAAAATATGCAGAGAGAGAGGGATCGAGAGAGAGAGAAAAGAACTTCGCCCCAGCTTCAGTCTTACAGAACTCGTGCACTTGGAGTTCCCAGGGAAGGTATCGTGTGTGGAGAATGTTTTCTCCACGTAGCCTCTTCTGTTCCCGTCTTTGCCGGACCGCAGAACGTCGCCCGCTTCCCTCTCGCGCTTGGCGAGCGAAGGACGCCTAGCCGGCGAAGGTGCGTCTTCTTCGGCAAGAAAGCGAAGCGAGAGCCGGTACGGCGCCCTGCTGCTGTGCTCGCTGCATTTCACATCCAAACTGCACCAACACGCATAGCAAAATGCAGGCTCATCTCCAAAGGAAGTTTGCCACTGCCACGAAGGTTTGGCAGCACTGGCACTGGGTCACAATCTGCAGCGAGAGAAAAAGCAAGAGAGATTGAGAAGCACTTTGCCCCAGCTTCAGTCTTACAGAACTCGTGCACTTGGCGTTCCCAGAGAAGGTGGCGTGCGTGGAGATGGTTTTCTCCCCGTAGCCTCTTCTGTTCGCATCCTTGCCGGACCGCAGTAAGCCGCCCGCTTCTCTCTCGCGCTTTGCGAGCGAAAGGCGGCTATCCGGCGAAGGTGCTTCTTCGGCGGCTGCAAAGCGAAGAATGAGCCGGCACTGCGCCCTGCTGCCGTGCTCCCTCTATTTCACATCCTAACTGTGCCAGCACGCATAGCAGCATGCAGGCTCATCTCCAAAGAATGTTTCCTGCCGCCACGAAGTACTGGCAGCACTGGCACTCGGGACAAAATATGCAGAGGGAGAGGGAGCGAGAGAGAGAGAAAAGAACTTCGCCCCAGCTTCAGCCTTGCAGAACTCGTGCACTTGGAGTTCCCAGAGAAGGTAGCGTGTGTGGAGAATGTTTTCTCCACGTAGCCTCTTCTGTTCTCGTCTTTTCCGGACCGCAGAACGCCGCACGCTTCTCTCTCGCGCTTTGCGAGCGAAAGGCGGCTAGCCGGCGAAGGTGCTTGTTCGGCGGCTGCAGAGCGAAGAATGAGCCGGCACTGCGCCCTCCTGCCGTGCTCCCCCTATTTCACATCCAAACTGTGCCAGAACGCATAAAAGTATGCAGGCTCATATCCAAAGCAATTTTCCCGCTGCCACGAAGGTCTGACAGCCCTGGCACTCGCGACAAAATGTGCAGAGAGAGAAGAGGGAGAGAGGGATAGAAGCACTTTGCCCCACCTTCAGTGGTACAGAGCTCGTGTACTTGGAGGTCCCAGAGAAGGTAGCGTGCGTGGAGAAGGTTTTCTCCACGTAGCCGCTTCTGTTCGCATCTTTGCCGCACCGCAGAGAGTCGCCCGCTTCTCTCTCGCGCTTTGCGAGCGAAGGGCGCCTAGCCGGCGAGGGTGCGTCTCCTTCGGCAAGAAAGCGAAGCGAGAGCCGTAGGCGCCCTGCTGCTGTGCTCCCCGCATTTCACATCCAAACTGCACCAGCACGCATAGCAGCATGCAGGCTCATATCCAAAGTATGTTTCCCGCCGCCACGAAGTTCTGGCAGCACTGGCACTCGGGACAAAATATGCAGAGAGAGAGGGATCGAGAGAGAGAGAAAAGAACTTCGCCCCAGCTTCAGTCTTACAGAACTCGTGCACCTGGAGTTCCCAGGGAAGGTATCGTGTGTGGAGAATGTTTTCTCCACGTAGCCTCTTCTGTTCCCGTCTTTGCCGGACCGCAGAACGTCGCCCGCTTCCCTCTCGCGCTTGGCGAGCGAAGGACGCCTAGCCGGCGAAGGTGCGTCTTCTTCGGCAAGAAAGCGAAGCGAGAGCCGGTACGGCGCCCTGCTGCTGTGCTCGCTGCATTTCACATCCAAACTGCACCAGCACGCATAGCAACATGCAGGCTCATCTGCAAAAGATGTTTCCTGCTGCCACGATGATCTGGCAGCACTGGCACTAGGACACACTCTGCAGACAGAGAAAAAGCAAGAGAGGTTGAGAAGCACTTTGCCCCAGCTTCAGTCTTACAGAACTCGTGTATTTGGAGTTCCTAGAGAATGTGGCGTGCGTGGAGATGGTTTTTTCCCCGTAGCCTCTTCTGTTCGCATCCTTGCCGGACCGCAGTAAGCCGCCCGCTTCTCTCTCGCGCTTTGCGAGCGAAAGGCGGCTATCCGGCGAAGAATGAGCCGGCACTGCGCCCTGCTGCCGTGCTCCCTCTATTTCACATCCTAACTGTGCCAGCACGCATAGCAGCATGCAGGCTCATCTCCAAAGAATGTTTCCTGCCGCCACGAAGGTCTGGCAGCACTGGCACTCGGGACAAAATATGCAGAGAGATAGGGAGCGAGAGAGAAAGAAGAGAACTTCGGCCCAGTTTCAGCCTTACAGAACTCGTGCACTTGGAGTTCCCAGAGAAGGTAGCGTGCGTGGAGAAGTTTTCCTCCACGTAGCCGCTTCTGTTCGCATCTTTGCCGCACTGAAGAAAGCCGCCCGCTTCTCTCGCGCGCTTTGCGAGCGAAGGGCGCCTAGCCGGCGAAGGTGCGTGATCTTCGGCAAGAAAGCGAAGCGAGAGCCGGTACGGCGCCCTGCTGCTGTGCTCGCTGCATTTCACATCCATACTACACCAACACGCAAAGCAGCATGCAGGCTCATCTCGAAAGCAAGTTTCCCACAGTCATCATGCTCTTGCAGCAGTGCCACTGGGTCAAAATGTGCAGAGAGAGAAAAAGCAAGAGAGATTGAGAAGCACTTTGCCCCAGCTTCAGTCTTACAGAACTCGTGTAATTAGAGCTCCCAGAGAAGGTGGCGTGCGTGGAGATGGTTTTCTCCCCGTAGCCTCTTCTGTTCGCATCCTTGCCGGACCGCAGTAAGCCGCCCGCTTCTCTCTCGCGCTTTGCGAGCGAAAGGCGGCTATCCGGCGAAGGTGCTTCTTCGGCGGCTGCAAAGCGAAGAATGAGCCGGCACTGCGCCCTGCTGCCGTGCTCCCTCTATTTCACATCCTAACTGTGCCAGCACGCATAGCAGCATGCATGCTCATCTCCAAAGAATGTTTCCTGCCGCCACGAAGTACTGGCAGCACTGGCACTCGGGACAAAATATGCAGAGGGAGAGGGAGCGAGAGAGAGAGAAAAGAACTTCGCCCCAGCTTCAGCCTTGCAGAACTCGTGCACTTGGAGTTCCCAGAGAAGGTAGCGTGTGTGGAGAATGTTTTCTCCACGTAGCCTCTTCTGTTCTCGTCTTTTCCGGACCGCAGAACGCCGCACGCTTCTCTCTCGCGCTTTGCGAGCGAAAGGCGGCTAGCCGGCGAAGGTGCTTCTTCGGCGGCTGCAGAGCGAAGAATGAGCCGGCACTGCGCCCTGCTGCCGTGCTCCCCCTATTTCACATCCAAACTGTGCCAGAACGCATAAAAGCATGCAGGCTCATATCCAAAGCAATTTTCCCGCTGCCACGAAGTTCTGACAGCCCTGGCACTCGCGACAAAATGTGCAAAGAGAGAAGAGGGAGAGAGGGATAGAAGCACTTTGCCCCACCTTCAGTGTTACAGAGCTCGTGCACTTGGAGTTCCCAGAGAAGGTAGCGTGCGTGGAGAAGGTTTTCTCCACGTAGCCGCTTCTGTTCGCATCTTTGCCGCACCGCAGAGAGTCGCCCGCTTCTCTCTCGCGCTTTGCGAGCGAAGGGCGCCTAGCCGGCGAAGGTGCGTCTCCTTCGGCAAGAAAGCGAAGCGAGAGCCGTAGGCGCCCTGTTGCTGTGCTCCCCGCATTTCACATCCAAACTGCACCAGCACGCATAGCAGCATGCAGGCTCATATCCAAAGTATGTTTCCCGCCGCCACGAAGTTCTGGCAGCACTGGCACTCGGGACAAAATATGCAGAGAGAGAGGGATCGAGAGAGAGAGAAAAGAACTTCGCCCCAGCTTCAGTCTTACAGAACTCGTGCACTTGGAGTTCCCAGGGAAGGTATCGTGTGTGGAGAATGTTTTCTCCACGTAGCCTCTTCTGTTCCCGTCTTTGCCGGACCGCAGAACGTCGCCCGCTTCCCTCTCGCGCTTGGCGAGCGAAGGACGCCTAGACGGCGAAGGTGCGTCTTCTTCGGCAAGAAAGCGAAGCGAGAGCCGGTACGGCGCCCTGCTGCTGTGCTCGCTAGATTTCACATCCAAACTGCACCAGCACGCATAGCAACATGCAGGCTCATCTGCAAAAGGTGTTTCCTGCTGCCACGATGATCTGGCAGCACTGGCACTAGGACACACTCTGCAGACAGAGAAAAAGCAAGAGAGGTTGAGAAGCACTTTGCCCCAGCTTCAGTCTTACAGAACTCGTGCACTTGGAGTTCCCAGAGAAGGTGGCGTGCGTGGAGATGGTTTTCTCCACGTAGCCGCTTCTGATCGCATCTTTGCCGCACTAAAGAGAGCCGCCCGCTTCTCTCGCGCGCTTTGCGAGCGAAGGGCGCCTAGCCGGCGAAGGTGCGTGATCTTCGGCAACAAAGCGACGCGAGAGCCGGTACGGCGCCCTGCTGCTGTGCTCGCTGCATTTCACATCCATACTACACCAACACGCAAAGCAGCATGCAGGCTCATCTCGAAAGCAAGTTTCCCACAGTCATCATGCTCTTGCAGCAGTGCCACTGGGTCAAAATGTGCAGAGAGAGAAAAAGCAAGAGAGATTGAGAAGCACTATGCCCCAGCTTCAGTGTTACAGAACTCGTGCACTTGGAGTTCCCAGAGAAGGTAGCGTGCGTGGGGAAGGTTTTCTCCACGTACCTGCTTCTGTTCGCATCTTTGCCGGACCGCAGAAAGTCGCCCGCTTCTCTCTCGCGCTTTGCGAGCGAAAGGCACCTAGCCGGCGAAGGTGCGTCTTCGGCGGCCAGAAGGCGAAACGAAAAACGGCACTGTGCCCTGCTCCTGTGCTCCCTTCATTTCGCATCCAAACTGCACCAGCACGCATAGCAACATGCAGGCACACCTCCAAAAGATGTTTCCCTCTGCCACGAAGTTCTGGCAGCACTGGCACTCGGGACAAAATGTGCAGAGAGAGAAGAGGGAGAGAGGTTGAGAAGCACTTTGCCCCAAATTCAGTCCTACAGATCTCGTGCATTTGGAGTTTCCAGAGAAGGTAGCATGCGTGAGGAAGGTTTTCTCCACGTAGCCGCTTCTGTTCGCATCTTTGCCGCACTGAAGAGAGCCGCCCGCTTCTCTCTCGCGCTTTGCGAGCGAAGGGCGCCTAGCCGGCGAAGGTGCGTGATCTTCGGCAAGAAAGCGAAGCGAGAGCCGTAGGCGCCCTGCTGCTGTGCTCGCTGCATTTCACATCCAAACTGCACCAGCACGCATAGCCGCATGCAGGCTCATCTCCAAAGGAAGATTGCCACTGCCACGAAGATTTGGCAGCACTGGCACTGGGTCACACTGTGCAGCGAGAGAAAAAGCAAGAGAGATTGAGAAGCACTTTGCCCCAGCTTCAGTCTTACAGAACTCGTGTAATTAGAGTTCCCAGAGAAGGTGGCGTGCGTGGAGATGGTTTTCTCCCCGTAGCCTCTTCTGTTCGCATCCTTGCCGGACCGCAGTAAGCCGCCCGCTTCTCTCTCGCGCTTTGCGAGCGAAAGGCGGCTAGCCGGCGAAGGTGCTTCTTCGGCGGCTGCAAAGCGAAGAATGAGCCGGCACTGCGCCCTGCTGCCGTGCTCCCTCTATTTCACATCCAAACTACACCAGCACGCATAGCAGCATGCAGGCTCATCTCCAAAGAATGTTTCCTGCCGCCACGAAGTACTGGCAGCACTGGCACTCGGGACAAAATATGCAGAGGGAGAGGGAGCGAGAGAGAGAGAAAAGAACTTCGCCCCAGCTTCAGCCTTGCAGAACTCGTGCACTTGGAGTTCCCAGAGAAGGTAGCGTGTGTGGAGAATGTTTTCTCCACGTAGCCTCTTCTGTTCTCGTCTTTTCCGGACCGCAGAACGCCGCACGCTTCTCTCTCGCGCTTTGCGAGCGAAAGGCGGCTAGCCGGCGAAGGTGCTTCTTCGGCGGCTGCAGAGCGAAGAATGAGCCGGCACTGCGCCCTGCTGCCGTGCTCCCCCTATTTCACATCCAAACTGTGCCAGAACGCATAAAAGCATGCAGGCTCATATCCAAAGCAATTTTCCCGCTGCCACGAAGGTCTGACAGCCCTGGCACTCGCGACAAAATGTGCAGAGAGAGAAGAGGGAGAGAGGGATAGAAGCACTATGCCCCACCTTCAGTGTTACAGAGCTCGTGCACTTGGAGGTCCCAGAGAAGGTAGCGTGCGTGGAGAAGGTTTTCTCCACGTAGCCGCTTCTGTTCGCATCTTTGCCGCACCGCAGAGAGTCGCCCGCTTCTCTCTCGCGCTTTGCGAGCGAAGGGCGCCTAGCCGGCGAAGGTGCGTCTCCTTCGGCAAGAAAGCGAAGCGAGAGCCGTAGGCGCCCTGCTGCTGTGCTCCCCGCATTTCACATCCAAACTGCACCAGCACGCATAGCAGCATGCAGGCTCATATCCAAAGTATGTTTCCCGCCGCCACGAAGTTCTGGCAGCACTGGCACTCGGGACAAAATATGCAGAGAGAGAGGGATCGAGAGAGAGAGAAAAGAACTTCGCCCCAGCTTCAGTCTTACAGAACTCGTGCACTTGGAGTTCCCAGGGAAGGTATCGTGTGTGGAGAATGTTTTCTCCTCGTAGCCTCTTCTGTTCCCGTCTTTGCCGCACCGCAGAACGTCGCCCGCTTCCCTCTCGCGCTTGGCGAGCGAAGGACGCCTAGCCGGCGAAGGTGCGTCTTCTTCGGCAAGAAAGCGAAGCGAGAGCCGGTACGGCGCCCTGCTGCTGTGCTCGCTGCATTTCACATCCAAACTGCACCAGCACGCATAGCAACATGCAGGCACATCTGCAAAAGATGTTTCCTGCTGCCACGATTATCTGGCAGCACTGGCACTAAAACACACTCTGCAGACAGAGAAAAAGCAAGAGAGGTTGAGAAGCACTTTGCCCCAGCTTCAGTCTTACAGAACTCGTGCACTTGGAGTTCCCAGAGAAGGTGGCGTGCGTGGAGATGGTTTTCTCCCCGTAGCCTCTTCTGTTCGCATCTTTGCCGGACCGCAGAAAGCCGCCCGCTTCTCTCTCGCGCTTTGCGAGCGAAAGGCGGCTAGCCGGCGAAGGTGCTTCTTCGGCGCCTGCAGAGCGAAGAATGAGCCGGCACTGCGCCCTCCTGCCGTGCTCCCCCTATTTCACATCCAAACTGTGCCAGAACGCATAAAAGTATGCAGGCTCATATCCAAAGCAATTTTCCCGCTGCCACGAAGGTCTGACAGCCCTGGCACTCGCGACAAAATGTGCAGAGAGAGAAGAGGGAGAGAGGGATAGAAGCACTTTGCCCCACCTTCAGTGGTACAGAGCTCGTGTACTTGGAGGTCCCAGAGAAGGTAGCGTGCGTGGAGAAGGTTTTCTCCACGTAGCCGCTTCTGTTCGCATCTTTGCCGCACCGCAGAGAGTCGCCCGCTTCTCTCTCGCGCTTTGCGAGCGAAGGGCGCCTAGCCGGCGAGGGTGCGTCTCCTTCGGCAAGAAAGCGAAGCGAGAGCCGTAGGCGCCCTGCTGCTGTGCTCCCCGCATTTCACATCCAAACTGCACCAGCACGCATAGCAGCATGCAGGCTCATATCCAAAGTATGTTTCCCGCCGCCACGAAGTTCTGGCAGCACTGGCACTCGGGACAAAATATGCAGAGAGAGAGGGATCGAGAGAGAGAGAAAAGAACTTCGCCCCAGCTTCAGTCTTACAGAACTCGTGCACTTGGAGTTCCCAGGGAAGGTATCGTGTGTGGAGAATGTTTTCTCCACGTAGCCTCTTCTGTTCCCGTCTTTGCCGGACCGCAGAACGTCGCCCGCTTCCCTCTCGCGCTTGGCGAGCGAAGGACGCCTAGCCGGCGAAGGTGCGTCTTCTTCGGCAAGAAAGCGAAGCGAGAGCCGGTACGGCGCCCTGCTGCTGTGCTCGCTGCATTTCACATCCAAACTGCACCAGCACGCATAGCAACATGCAGGCTCATCTGCAAAAGATGTTTCCTGCTGCCACGATGATCTGGCAGCACTGGCACTAGGACACACTCTGCAGACAGAGAAAAAGCAAGAGAGGTTGAGAAGCACTTTGCCCCAGCTTCAGTCTTACAGAACTCGTGTATTTGGAGTTCCTAGAGAATGTGGCGTGCGTGGAGATGGTTTTCTCCCCGTAGCCTCTTCTGTTCGCATCCTTGCCGGACCGCAGTAAGCCGCCCGCTTCTCTCTCGCGCTTTGCGAGCGAAAGGCGGCTATCCGGCGAAGAATGAGCCGGCACTGCGCCCTGCTGCCGTGCTCCCTCTATTTCACATCCTAACTGTGCCAGCACGCATAGCAGCATGCATGCTCATCTCCAAAGAATGTTTCCTGCCGCCACGAAGTACTGGCAGCACTGGCACTCGGGACAAAATATGCAGAGAGATAGGGAGCGAGAGAGAAAGAAGAGAACTTCGGCCCAGTTTCAGCCTTACAGAACTCGTGCACTTGGAGTTCCCAGAGAAGGTAGCGTGCGTGGAGAAGTTTTCCTCCACGTAGCCGCTTCTGATCGCATCTTTACCGCACTGAAGAGAGCCGCCCGCTTCTCTCTCGCGCTTTGCGTGCGAAGGGCGCCTAGTCGGCGAAGGTGCGTGATCTTCGGCAAGAAAGCGAAGCGAGAGCCGGTACGGCGCCCTGCTGCTGTGCTCGCTGCATTTCACATCCATACTACACCAACACGCAAAGCAGCATGCAGGCTCATCTCGAAAGCAAGTTTCCCACAGTCATCATGCTCTTGCAGCAGTGCCACTGGGTCAAAATGTGCAGAGAGAGAAAAAGCAAGAGAGATTGAGAAGCACTATGCCCCAGCTTCAGTCTTACAGAACTCGTGCACTTGGAGTTCCCAGAGAAGGTAGCGTGCGTGGGGAAGGTTTTCTCCACGTACCTGCTTCTGTTCGCATCTTTGCCGGACCGCAGAAAGTCGCCCGCTTCTCTCTCGCGCTTTGCGAGCGAAAGGCACCTAGCCGGCGAAGGTGCGTCTTCGGCGGCCAGAAGGCGAAACGAAAACCGGCACTGTGCCCTGCTCCTGTGCTCCCTGCATTTCGCATCCAAACTGCACCAGCACGCATAGCAACATGCAAGCACACCTCCAAAAGATGTTTCCCTCTGCCACGAAGTTCTGGCAGCACTGGCACTCGGGACAAAATGTGCAGAGAGAGAAGAGGGAGAGAGGTTGAGAAGCACTTTGCCCCAAATTCAGTCCTACAGAACTCGTGCATTTGGAGTTTCCAGAGAAGGTAGCATGCGTGAGGAAGGTTTTCTCCACGTAGCCGCTTCTGTTCGCATCTTTGCCGCACCGCAGAGAGCCGCCCGCTTCTCTCTCGCGCTTTGCGAGCGAAGGGCGCCTAGTCGGCGAAGGTGCGTGATCTTCGGCAAGAAAGCGAAGCGAGAGCCGGTACGGCGCCCTGCTGCTGTGCTCGCTGCATTTCACATCCAAACTGCACCAACACGCATAGCAAAATGCAGGCTCATCTCCAAAGGAAGTTTGCCACTGCCACGAAGGTTTGGCAGCACTGGCACTGGGTCACAATCTGCAGCGAGAGAAAAAGCAAGAGAGATTGAGAAGCACTTTGCCCCAGCTTCAGTCTTACAGAACTCGTGCACTTGGCGTTCCCAGAGAAGGTGGCGTGCGTGGAGATGGTTTTCTCCCCGTAGCCTCTTCTGTTCGCATCCTTGCCGGACCGCAGTAAGCCGCCCGCTTCTCTCTCGCGCTTTGCGAGCGAAAGGCGGCTATCCGGCGAAGGTGCTTCTTCGGCGGCTGCAAAGCGAAGAATGAGCCGGCACTGCGCCCTGCTGCCGTGCTCCCTCTATTTCACATCCTAACTGTGCCAGCACGCATAGCAGCATGCAGGCTCATCTCCAAAGAATGTTTCCTGCCGCCACGAAGTACTGGCAGCACTGGCACTCGGGACAAAATATGCAGAGGGAGAGGGAGCGAGAGAGAGAGAAAAGAACTTCGCCCCAGCTTCAGCCTTGCAGAACTCGTGCACTTGGAGTTCCCAGAGAAGGTAGCGTGTGTGGAGAATGTTTTCTCCACGTAGCCTCTTCTGTTCTCGTCTTTTCCGGACCGCAGAACGCCGCACGCTTCTCTCTCGCGCTTTGCGAGCGAAAGGCGGCTAGCCGGCGAAGGTGCTTCTTCGGCGGCTGCAGAGCGAAGAATGAGCCGGCACTGCGCCCTCCTGCCGTGCTCCCCCTATTTCACATCCAAACTGTGCCAGAACGCATAAAAGTATGCAGGCTCATATCCAAAGCAATTTTCCCGCTGCCACGAAGGTCTGACAGCCCTGGCACTCGCGACAAAATGTGCAGAGAGAGAAGAGGGAGAGAGGGATAGAAGCACTTTGCCCCACCTTCAGTGGTACAGAGCTCGTGTACTTGGAGGTCCCAGAGAAGGTAGCGTGCGTGGAGAAGGTTTTCTCCACGTAGCCGCTTCTGTTCGCATCTTTGCCGCACCGCAGAGAGTCGCCCGCTTCTCTCTCGCGCTTTGCGAGCGAAGGGCGCCTAGCCGGCGAGGGTGCGTCTCCTTCGGCAAGAAAGCGAAGCGAGAGCCGTAGGCGCCCTGCTGCTGTGCTCCCCGCATTTCACATCCAAACTGCACCAGCACGCATAGCAGCATGCAGGCTCATATCCAAAGTATGTTTCCCGCCGCCACGAAGTTCTGGCAGCACTGGCACTCGGGACAAAATATGCAGAGAGAGAGGGATCGAGAGAGAGAGAAAAGAACTTCGCCCCAGCTTCAGTCTTACAGAACTCGTGCACCTGGAGTTCCCAGGGAAGGTATCGTGTGTGGAGAATGTTTTCTCCACGTAGCCTCTTCTGTTCCCGTCTTTGCCGGACCGCAGAACGTCGCCCGCTTCCCTCTCGCGCTTGGCGAGCGAAGGACGCCTAGCCGGCGAAGGTGCGTCTTCTTCGGCAAGAAAGCGAAGCGAGAGCCGGTACGGCGCCCTGCTGCTGTGCTCGCTGCATTTCACATCCAAACTGCACCAGCACGCATAGCAACATGCAGGCTCATCTGCAAAAGATGTTTCCTGCTGCCACGATGATCTGGCAGCACTGGCACTAGGACACACTCTGCAGACAGAGAAAAAGCAAGAGAGGTTGAGAAGCACTTTGCCCCAGCTTCAGTCTTACAGAACTCGTGTATTTGGAGTTCCTAGAGAATGTGGCGTGCGTGGAGATGGTTTTTTCCCCGTAGCCTCTTCTGTTCGCATCCTTGCCGGACCGCAGTAAGCCGCCCGCTTCTCTCTCGCGCTTTGCGAGCGAAAGGCGGCTATCCGGCGAAGAATGAGCCGGCACTGCGCCCTGCTGCCGTGCTCCCTCTATTTCACATCCTAACTGTGCCAGCACGCATAGCAGCATGCATGCTCATCTCCAAAGAATGTTTCCTGCCGCCACGAAGTACTGGCAGCACTGGCACTCGGGACAAAATATGCAGAGAGATAGGGAGCGAGAGAGAAAGAAGAGAACTTCGGCCCAGTTTCAGCCTTACAGAACTCGTGCACTTGGAGTTCCCAGAGAAGGTAGCGTGCGTGGAGAAGTTTTCCTCCACGTAGCCGCTTCTGATCGCATCTTTACCGCACTGAAGAGAGCCGCCCGCTTCTCTCTCGCGCTTTGCGTGCGAAGGGCGCCTAGTCGGCGAAGGTGCGTGATCTTCGGCAAGAAAGCGAAGCGAGAGCCGGTACGGCGCCCTGCTGCTGTGCTCGCTGCATTTCACATCCAAACTGCACCAGCACGCATAGCGACATGCAGGCTCATCTGCAAAAGATGTTTCCTGCTGCCACGATGATCTGGCAGCACTGGCACTAGGACACACTCTGCAGACAGAGAAAAAGCAAGAGAGGTTGAGAAGCACTTTGCCCCAGCTTCAGTCTTACAGAACTCGTGCACTTGGAGCTCCCAGAGAAGGTGGCGTGCGTGGAGATGGTTTTCTCCCCGTAGCCTCTTCTGTTCGCATCCTTGCCGGACCGCAGTAAGCCGCCCGCTTCTCTCTCGCGCTTTGCGAGCGAAAGGCGGCTAGCCGGCGAAGGTGCTTCTTCGGCGGCTGCAAAGCGAAGAATGAGCCGGCACTGCGCCCTGCTGCCGTGCTCCCTCTATTTCACATCCTAACTGTGCCAGCACGCATAGCAGCATGCAGGCTCATCTCCAAAGAATGTTTCCTGCCGCCACGAAGGTCTGGCAGCACTGGCACTCGGGACAAAATATGCAGAGAGATAGGGAGCGAGAGAGAAAGAAGAGAACTTCGGCCCAGTTTCAGCCTTACAGAACTCGTGCACTTGGAGTTCCCAGAGAAGGTAGCGTGCGTGGAGAAGTTTTCCTCCACGTAGCCGCTTCTGTTCGCATCTTTGCCGCACTGAAGAAAGCCGCCCGCTTCTCTCGCGCGCTTTGCGAGCGAAGGGCGCCTAGTCGGCGAAGGTGCGTGATCTTCGGCAAGAAAGCGAAGCGAGAGCCGGTACGGCGCCCTGCTGCTGTGCTCGCTGCATTTCACATCCATACTACACCAACACGCAAAGCAGCATGCAGGCTCATCTCGAAAGCAAGTTTCCCACAGTCATCATGCTCTTGCAGCAGTGCCACTGGGTCAAAATGTGCAGAGAGAGAAAAAGCAAGAGAGATTGAGAAGCACTTTGCCCCAGCTTCAGTCTTACAGAACTCGTGTAATTAGAGTTCCCAGAGAAGGTGGCGTGCGTGGAGATGGTTTTCTCCCCGTAGCCTCTTCTGTTTGCATCCTTGCCGGACCGCAGTAAGCCGCCCGCTTCTCTCTCGCGCTTTGCGAGCGAAAGGTGGCTAGCCGGCGAAGGTGCTTCTTCGGCGGCTGCAAAGCGAAGAATGAGCCGGCACTGCGCCCTGCTGCCGTGCTCCCTCTATTTCACATCCTAACTGTGCCAGCACGCATAGCAGCATGCAGGCTCATCTCCAAAGAATGTTTCCTGCCGCCACGAAGTACTGGCAGCACTGGCACTCGGGACAAAATATGCAGAGGGAGAGGGAGCGAGAGAGAGAGAAAAGAACTTCGCCCCAGCTTCAGCCTTGCAGAACTCGTGCACTTGGAGTTCCCAGAGAAGGTAGCGTGTGTGGAGAATGTTTTCTCCACGTAGCCTCTTCTGTTCTCGTCTTTTCCGGACCGCAGAACGCCGCACGCTTCTCTCTCGCGCTTTGCGAGCGAAAGGCGGCTAGCCGGCGAAGGTGCTTCTTCGGCGGCTGCAGAGCGAAGAATGAGCCGGTACGGCGCCCTGCTGCCGTGCTCCCCCTATTTCACATCCAAACTGTGCCAGAACGCATAAAAGCATGCAGGCTCATATCCAAAGCAATTTTCCCGCTGCCACGAAGGTCTGACAGCCCTGGCACTCGCGACAAAATGTGCAGAGAGAGAAGAGAGAGAGAGGGATAGAAGCACTTTGCCCCACCTTCAGTGTTACAGAGCTCGTGCACTTGGAGTTCCCAGAGAAGGTATCGTGAGTGGAGAATGTTTTCTCCACGTAGCCTTTTCTGTTCCTGTCTTTGCCGGACCGCAGAACGTCGCCCGCTTCCCTCTCGCGCTTGGCGAGCGAAGGACGCCTAGCCGGCGAAGGTGCGTCTTCTTCGGCAAGAAAGCGAACCGAGAGCCGGTACGGCGCCCTGCTGCTGTCCTCGCTGCATTTCACATCCATACTACACCAACACGCAAAGCAGCATGCAGGCTCATCTCGAAAGCAAGTTTCCCACAGTCATCATGCTCTTGCAGCAGTGCCACTGGGTCAAAATGTGCAGAGAGAGAAAAAGCAAGAGAGTTTGAGAAGCACTATGCCCCAGCTTCAGTCTTACAGAACTCGTGCACTTGGAGTTCCCAGAGAAGGTAGCGTGCGTAGGGAAGGTTTTCTCCACGTACCTGCTTCTGTTCGCATCTTTGCCGGACCGCAGAAAGTCGCCCGCTTTTCTCTCGCGCTTTGCGAGCGAAAGGCACCTAGCCGGCGAAGGTGCGTCTTCAGCGGCCAGAAGGCGAAACGAAAACCGGCACTGTGCCCTGCTCCTGTGCTCCCTGCATTTCGCATCCAAACTGCACCAGCACGCATAGCAACATGCAGGCTCACCTCCAAAAGATGTTTCCCTCTGCCACGACGTTCTGGCAGCACTGGCACTCGGGACAAAATGTGCAGAGAGAGAAGAGGGAGAGAGGTTGAGAAGCACTTTGCCCCAAATTCAGTCCTACAGAACTCGTGCATTTGGAGTTTCCAGAGAAGGTAGCATGCGTGAGGAAGGTTTTCTCCACGTAGCCGCTTCTGTTCGCATCTTTGCCGGACCGCAGAGAGCCGCCCGCTTCTCTCTCGCGCTTTGCGAGCGAAGGGCGCCTAGTCGGCGAGGGTGCGTCTCCTTCGGCAAGAAAGCGAAGCGAGAGCCGGTACGGCGCCCTGCTGCTGTGCTCGCTGCATTTCACATCCAAACTGCACCAACACGCATAGCAACATGCAGGCTCATCTCCAAAGGAAGTTTGCCACTGCCACGAAGGTTTGGCAGCACTGGCACTGGGTCACAGTCTGCAGCGAGAGAAAAAGCAAGAGAGATTGAGAAGCACTTTGCCCCAGCTTCAGTCTTACAGAACTCGTGCACTTGGCGTTCCCAGAGAAGGTGGCGTGCGTGGAGATGGTTTTCTCCACGTAGCCGCTTCTGTTCGCATCTTTGCCGCACCGCAGAGAGTCGCCCGCTTCTCTCTCGCGGTTTGCTAGCGAAGGGCGCCTGGCCGGCGAAGGTGCGTCTTCTTCGGCAAGAAAGCGAAGCGAGAGCCGGTACGGCGCCCTGCTGCTGTGCTCGCTGTATTTCACATCCAAACTGCACCAGCACGCATAGCAGCATGCAGGCTCATCTCCAAAGGAAGTTTGCCACTGCCCCGAAGATTTGGCAGCACTGGCACTGGGTCACACTGTGCAGCGAGAGAAAAAGCAAGAGAGATTGAGAAGCACTTTGCCCCAGCTTCAGTCTTACAGAACTCGTGTAATTGGAGTTCCCAGAGAATGTGGCGTGCGTGGAGATGGTTTTCTCCCCGTAGCCTCTTCTGTTCGCATCCTTGCCGGACCGCAGTAAGCCGCCCGCTTCTCTCTCGCGCTTTGCGAGCGAAAGGCGGCTAGCCGGCGAAGGTGCTTCTTCGGCGGCTGCAAAGCGAAGAATGAGCCGGCACTGCGCCCTGCTGCCGTGCTCCCTCTATTTCACATCCTAACTGTGCCAGCACGCATAGCAGCATGCAGGCTCATCTCCAAAGAATGTTTCCTGCCGCCACGAAGTACTGGCAGCACTGGCACTCGGGACAAAATATGCAGAGAGATAGGGAGCGAGAGAGAAAGAAGAGAACTTCGGCCCAGTTTCAGCCTTACAGAACTCGTGCACTTGGAGTTCCCAGAGAAGGTAGTGTGCGTGGAGAAGTTTTCCTCCACGTAGCCGCTTCTGATCGCATCTTTGCCGCACTGAAGAGAGCCGCCCGCTTCTCTCTCGCGCTTTGCGAGCGAAGGGCGCCTAGCCGGCGAAGGTGCGTGATCTTCGGCAAGAAAGCGAAGCGAGAGCCGGTACGGCGCCCTGCTGCTGTGCTCGCTGCATTTCACATCCATACTACACCAACACGCAAAGCAGCATGCAGGCTCATCTCGAAAGCAAGTTTCCCACAGTCATCATGCTCTTGCAGCAGTGCCACTGGGTCAAAATGTGCAGAGAGAGAAAAAGCAAGAGAGGTTGAGAAGCACTTTGCCCCAGCTTCAGTCTTACAGAACTCGTGTAATTGGAGTTCCCAGAGAAGGTGGCGTGCGTGGAGATGGTTTTCTCCCCGTAGCCTCTTCTGTTCGCATCCTTGCCGGACCGCAGTAAGCCGCCCGCTTCTCTCTCGCGCTTTGCGAGCGAAAGGCGGCTAGCCGGCGAAGGTGCTTCTTCGGCGGCTGCAAAGCGAAGAATGAGCCGGCACTGCGCCCTGCTGCCGTGCTCCCTCTATTCCACATCCTAACTGTGCCAGCACGCATAGCAGCATGCAGGCTCATCTCCAAAGAATGTTTCCTGCCGCCACGAAGTACTGGCAGCACTGGCACTCGGGACAAAATATGCAGAGAGATAGGGAGCGAGAGAGAAAGAAGAGAACTTCGGCCCAGTTTCAGCCTTACAGAACTCGTGCACTTGGAGTTCCCAGAGAAGGTAGCGTGCGTGGAGAAGTTTTCCTCCACGTAGCCGCTTCTGATCGCATCTTTGCCGCACTGAAGAGAGCCGCCCGCTTCTCTCTCGCGCTTTGCGAGCGAAGGGCGCCTAGCCGGCGAAGGTGCGTGATCTTCGGCAAGAAAGCGAAGCGAGAGCCGGTACGGCGACCTGCTGCTGTGCTCGCTGCATTTCACATCCATACTACACCAACACGCATAGCAGCATGCAGGCTCATATCCAAAGTATGTTTCCCGCCGCCACGAAGTTCTGGCAGCACTGGCACTCGGGACAAAATATGCAGAGAGAGAGGGATCGAGAGAGAGAGAAAAGAACTTCGCCCCAGCTTCAGTCTTACAGAACTCGTGCACTTGGAGTTCCCAGGGAAGGTATCGTGTGTGGAGAATGTTTTCTCCACGTAGCCTCTTCTGTTCCCGTCTTTGCCGGACCGCAGAACGTCGCCCGCTTCCCTCTCGCGCTTGGCGAGCGAAGGACGCCTAGCCGGCGAAGGTGCGTCTTCTTCGGCAAGAAAGCGAAGCGAGAGCCGGTACGGCGCCCTGCTGCTGTGCTCGCTGCATTTCACATCCATACTACACCAACACGCAAAGCAGCATGCAGGCTCATCTCGAAAGCAAGTTTCCCACAGTCATCATGCTCTTGCAGCAGTGCCACTGGGTCAAAATATGCAGAGAGAGAAAAAGCAAGAGAGATTGAGAAGCACTATGCCCCAGCTTCAGTCTTACAGAACTCGTGCACTTGGAGTTCCCAGAGAAGGTAGCGTGCGTGGGGAAGGTTTTCTCCACGTACCTGCTTCTGTTCGCATCTTTGCCGGACCGCAGAAAGTCGCCCGCTTCTCTCTCGCGCTTTGCGAGCGAAAGGCACCTAGCCGGCGAAGGTGCGTCTTCGGCGGCCAGAAGGCGAAACGAAAACCGGCACTGTGCCCTGCTCCTGTGCTCCCTGCATTTCGCATCCAAACTGCACCAGCACGCATACCAACATGCAGGCACACCTCCAAAAGATGTTTCCCTCTGCCACGAAGTTCTGGCAGCACTGGCACTCGGGACAAAATGTGCAGAGAGAGAAGAGGGAGAGAGGTTGAGAAGCACTTTGCCCCAAATTAGGTCCTACAGAACTCGTGCATTTGGAGTTTCCAGAGAAGGTAGCATGCGTGAGGAAGGTTTTCTCCACGTAGCCGCTTCTGTTCGCATCTTTGCCGCACTGAAGAGAGCCGCCCGCTTCTCTCTCGCGCTTTGCGAGCGAAGGGCGCCTAGTCGGCGAAGGTGCGTCTCCTTCAGCAAGAAAGCGAAGCGAGAGCCGGTACGGCGCCCTGCTGCTGTGCTCGCTGCATTTCACATCCAAACTGCACCAACACGCATAGCAACATGCAGGCTCATCTCCAAAGGAAGTTTGCCACTGCCACGAAGGTTTGGCAGCACTGGCACTGGGTCACACTGTGCAGCGAGAGAAAAAGCAAGAGAGATTGAGAAGCACTTTGCCCCAGCTTCAGTCTTACAGAACGCGTGCACTTGGCGTTCCCAGAGAAGGTGGCGTGCGTGGAGATGGTTTTCTCCCCGTAGCCTCTTCTGTTCGCATCCTTGCCCGACCGCAGTAAGCCGCCCGCTTCTCTCTCGCGCTTTGCGAGCGAAAGGCGGCTATCCGGCGAAGGTGCTTCCTCGGCGGCTGCAAAGCGAAGAATGAGCCGGCACTGCGCCCTGCTGCCGTGCTCCCTCTATTTCACATCCAAACTACACCAGCACGCATAGCAGCATGCAGGCTCATCTCCAAAGAATGTTTCCTGCCGCCACGAAGTACTGGCAGCACTGGCACTCGGGACAAAATATGCAGAGGGAGAGGGAGCGAGAGAGAAAAGAACTTCGCCCCAGCTTCAGCCTTGCAGAACTCGTGCACTTGGAGTTCCCAGAGAAGGTAGCGTGTGTGGAGAATGTTTTCTCCACGTTGCCTCTTCTGTTCTCGTCTTTTCCGGACCGCAGAACGCCGCACGCTTCTCTCTCGCGCTTTGCGAGCGAAAGGCGCCTAGCCGGCGAAGGTGCTTCTTCGGCGGCTGCAGAGCGCAGAATGAGCCGGCACTGCGCCCTGCTGCCGTGCTCGCCCTATTTGACATCCAAACTGTGCCAGAACGCATAAAAGCATGCAGGCTCATATCCAAAGCAATTTTCCCGCTGCCACGAAGGTCTGACAGCCCTGGCACTCGCGACAAAATGTGCAGAGAGAGAAGAGGGAGAGAGGGATAGAAGCACTTTGCCCCACCTACAGTGTTACAGAGCTCGTGCACTTGGAGTTCCCAGAGAAGGTAGCGTGCGTGGAGAAGGTTTTCTCCACGTAGCCGCTTCTGTTCGCATCTTTGCCGCACCGCAGAGAGTCGCCCGCTTCTCTCTCGCGCTTTGCGAGCGAAGGGCGCCTAGCCGGCGAAGGTGCGTCTCCTTCGGCAAGAAAGCGAAGCGAGAGCCGTAGGCGCCCTGCTGCTGTGCTCCCCGCATTTCACATCCAAACTGCACCAGCACGCATAGCAGCATGCAGGCTCATATCCAAAGTATGTTTCCCGCCGCCACGAAGTTCTGGCAGCACTGGCACTCGGGACAAAATATGCAGAGAGAGAGGGATCGAGAGAGAGAGAAAAGAACTTCGCCCCAGCTTCAGTCTTACAGAACTCGTGCACTTGGAGTTCCCGGGGAAGGTATCGTGTGTGGAGAATGTTTTCTCCACGTAGCTTTTTCTGTTCCCGTCTTTGCCGGACCGCAGAACGTCTCCCGCTTCCCTCTCGCGCTTGGCGAGCGAAGGACGCCTAGCCGGCGAAGGTGCGTCTTCTTCGGCAAGAAAGCGAAGCGAGAGCCGGTACGGCGCCCTGCTGCTGTGCTCGCTGCATTTCACATCCAAACTGCACCAGCACGCATAGCAACATGCAGGCTCATCTGCAAAAGATGTTTCCTGCTGCCACGATGATCTGGCAGCACTGGCACTAGGACACACTCTGCAGACAGAGAAAAAGCAAGAGAGGTTGAGAAGCACTTTGCCCCAGCTTCAGTCTTACAGAACTCGTGTAATTAGAGTTCCCAGAGAAGGTGGCGTGCGTGGAGATGGTTTTCTCCCCGTAGCCTCTTCTGTTCGCATCCTTGCCGGACCGCAGTAAGCCGCCCGCTTCTCTCTCGCGCTTTGCGAGCGAAAGGCGGCTATCCGGCGAAGGTGCTTCTTCGGCGGCTGCAAAGCGAAGAATGAGCCGGCACTGCGCCCTGCTGCCGTGCTCCCTCTATTTCACATCCTAACTGTGCCAGCACGCATAGCAGCATGCAGGCTCATCTCCAAAGAATGTTTCCTGCCGCCACGAAGTACTGGCAGCACTGGCACTCGGGACAAAATATGCAGAGAGATAGGGAGCGAGAGAGAAAGAAGAGAACTTCGGCCCAGTTTCAGCCTTACAGAACTCGTGCACTTGGAGTTCCCAGAGAAGGTAGTGTGCGTGGAGAAGTTTTCCTCCACGTAGCCGCTTCTGATCGCATCTTTGCCGCACTGAAGAGAGCCGCCCGCTTCTTTCTCGCGCTTTGCGAGCGAAGGGCGCCTAGCCGGCGAAGGTGCGTGATCTTCGGCAAGAAAGCGAAGCGAGAGCCGGTACGGCGCCCTGCTGCTGTGCTCGCTGCATTTCACATCCATACTACACCAACACGCAAAGCAGCATGCAGGCTCATCTCGAAAGCAAGTTTCCCACAGTCATCATGCTCTTGCAGCAGTGCCACTGGGTCAAAATGCGCAGAGAGAGAAAAAGCAAGAGAGATTGAGAAGCACTATGCCCCAGCTTCAGTCTTACAGAACTCGTGCACTTGGAGTTCCCAGAGAAGGTAGCGTGCGTGGGGAAGGTTTTCTCCACGTACCTGCTTCTGTTCGCATCCTTGCCGGACCGCAGAAAGTCGCCCGCTTCTCTCTCGCGCTTTGCGAGCGAAAGGCACCTAGCCGGCGAAGGTGCGTCTTCGGCGGCCAGAAGGCGAAACGAAAACCGGCACTGTGCCCTGCTCCTGTGCTCCCTGCATTTCGCATCCAAACTGCACCAGCACGCATAGCAACATGCAGGCTCACCTCCAAAAGATGTTTCCCTCTGCCACGAAGTTCTGGCAGCACTGGCACTCGGGACAAAATGTGCAGAGAGAGAAGAGGGAGAGAGGTTGAGAAGCACTTTGCCCCAAATTCAGTCCTACAGAACTCGTGCATTTGGAGTTTCCAGAGAAGGTAGCATGCGTGAGGAAGGTTTTCTCCACGTAGCCGCTTCTGTTCGCATCTTTGCCGCACCGCAGAGAGTCGCCCGCTTCTCTCTCGCGCTTTGCGAGCGAAGGGCGCCTAGTCGGCGAAGGTGCGTCTCCTTCGGCAAGAAAGCGAAGCGAGAGCCGGTACGGCGCCCTGCTGCTGTGCTCGCTGCATTTCACATCCAAACTGCACCAGCACGCATAGCAGCATGCAGGCTCATCTCCAAAGGAAGTTGTCCACTGCCACGAAGATTTGGCAGCACTGGCACTGGGTCACACTGTGCAGCGAGAGAAAAAGCAAGAGAGATTGAGAAGCACTTTGCCCCAGCTTCAGTCTTACAGAACTCGTGTAATTGGAGTTCCCAGAGAAGGTGGCGTGCGTGGAGATGGTTTTCTCCCCGTAGCCTCTTCTGTTCGCATCTTTGCCGCACCGCAGAGAGTCGCCCGCTTCTCTCTCGCGCTTTGCTAGCGAAGGGCGCCTGGCCGGCGAAGGTGCGTCTCCTTCGGAAGAAAGCGATGCGAGAGCCGGTACGGCGCCCTGCTGCTGTGCTCGCTGCATTTCACATCCAAACTGCACCAGCACGCATAGCCGCATGCAGGCTCATCTCCAAAGGAAGATTGCCACTGCCACGATGATTTGGCAGCACTGGCACTGGGTCACACTGTGCAGCGAGAGAAAAAGCAAGAGATATTGAGAAGCACTTTGCCCCAGCTTCAGTCTTACAGAACTCGTGCACGTGGAGTTCCCAGAGAAGGTGGCGTGCGTGGAGATGGTTTTCTCCCCGTAGCCTCTTCTGTTCGCATCCTTGCCGGACCGCAGTAAGCCGCCCGCTTCTCTCTCGCGCTTTGCGAGCGAAAGGCGGCTATCCGGCGAAGGTGCTTCTTCGGCGGCTGCAATGCGAAGAATGAGCCGGCACTGCGCCCTGCTGCCGTGCTCCCTCTATTTCACATCCAAACTACACCAGCACGCATAGCAGCATGCAGGCTCATCTCCAAAGAATGTTTCCTGCCGCCACGAAGTACTGGCAGCACTGGCACTCGGGACAAAATATGCAGAGAGATAGGGAGCGAGAGAGAAAGAAGAGAACTTCGGCCCAGTTTCAGCCTTACAGAACTCGTGCACTTGGAGTTCCCAGAGAAGGTAGCGTGCGTGGAGAAGTTTTCCTCCACGTAGCCGCTTCTGATCGCATCTTTGCCGCACTGAAGAGAGCCGCCCGCTTCTCTCTCGCGCTTTGCGAGCGAAGGGCGCCTAGCCGGCGAAGGTGCGTGATCTTCGGCAAGAAAGCGAAGCGAGAGCCGGTACGGCGCCCTGCTGCTGTGCTCGCTGCATTTCACATCCATACTACACCAACACGCAAAGCAGCATGCAGGCTCATCTCGAAAGCAAGTTTCCCACAGTCATCATGCTCTTGCAGCAGTGCCACTGGGTCAAAACGCGCAGAGAGAGAAAAAGCAAGAGAGATTGAGAAGCACTTTGCCCCAGCTTCAGTCTTACAGAACTCGTGCACTTGGAGTTCCCCGAGAAGGTAGCGTGTGTGGGGAAGGTTTTCTCCACGTAGACTCTTCTTTTCGCATCTTTGCCGCACCGCAGAGAGTCACCCGCTTCTCTCTCGCGCTTTGGGAGCGAAGGGCGCCTGGGCGGCGAAGGTGCGTCTTCGGCGGCCAGAAAGCGAAACGAAAACCTGCACTGTGCCCTGCTGCTGAGCTCCCTGCATTTCACATCCAAACTGCACCAGCACGCATAGCAACATGCAGGCTCACCTCCAAAAGATGTTTCCCGCTGCCACGAAAGTCTGGCAGCACTGATACTCGGGACAAAATGTGCAGAGAGAGAAGAGGGAAAGAGGGAGAGAAGCACTTTGCCCCATTCAGTCTTACAGGTAGCGTGCGTGGAGAAGTTTTCCTCCACGTAGCCGCTTCTGATCGCATCTTTGCCGCACTGAAGAGAGCCGCCCGCTTCTCTCTCGCGCTTTGCGAGCGAAGGGCGCCTAGCCGGCGAAGGTGCGTGATCTTCGGCAAGAAAGCGAAGCGAGAGCCGGTACGGCGCCCTGCTGCTGTGCTCGCTGCATTTCACATCCATACTACACCAACACGCATAGCAGCATGCAGGCTCATATCCAAAGTATGTTTCCCGCCACCACGAAGTTCTGGCAGCAGTGGCACTCGGGACAAAATATGCAGAGAGATAGGGAGCGAGAGAGAAAGAAGAGAACTTCGGCCCAGTTTCAGCCTTACAGAACTCGTGCACTTGGAGTTCCCAGAGAAGGTAGCGTGCGTGGAGAAGGTTTCCTCCACGTAGCCGCTTCTGATCGCATCTTTGCCGCACTGAAGAGAGCCGCGCGCTTCTCTCTCGCGCTTTGCGAGCGAAGGGCGCCTAGCCGGCGAAGGTGCGTGATCTTCGGCAAGAAAGCGAAGCGAGAGCCGGTACGGCGCCCTGCTGCTGTGCTCGCTGCATTTCACATCCATACTACACCAACACGCAAAGCAGCATGCAGGCTCATCTCGAAAGCAAGTTTCCCACAGTCATCATGCTCTTGCAGCAGTGCCACTGGGTCAAAATGTGCAGAGAGAGAAAATGCAAGAGAGATTGAGAAGCACTATGCCCCAGCTTCAGTCTTACAGAACTCGTGCACTTGGAGTTCCCAGAGAAGGTAGCGTGCGTGGGGAAGGTTTTCTCCACGTACCTGCTTCTGTTCGCATCTTTGCCGGACCGCAGAAAGTCGCCCGCTTCTCTCTCGCGCTTTGCGAGCGAAAGGCACCTAGCCGGCGAAGGTGCGTCTTCGGCGGCCAGAAGGCGAAACGAAAACCGGCACTGTGCCCTGCTCCTGTGCTCCCTGCATTTCGCATCCAAACTGCACCAGCACGCATAGCAACATGCAGGCTCACCTCCAAAAGATGTTTCCCTCTGCCACGAAGTTCTGGCAGCACTGGCACTCGGGACAAAATGTGCAGAGAGAGAAGAGGGAGAGAGGTTGAGAAGCACTTTGCCCCAAATTCAGTCCTACAGAACTCGTGCATTTGGAGTTTCCAGAGAAGGTAGCATGCGTGAGGAAGGTTTTCTCCACGTAGCCGCTTCTGTTCGCATCTTTGCCGCACCGCAGAGAGTCGCCCGCTTCTCTCTCGCGCTTTGCGAGCGAAGGGCGCCTAGTCGGCGAAGGTGCGTCTCCTTCGGCAAGAAAGCGAAGCGAGAGCCGGTACGGCGCCCTGCTGCTGTGCTCGCTGCATTTCACATCCAAACTGCACCAACACGCATAGCAACATGCAGGCTCATCTCCAAAGGAAGTTTGCCACTGCCACGAAGGTTTGGCAGCACTGGCACTGGGTCACACTGTGCAGCGAGAG
Source organism: Acanthiza pusilla (assembly GCA_036630365.1). NCBI lineage: Eukaryota > Metazoa > Chordata > Aves > Passeriformes > Acanthizidae > Acanthiza > Acanthiza pusilla. The sequence continues at coordinate 163,862 of JAXCHO010000294.1, forward strand.
AAAAAGCAAGAGAGATTGAGAAGCACTTTGCCCCAGCTTCAGTCTTACAGAACTCGTGTAATTGGAGTTCCAAGAGAAGGTGGCGTGCGTGGAGATGGTTTTCTCCACGTAGCCGCTTCTGTTCGCATCTTTGCCGCACCGCAGAGAGTCGCCCGCTTCTCTCTCGCGCTTTGCTAGCGAAGGGCGCCTGGCCGGCGAAGGTGCGTCTCCTTCGGAAGAAAGCGAAGCGAGAGCCGGTACGGCGCCCTGCTGCTGTGCTCGCTGCATTTCACATCCAAACTGCACCAGCACGCATAGCAGCATGCAGGCTCATCTCGAAAGGAAGATTGCCACTGCCACGATGATTTGGCAGCACTGGCACTGGGTCACACTGTGCAGCGAGAGAAAAAGCAAGAGAGATTGAGAAGCACTTTGCCCCAGCTTCAGTCTTACAGAACTCGTGTAATTGGAGTTCCCAGAGAAGGTGGCGTGCGTGGAGATGGTTTTCTCCCCGTAGCCTCTTCTGTTCGCATCCTTGCCGGACCGCAGTAAGCCGCCCGCTTCTCTCTCGCGCTTTGCGAGCGAAAGGCGGCTAGCCGGCGAAGGTGCTTCTTCGGCGGCTGCAAAGCGAAGAATGAGCCGGCACTGCGCCCTGCTGCCCTGCTCCCTCTATTTCACATCCTAACTGTGCCAGCACGCATAGCAGCATGCAGGCTCATCTCCAAAGAATGTTTCCTGCCGCCACGAAGTACTGGCAGCACTGGCACTCGGGACAAAATATGCAGAGGGAGAGGGAGCGAGAGAGAGAGAAAAGAACTTCGCCCCAGCTTCAGCCTTGCAGAACTCGTGCACTTGGAGTTCCCAGAGAAGGTAGCGTGTGTGGAGAATGTTTTCTCCACGTAGCCTCTTCTGTTCTCGTCTTTTCCGGACCGCAGAACGCCGCACGCTTCTCTCTCGCGCTTTGCGAGCGAAAGGCGGCTAGCCGGCGAAGGTGCTTCTTCGGCGGCTGCAGAGCGAAGAATGAGCCGGCACTGCGCCCTGCTGCCGTGCTCCCCCTATTTCACATCCAAACTGTGCCAGAACGCATAAAAGCATGCAGGCTCATATCCAAAGCAATTTTCCCGCTGCCACGAAGGTCTGACAGCCCTGGCACTCGCGACAAAATGTGCAGAGAGAGAAGAGGAAGAGAGGGATAGAAGCACTTTGCCCCACCTTCAGTGTTACAGAGCTCGTGCACTTGGAGTTCCCAGAGAAGGTAGCGTGCGTGGAGAAGGTTTTCTCCACGTAGCCGCTTCTGTTCGCATCTTTGCCGCACTGCAGAGAGTCGCCCGCTTCTCTCTCGCGCTTTGCGAGCGAAGGGCGCCTAGCCGGCGAGGGTGCGTCTCCTTCGGCAAGAAAGCGAAGCGAGAGCCGTAGGCGCCCTGCTGCTGTGCTCCCCGCATTTCACATCCAAACTGCACCAGCACGCATAGCAGCATGCAGGCTCATATCCAAAGTATGTTTCCCGCCGCCACGAAGTTCTGGCAGCACTGGCACTCGGGACAAAATATGCAGAGAGAGAGGGATCGAGAGAGAGAGAAAAGAACTTCGCCCCAGCTTCAGTCTTACCAAACTCGTGCACTTGGAGTTCCCAGGGAAGGTATCGTGTGTGGAGAATGTTTTCTCCACGTAGCCTCTTCTGTTCCCGTCTTTGCCGGACCGCAGAACGTCGCCCGCTTCCCTCTCGCGCTTGGCGAGCGAAGGACGCCTAGCCGGCGAAGGTGCGTCTTCTTCGGCAAGAAAGCGAAGCGAGAGCCGGTACGGCGCCCTGCTGCTGTGCTCGCTGCATTTCACATCCAAACTGCACCAGCACGCATAGCAACATGCAGGCTCATCTGCAAAAGATGTTTCCTGCTGCCACGATGATCTGGCAGCACTGGCACTAGGACACACTCTGCAGACAGAGAAAAAGCAAGAGAGGTTGAGAAGCACTATGCCCCAGCTTCAGTCTTACAGAACTCGTGCACTTGGAGTTCCCAGAGAAGGTGGCGTGCGTGGAGATGGTTTTCTCCCCGTAGCCTCTTCTGTTCGCATCTTTGCCGGACCGCAGAAAGCCGCCCGCTTCTCTCTCGCGCTTTGCGAGCGAAAGGCGGCTAGGCGGCGAAGGTGCTTCTTCGGCGGCTGCAAAGCGAAGAATGAGCCGGCACTGCGCCCTGCTGCCGTGCTCCCTCTATTTCACATCCAAACTACACCAGCACGCATAGCAACATGCAGGCTCATCTCCAAAAGATGTTTCCTGCTGCCACGATGATCTGGCAGCACTGTCACTCGGGACAAAATATGCAGAGAGATAGGGAGCGAGAGAGAAAGAAGAGAACTTCGGCCCAGTTTCAGCCTTACAGAACTCGTGCACTTGGAGTTCCCAGAGAAGGTAGCGTGCGTGGAGAAGTTTTCCTCCACGTAGCCGCTTCTGATCGCATCTTTGCCGCACTGAAGAGAGCCGCCCGCTTCTCTCTCGCGCTTTGCGAGCGAAGGGCGCCTAGCCGGCGAAGGTGCGTGATCTTCGGCAAGAAAGCGAAGCGAGAGCCGGTACGGCGCCCTGCTGCTGTGCTCGCTGCATTTCACATCCATACTACACCAACACGCAAAGCAGCATGCAGGCTCATCTCGAAAGCAAGTTTCCCACAGTCATCATGCTCTTGCAGCAGTGCCACTGGGTCAAAATGTGCAGAGAGAGAAAAAGCAAGAGAGATTGAGAAGCACTATGCCCCAGCTTCAGTCTTACAGAACTCGTGCACTTGGAGTTCCCAGAGAAGGTAGCGTGCGTGGGGAAGGTTTTCTCCACGTACCTGCTTCTGTTCGCATCTTTGCCGGACCGCAGAAAGTCGCCCGCTTCTCTCTCGCGCTTTGCGAGCGAAAGGCACCTAGCCGGCGAAGGTGCGTCTTCGGCGGCCAGAAGGCGAAACGAAAACCGGCACTGTGCCCTGCTCGTGTGCTCCCTGCATTTCGCATCCAAACTGCACCAGCACGCATAGCAACATGCAGGCTCACCTCCAAAAGATGTTTCCCTCTGCCACGAAGTTCTGGCAGCACTGGCACTCGGGACAAAATGTGCAGAGAGAGAAGAGGGAGAGAGGTTGAGAAGCACTTTGCCCCAAATTCAGTCCTACAGAACTCGTGCACTTGGAGTTTCCAGAGAAGGTAGCATGCGTGAGGAAGGTTTTCTCCACGTAGCCGCTTCTGTTCGCATCTTTGCCGCGCCGCAGAGAGTCGCCCGCTTCTCTCTCGCGCTTTGCGAGCGAAGGGCGCCTAGTCGGCGAAGGTGCGTCTCCTTCGGCAAGAAAGCGAAGCGAGAGCCGGTACGGCGCCCTGCTGCTGTGCTCGCTGCATTTCACATCCAAACTGCACCAACACGCATAGCAACATGCAGGCTCATCTCCAAAGGAAGTTTGCCACTGCCACGAAGGTTTGGCAGCACTGGCACTGGGTCACAATCTGCAGCGAGAGAAAAAGCAAGAGAGATTGAGAAGCACTTTGCCCCAGCTTCAGTCTTACAGAACTCGTGCACTTGGCGTTCCCAGAGAAGGTGGCGTGCGAGGAGATGGTTTTCTCCACGTAGCCGCTTCTGTTCGCATCTTTGCCGCACCGCAGAGAGTCGCCCGCTTCTCTCTCGCGGTTTGCTAGCGAAGGGCGCCTGGCCGGCGAAGGTGCGTCTCCTTCGGAAGAAAGCGAAGCGAGAGCCAGTACGGCGCCCTGCTGCTGTGCTCGCTGCATTTCACATCCAAACTGCACCAGCACGCATAGCAGCATGCAGGCTCATCTCGAAAGGAAGATTGCCACTGCCACGAAGATTTGGCAGCACTGGCACTGGGTCACACTGTGCAGCGAGAGAAAAAGCAAGAGAGATTGAGAAGCACTTTGCCCCAGCTTCAGTCTTACAGAACTCGTGTAATTGGAGTTCCCAGAGAAGGTGGCGTGCGTGGAGATGGTTTTCTCCCCGTAGCCTCTTCTGTTCGCATCCTTGCCGGACCGCAGTAAGCCGCCCGCTTCTCTCTCGCGCTTTGCGAGCGAAAGGCGGCTATCCGGCGCAGGTGCTTCTTCGGCGGCTGCAAAGCGAAGAATGAGCCGGCACTGCGCCCTGCTGCCGTGCTCCCTCTATTTCACATCCAAACTACACCAGCACGCATAGCAGCATGCAGGCTCATCTCCAAAGAATGTTTCCTGCCGCCACGAAGTACTGGCAGCACTGGCACTCGGGACAAAATATGCAGAGGGAGAGGGAGCGAGAGAGAGAGAAAAGAACTTCGCCCCAGCTTCAGCCTTGCAGAACTCGTGCACTTGGAGTTCCCAGAGAAGGTATCGTGTGTGGAGAATGTTTTCTCCACGTAGCCTCTTCTGTTCTCGTCTTTTCCGGATCGCAGAACGCCGCACGCTTCTCTCTCGCGCTTTGCGAGCGAAAGGCGGCTAGCCGGCGAAGGTGCTTCTTCGGCGGCTGCAGAGCGAAGAATGAGCCGGCACTGCGCCCTGCTGCCGTGCTCCCCCTATTTCACATCCAAACTGTGCCAGAACGCATAAAAGCATGCAGGCTCATATCCAAAGCAATTTTCCCGCTGCCACGAAGGTCTAACAGCCCTGGCACTCGCGACAAAATGTGCAGAGAGAGAAGAGGGAGAGAGGGATAGAAGCACTTTGCCCCACCTTCAGTGTTACAGAGCTCGTGCACTTGGAGTTCCCAGAGAAGGTAGCGTGCGTGGAGAAGGTTTTCTCCACGTAGCCGCTTCTGTTCGCATCTTTGCCGCACCGCAGAGAGTCGCCCGCTTCTCTCTCGCGCTTTGCGAGCGAAGGGCGCCTAGCCGGCGAAGGTGCGTCTCCTTCGGCAAGAAAGCGAAGCGAGAGCCGTAGGCGCCCTGCTGCTGTGCTCCCCGCATTTCACATCCAAACTGCACCAGCACGCATAGCAGCATGCAGGCTCATATCCAAAGTATGTTTCCCGCCGCCACGAAGTTCTGGCAGCACTGGCACTCGGGACAAAATATGCAGAGAGAGAGGGATCGAGAGAGAGAGAAAAGAACTTCGCCCCTGCTTCAGTCTTACAGAACTCGTGCACTTGGAGTTCCCAGGGAAGGTATCGTGTGTGGAGAATGTTTTCTCCACGTAGCCTCTTCTGTTCCCGTCTTTGCCGGACCGCAGAACGTCGCCCGCTTCCCTCTCGCGCTTGGCGAGCGAAGGACGCCTAGCCGGCGAAGGTGCGTCTTCTTCGGCAAGAAAGCGAAGCGAGAGCCGGTACGGCGCCCTGCTGCTGTGCTCGCTGCATTTCACATCCAAACTGCACCAGCACGCATAGCAACATGCAGGCTCATCTGCAAAAGATGTTTCCTGCTGCCACGATGATCTGGCAGCACTGGCACTAGGACACACTCTGCAGACAGAGAAAAAGCAAGAGAGGTTGAGAAGCACTTTGCCCCAGCTTCAGTCTTACAGAACTCGTGCACTTGGAGTTCCCAGAGAAGGTGGCGTGCGTGGAGATGGTTTTCTCCCCGTAGCCTCTTCTGTTCGCATCTTTGCCGGACCGCAGAAAGCCGCCCGCTTCTCTCTCGCGCTTTGCGAGCGAAAGGCGGCTAGGCGGCGAAGGTGCTTCTTCGGCGGCTGCAAAGCGAAGAATGAGCCGGCACTGCGCCCTGCTGCCGTGCTCCCTCTATTTCACATCCAAACTACACCAGCACGCATAGCAACATGCAGGCTCATCTCCAAAAGATGTTTCCTGCTGCCACGATGATCTGGCAGCACTGTCACTCGGGACAAAATATGCAGAGAGATAGGGAGCGAGAGAGAAAGAAGAGAACTTCGGCCCAGTTTCAGCCTTACAGAACTCGTGCACTTGGAGTTCCCAGAGAAGGTAGCGTGCGTGGAGAAGGTTCCCTCCACGTAGCCGCTTCTGATCGCATCTTTGCCGCACTGCAGAGAGTCGCCCGCTTCTCTCGCGCGCTTTGCGAGCGAAAGGCACCTAGCCGGCGAAGGTGCGTCTTCGGCGGCCAGAAGGCGAAACGAAAACCGGCACTGTGCCCTGCTCCTGTGCTCCCTGCATTTCGCATCCAAACTGCACCAGCACGCATAGCAACATGCAGGCTCACCTCCAAAAGATGTTTCCCTCTGCCACGAAGTTCTGGCAGCACTGGCACTCGGGACAAAATGTGCAGAGAGAGAAGAGGGAGAGAGGTTGAGAAGCACTTTGCCCCAAATTCAGTCCTACAGAACTCGTGCATTTGGAGTTTCCAGAGAAGGTAGCATGCGTGAGGAAGGTTTTCTCCACGTAGCCGCTTCTGTTCGCATCTTTGCCGCACCGCAGAGAGTCGCCCGCTTCTCTCTCGCGCTTTGCGAGCGAAGGGCGCCTAGTCGGCGAAGGTGCGTCTCCTTCGGCAAGAAAGCGAAGCGAGAGCCGGTACGGCGCCCTGCTGCTGTGCTCGCTGCATTTCACATCCAAACTGCACCAACACGCATAGCAACATGCAGGCTCATCTCCAAAGGAAGTTTGCCACTGCCACGAAGGTTTGGCAGCACTGGCACTGGGTCACACTGTGCAGCGAGAGAAAAAGCAAGAGAGATTGAGAAGCACTTTGCCCCAGCTTCAGTCTTACAGAACTCGTGCACTTGGCGTTCCCAGAGAAGGTGGCGTGCGTGGAGATGGTTTTCTCCACGTAGCCGCTTCTGTTCGCATCTTTGCCGCACCGCAGAAAGTCGCCCGCTTCTCTCTCGCGCTTTGCGAGCGAAAGGCACCTAGCCGGCGAAGGTGCGTCTTCGGCGGCCAGAAGGCGAAACGAAAACCGGCACTGTGCCCTGCTCCTGTGCTCCCTGCATTTCGCATCCAAACTGCACCAGCACGCATAGCAACATGCAGGCTCACCTCCAAAAGATGTTTCCCTCTGCCACGAAGTTCTGGCAGCACTGGCACTCGGGACAAAATGTGCAGAGAGAGAAGAGGGAGAGAGGTTGAGAAGCACTTTGCCCCAAATTCAGTCCTACAGAACTCGTGCATTTGGAGTTTCCAGAGAAGGTAGCATGCGTGAGGAAGGTTTTCTCCACGTAGCCGCTTCTGTTCGCATCTTTGCCGCACCGCAGAGAGTCGCCCGCTTCTCTCTCGCGCTTTGCGAGCGAAGGGCGCCTAGTCGGCGAAGGTGCGTCTCCTTCGGCAAGAAAGCGAAGCGAGAGCCGGTACGGCGCCCTGCTGCTGTGCTCGCTGCATTTCACATCCAAACTGCACCAACACGCATAGCAACATGCAGGCTCATCTCCAAAGGAAGTTTGCCACTGCCACGAAGGTTTGGCAGCACTGGCACTGGGTCACACTGTGCAGCGAGAGAAAAAGCAAGAGAGATTGAGAAGCACTTTGCCCCAGCTTCAGTCTTACAGAACTCGTGTAATTGGAGTTCCCAGAGAAGGTGGCGTGCGTGGAGATGGTTTTCTCCCCGTAGCCTCTTCTGTTCGCATCCTTGCCGGACCGCAGTAAGCCGCCCGCTTCTCTCTCGCGCTTTGCGAGCGAAAGGCGGCTATCCGGCGAAGGTGCTTCTTCGGCGGCTGCAAAGCGAAGAATGAGCCGGCACTGCGCCCTGCTGCCGTGCTCCCTCTATTTCACATCCAAACTACACCAGCACGCATAGCAGCATGCAGGCTCATCTCCAAAGAATGTTTCCTGCCGCCACGAAGTACTGGCAGCACTGGCACTCGGGACAAAATATGCAGAGGGAGAGGGAGCGAGAGAGAGAGAAAAGAACTTCGCCCCAGCTTCAGCCTTGCAGAACTCGTGCACTTGGAGTTCCCAGAGAAGGTAGCGTGTGTGGAGAATGTTTTCTCCACGTAGCCTCTTCTGTTCTCGTCTTTTCCGGACCGCAGAACGCCGCACGCTTCTCTCTCGCGCTTTGCGAGCGAAAGGCGGCTAGCCGGCGAAGGTGCTTCTTCGGCGGCTGCAGAGCGAAGAATGAGCCGGCACTGCGCCCTGCTGCCGTGCTCCCCCTATTTCACATCCAAACTGTGCCAGAACGCATAAAAGCATGCAGGCTCATATCCAAAGCAATTTTCCCGCTGCCACGAAGGTCTGACAGCCCTGGCACTCGCGACAAAATGTGCAGAGAGAGAAGAGGGAGAGAGGGATAGAAGCACTTTGCCCCACCTTCAGTGTTACAGAGCTCGTGCACTTGGAGTTCCCAGAGAAGGTAGCGTGCGTGGAGAAGGTTTTCTCCACGTAGCCGCTTCTGTTCGCATCTTTGCCGCACCGCAGAGAGTCGCCCGCTTCTCTCTCGCGCTTTGCGAGCGAAGGGCGCCTAGCCGGCGAAGGTGCGTCTCCTTCGGCAAGAAAGCGAAGCGAGAGCCGTAGGCGCCCTGCTGCTGTGCTCCCCGCATTTCACATCCAAACTGCACCAGCACGCATAGCAGCATGCAGGCTCATATCCAAAGTATGTTTCCCGCCGCCACGAAGTTCTGGCAGCACTGGCACTCGGGACAAAATATGCAGAGAGAGAGGGATCGAGAGAGAGAGAAAAGAACTTCGCCCCAGCTTCAGTCTTACAGAACTCGTGCACTTGGAGTTCCCAGGGAAGGTATCGTGTGTGGAGAATGTTTTCTCCACGTAGCCTCTTCTGTTCCCGTCTTTGCCGGACCACAGAACGTCGCCGCTTCCCTCTCGCGCTTGGCGAGCGAAGGACGCCTAGCCGGCGAAGGTGCGTCTTCTTCGGCAAGAAAGCGAAGCGAGAGCCGGTACGGCGCCCTGCTGCTGTGCTCGCTGCATTTCACATCCAAACTGCACCAGCACGCATAGCAACATGCAGGCTCATCTGCAAAAGATGTTTCCTGCTGCCACGATGATCTGGCAGCACTGGCACTAGGACACACTCTGCAGACAGAGAAAAAGCAAGAGAGGTTGAGAAGCACTATGCCCCAGCTTCAGTCTTACAGAACTCGTGCACTTGGAGTTCCCAGAGAAGGTAGCGTGCGTGGGGAAGGTTTTCTCCACGTACCTGCTTCTGTTCGCATCTTTGCCGGACCGCAGAAAGTCGCCCGCTTCTCTCTCGCGCTTTGCGAGCGAAAGGCACCTAGCCGGCGAAGGTGCGTCTTCGGCGGCCAGAAGGTGAAACGAAAACCGGCACTGTGCCCTGCTCCTGTGCTCCCTGCATTTCGCATCCAAACTGCACCAGCACGCAGAGCAACATGCAGGCTCACCTCCAAAAGATGTTTCCCTCTGCCACGAAGTTCTGGCAGCACTGGCACTCGGGACAAAATGTGCAGAGAGAGAAGAGGGAGAGAGGTTGAGAAGCACTTTGCCCCAAATTCAGTCCTACAGAACTCGTGCATTTGGAGTTTCCAGAGAAGGTAGCATGCGTGAGGAAGGTTTTCTCCACGTAGCCGCTTCTGTTCGCATCTTTGCCGCACCGCAGAGAGTCGCCCGCTTCTCTCTCGCGCTTTGCGAGCGAAGGGCGCCTAGTCGGCGAAGGTGCGTCTCCTTCGGCAAGAAAGCGAAGCGAGAGCCGGTACGGCGCCCTGCTGCTGTGCTCGCTGCATTTCACATCCAAACTGCACCAGCACGCATAGCAGCATGCAGGCTCATCTCGAAAGGAAGATTGCCACTGCCACGAAGATTTGGCAGCACTGGCACTGGGTCACACTGTGCAGCGAGAGAAAAAGCAAGAGAGATTGAGAAGCACTTTGCCCCAGCTTCAGTCTTACAGAACTCGTGCACTTGGAGTTCCCAGAGAAGGTGGCGTGCGTGGAGATGGTTTTCTCCCCGTAGCCTCTTCTGTTCGCATCCTTGCCGGACCGCAGAGTGCCGCCCGCTTCTCCCTCGCGCTTTGCGAGCGAAAGGCGGCTAGCCGGCGCAGGTGGTTCTTCGGCGGCTGCAAAGCGAAGAATGAGCCGGCACTGCGCCCTGCTGCCGTGCTCCCTCTATTTCACATCCTAACTGTGCCAGCATGCATAGCAGCATGCAGGCTCATCTCCAAAGAATGTTTCCTGCCGCCACGAAGTACTGGCAGCACTGGCACTCGGGACAAAATATGCAGAGGGAGAGGGAGCGAGAGAGAGAGAAAAGAACTTCGCCCCAGCTTCAGCCTTGCAGAACTCGTGCACTTGGAGTTCCCAGAGAAGGTAGCGTGTGTGGAGAATGTTTTCTCCACGTAGCCTCTTCTGTTCTCGTCTTTTCCGGACCGCAGAACGCCGCACGCTTCTCTCTCGCGCTTTGCGAGCGAAAGGCGGCTAGCCGGCGAAGGTGCTTCTTCGGCGGCTGCAGAGCGAAGAATGAGCCGGCACTGCGCCCTGCTGCCGTGCTCCCCCTATTTCACATCCAAACTGTGCCAGAACGCATAAAAGCATGCAGGCTCATATCCAAAGCAATTTTCCCGCTCCCACGAAGGTCTGACAGCCCTGGCACTCGCGACAAAATGTGCAGAGAGAGAAGAGGGAGAGAGGGATAGAAGCACTTTGCCCCACCTTCAGTGTTACAGAGCTCGTGCACTTGGAGTTCCCAGAGAAGGTAGCGTGCGTGGAGAAGGTTTTCTCCACGTAGCCGCTTCTGTTCGCATCTTTGCCGCACCGCAGAGAGTCGCCCGCTTCTCTCTCGCGCTTTGCGAGCGAAGGGCGCCTAGCCGGCGAAGGTGCGTCTCCTTCGGCAAGAAAGCGAAGCGAGAGCCGTAGGCGCCCTGCTGCTGTGCTCCCCGCATTTCACATCCAAACTGCACCAGCACGCATAGCAGCATGCAGGCTCATATCCAAAGTATGTTTCCCGCCGCCACGAAGTTCTGGCAGCACTGGCACTCGCGACAAAATATGCAGAGAGAGAGGGATCGAGAGAGAGAGAAAAGAACTTCGCCCCAGCTTCAGTCTTACCAAACTCGTGCACTTGGAGTTCCCAGGGAAGGTATCGTGTGTGGAGAATGTTTTCTCCACGTAGCCTCTTCTGTTCCCGTCTTTGCCGGACCGCAGAACGTCGCCGCTTCCCTCTCGCGCTTGGCGAGCGAAGGACGCCTAGCCGGCGAAGGTGCGTCTTCTTCGGCAAGAAAGCGAAGCGAGAGCCGGTACGGCGCCCTGCTGCTGTGCTCGCTGCATTTCACATCCAAACTGCACCAGCACGCATAGCAACATGCAGGCTCATCTGCAAAAGATGTTTCCTGCTGCCACGATGATCTGGCAGCACTGGCACTAGGACACACTCTGCAGACAGAGAAAAAGCAAGAGAGGTTGAGAAGCACTTTGCCCCAGCTTCAGTCTTACAGAACTCGTGCACTTGGAGTTCCCAGAGAAGGTGGCGTGCGTGGAGATGGTTTTCTCCCCGTAGCCTCTTCTGTTCGCATCTTTGCCGCACCGCAGAAAGCCGCCCGCTTCTCTCTCGCGCTTTGCGAGCGAAGGGCGCCTAGCCGGCGAAGGTGCGTCTCCTTCGGCAAGAAAGCGAAGCGAGAGCCGTAGGCGCCCTGCTGCTGTGCTCCCCGCATTTCACATCCAAACTGCACCAGCACGCATAGCAGCATGCAGGCTCATATCCAAAGTATGTTTCCCGCCGCCACGAAGTTCTGGCAGCACTGGCACTCGCGACAAAATATGCAGAGAGAGAGGGATCGAGAGAGAGAGAAAAGAACTTCGCCCCAGCTTCAGTCTTACCAAACTCGTGCACTTGGAGTTCCCAGGGAAGGTATCGTGTGTGGAGAATGTTTTCTCCACGTAGCCTCTTCTGTTCCCGTCTTTGCCGGACCGCAGAACGTCGCCGCTTCCCTCTCGCGCTTGGCGAGCGAAGGACGCCTAGCCGGCGAAGGTGCGTCTTCTTCGGCAAGAAAGCGAAGCGAGAGCCGGTACGGCGCCCTGCTGCTGTGCTCGCTGCATTTCACATCCAAACTGCACCAGCACGCATAGCAACATGCAGGCTCATCTGCAAAAGATGTTTCCTGCTGCCACGATGATCTGGCAGCACTGGCACTAGGACACACTCTGCAGACAGAGAAAAAGCAAGAGAGGTTGAGAAGCACTTTGCCCCAGCTTCAGTCTTACAGAACTCGTGCACTTGGAGTTCCCAGAGAAGGTGGCGTGCGTGGAGATGGTTTTCTCCCCGTAGCCTCTTCTGTTCGCATCTTTGCCGCACCGCAGAAAGCCGCCCGCTTCTCTCTCGCGCTTTGCGAGCGAAAGGCGGCTAGTCGGCGAAGGTGCTTCTTCGGCGGCTGCAAAGCGAAGAATGAGCCGGCACTGCGCCCTGCTGACGTGCTCCCTCTATTTCACATCCAAACTACACCAGCACGCATAGCAACATGCAGGCTCATCTCCAAAAGATGTTTCCTGCTGCCACGATGATCTGGCAGCACTGGCACTCGGGACAAAATATGCAGAGAGATAGGGAGCGAGAGAGAAAGAAGAGAACTTCGGCCCAGTTTCAGCCTTACAGAACTCGTGCACTTGGAGTTCCCAGAGAAGGTAGCGTGCGTGGAGAAGTTTTCCTCCACGTAGCCGCTTCTGATCGCATCTTTGCCGCACTGAAGAGAGCCGCCCGCTTCTCTCTCGCGCTTTGCGAGCGAAGGGCGCCTAGCCGGCGAAGGTGCGTGATCTTCGGCAAGAAAGCGAAGCGAGAGCCGGTACGGCGCCCTGCTGCTGTGCTCGCTGCATTTCACATCCATACTACACCAACACGCAAAGCAGCATGCAGGCTCATCTCGAAAGCAAGTTTCCCACAGTCATCATGCTCTTGCAGCAGTGCCACTGGGTCGAAATGTGCAGAGAGAGAAAAAGCAAGAGAGATTGAGAAGCACTATGCCCCAGCTTCAGTCTTACAGAACTCGTGCACTTGGAGTTCCCAGAGAAGGTAGCATGCGTGGGGAAGGTTTTCTCCACGTACCTGCTTCTGTTCGCATCTTTGCCGGACCGCAGAAAGTCGCCCGCTTCTCTCTCGCGCTTTGCGAGCGAAAGGCACCTAGCCGGCGAAGGTGCGTCTTCGGCGGCCAGAAGGCGAAACGAAAACCGGCACTGTGCCCTGCTCCTGTGCTCCCTGCATTTCGCATCCAAACTGCACCAGCACGCATAGCAACATGCAGGCTCACCTCCAAAAGATGTTTCCCTCTGCCACGAAGTTCTGGCAGCACTGGCACTCGGGACAAAATGTGCAGAGAGAGAAGAGGGAGAGAGGTTGAGAAGCACTTTGCCCCAAATTCAGTCCTACAGAACTCGTGCATTTGGAGTTTCCAGAGAAGGTAGCATGCGTGAGGAAGGTTTTCTCCACGTAGCCGCTTCTGTTCGCATCTTTGCCGCACCGCAGAGAGTCGCCCGCTTCTCTCTAGCGCTTTGCGAGCGAAGGGCGCCTAGTCGGCGAAGGTGCGTCTCCTTCGGCAAGAAAGCGAAGCGAGAGCCGGTACGGCGCCCTGCTGCTGTGCTCGCTGCATTTCACATCCTTACTGTGCCAGCACGCATAGCAACATGCAGGCTCATCTCCAAAGGAAGTTTACCACTGCCACGAAGGTTTGGCAGCACTGGCACTGGGTCACAATCTGCAGCGAGAGAAAAAGCAAGAGAGATTGAGAAGCACTTTGCCCCAGCTTCAGTCTTACAGAACTCGTGCACTTGGCGTTCCCAGAGAAGGTGGCGTGCGTGGAGATGGTTTTCTCCACGTAGCCGCTTCTGTTCGCATCTTTGCCGCACCGCAGAGAGTCGCCCGCTTCTCTCTCTCGCAGTTTGCTAGCGAAGGGCGCCTGGCCGGCGAAGGTGCGTCTCCTTCGGAAGAAAGCGAAGCGAGAGCCGGTACGGCGCCCTGCTGCTGTGCTCGCTGCATTTCACATCCAAACTGCACCAGCACGCATAGCAGCATGCAGGCTCATCTCCAAAGGAAGATTGCCACTGCCACGAAGATTTGGCAGCACTGGCACTGGGTCACACTGTGCAGCGAGAGAAAAAGCAAGAGAGATTGAGAAGCACTTTGCCCCAGCTTCAGTCTTACAGAACTCGTGTAATTGGAGTTCCCAGAGAAGGTGGCGTGCGTGGAGATGGTTTTCTCCCCGTAGCCTCTTCTGTTCGCATCCTTGCCGGACCGCAGTAAGCCGCCCGCTTCTCTCTCGCGCTTTGCGAGCGAAAGGCGGCTATCCGGCGAAGGTGCTTCTTCGGCGGCTGCAAAGCGAAGAATGAGCCGGCACTGCGCCCTGCTGCCGTGCTCCCTCTATTTCACATCCAAACTACACCAGCACGCATAGCAGCATGCAGGCTCATCTCCAAAGAATGTTTCCCGCCGCCACGAAGTACTGGCAGCACTGGCACTCGGTACAAAATATGCAGAGGGAGAGGGAGCGAGAGAGAGAGAAAAGAACTTCGCCCCAGCTTCAGCCTTGCAGAACTCGTGCACTTGGAGTTCCCAGAGAAGGTAGCGTGCGTGGAGAATGTTTTCTCCACGTAGCCTCTTCTGTTCTCGTCTTTTCCGGACCGCAGAACGCCGCACGCTTCTCTCTCGCGCTTTGCGAGCGAAAGGCGGCTAGCCGGCGAAGGTGCTTCTTCGGCGGCTGCAGAGCGAAGAATGAGCCGGCACTGCGCCCTGCTGCCGTGCTCCCCCTATTTCACATCCAAACTGTGCCAGAACGCATAAAAGCATGCAGGCTCATATCCAAAGCAATTTTCCCGCTGCCACGAAGGTCTGACAGCCCTGGCACTCGCGACAAAATGTGCAGAGAGAGAAGAGGGAGAGAGGGATAGAAGAACTTTGCCCCACCTTCAGTGTTACAGAGCTCGTGCACTTGGAGTTCCCAGAGAAGGTAGCGTGCGTGGAGAAGGTTTTCTCCACGTAGCCGCTTCTGTTCGCATCTTTGCCGCACCGCAGAGAGTCGCCCGCTTCTCTCTCGCGCTTTGCGAGCGAAGGGCGCCTAGCCGGCGAAGGTGCGTCTCCTTCGGCAAGAAAGCGAAGCGAGAGCCGTATGGCGCCCTGCTGCTGTGCTCCCCGCATTTCACATCCAAACTGCACCAGCACGCATAGCAGCATGCAGGCTCATATCCAAAGTATGTTTCCCGCCGCCACGAAGTTCTGGCAGCACTGGCACTCGGGACAAAATATGCAGAGAGAGAGGGATCGAGAGAGAGAGAAAAGAACTTCGCCCCAGCTTCAGTCTTACAGAACTCGTGCACTTGGAGTTCCCAGAGAAGGTGGCGTGCGTGGAGAAGGTTTTCTCTCCGTAGCCTCTTCTGTTCGCATCTTTGCCGGACCGCAGAAAGCCGCCCGCTTCTCTCTCGCGCTTTGCGAGCGAAAGGCGGCTAGTCGGCGAAGGTGCTTCTTCGGCGGCTGCAAAGCGAAGAATGAGCCGGCACTGCGCCCTGCTGACGTGCTCCCTCTATTTCACATCCAAACTACACCAGCACGCATAGCAACATGCAGGCTCATCTCCAAAAGATGTTTCCTGCTGCCACGAAGTACTGGCAGCACTGTCACTCGGGACAAAATATGCAGAGAGATAGGGAGCGAGAGAGAAAGAAGAGAACTTCGGCCCAGTTTCAGCCTTACAGAACTCGTGCACTTGGAGTTTTCAGAGAAGGTAGCGTGCGTGGAGAAGTTTTCCTCCACGTAGCCGCTTCTGATCGCATCTTTGCCGCACTGAAGAGAGCCGCCCGCTTCTCTCGCGCGCTTTGCGAGCGAAGGGCGCCTAGCCGGCGAAGGTGCGTGATCTTCGGCAAGAAAGCGAAGCGAGAGCCGGCACGGCGCCCTGCTGCTGTGCTCGCTGCATTTCACATCCATACTACACCAACACGCAAAGCAGCATGCAGGCTCATCTCGAAAGCAAGTTTCCCACAGTCATCATGCTCTTGCAGCAGTGCCACTGGGTCAAAATGTGCAGAGAGAGAAAAAGCAAGAGAGATTGAGAAGCACTATGCCCCAGCTTCAGTCTTACAGAACTCGTGCACTTGGAGTTCCCAGAGAAGGTAGCGTGCGTGGGGAAGGTTTTCTCCACGTACCTGCTTCTGTTCGCATCTTTGCCGGACCGCAGAAAGTCGCCCGCTTCTCTCTCGCGCTTTGCGAGCGAAAGGCACCTAGCCGGCGAAGGTGCGTCTTCGGCGGCCAGAAGGCGAAACGAAAACCGGCACTGTGCCCTGCTCCTGTGCTCCCTGCATTTCGCATCCAAACTGCACCAGCACGCAAAGCAACATGCAGGCACACCTCCAAAAGATGTTTCCCTCTGCCACGAAGTTCTGGCAGCACTGGCACTCGGGACAAAATGTGCAGAGAGAGAAGAGGGAGAGAGGTTGAGAAGCACTTTGCCCCAAATTCAGTCCTACAGAACTCGTGCATTTGGAGTTTCCAGAGAAGGTAGCATGCGTGAGGAAGGTTTTCTCCACGTAGCCGCTTCTGTTCGCATCTTTGCCGCACTGAAGAGAGCCGCCCGCTTCTCTCTCGCGCTTTGCGAGCGAAGGGCGCCTAGTCGGCGAAGGTGCGTCTCCTTCGGCAAGAAAGCGAAGCGAGAGCCGGTACGGCGCCCTGCTGCTGTGCTCGCTGCATTTCACATCCTAACTGTGCCAGCACGCATAGCAACATGCAGGCTCATCTCCAAAGGAAGTTTACCACTGCCACGAAGGTTTGGCAGCACTGGCACTGGGTCACAATCTGCAGCGAGAGAAAAAGCAAGAGAGATTGAGAAGCACTTTGCCCCAGCTTCAGTCTTACAGAACTCGTGCACTTGGCGTTCCCAGAGAAGGTGGCGTGCGTGGAGATGGTTTTCTCCACGTAGCCGCTTCTGTTCGCATCTTTGCCGCACCGCAGAGAGTCGCCCGCTTCTCTCTCTCGCAGTTTGCTAGCGAAGGGCGCCTGGCCGGCGAAGGTGCGTCTCCTTCGGAAGAAAGCGAAGCGAGAGCCGGTACGGCGCCCTGCTGCTGTGCTCGCTGCATTTCACATCCAAACTGCACCAGCACGCATAGCAGCATGCAGGCTCATCTCCAAAGGAAGATTGCCACTGCCACGAAGATTTGGCAGCACTGGCACTGGGTCACACTGTGCAGCGAGAGAAAAAGCAAGAGAGATTGAGAAGCACTTTGCCCCAGCTTCAGTCTTACAGAACTCGTGTAATTGGAGTTCCCAGAGAAGGTGGCGTGCGTGGAGATGGTTTTCTCCCCGTAGCCTCTTCTGTTCGCATCCTTGCCGGACCGCAGTAAGCCGCCCGCTTCTCTCTCGCGCTTTGCGAGCGAAAGGCGGCTATCCGGCGAAGGTGCTTCTTCGGCGGCTGCAAAGCGAAGAATGAGCCGGCACTGCGCCCTGCTGCCGTGCTCCCTCTATTTCACATCCAAACTACACCAGCACGCATAGCAGCATGCAGGCTCATCTCCAAAGAATGTTTCCCGCCGCCACGAAGTACTGGCAGCACTGGCACTCGGTACAAAATATGCAGAGGGAGAGGGAGCGAGAGAGAGAGAAAAGAACTTCGCCCCAGCTTCAGCCTTGCAGAACTCGTGCACTTGGAGTTCCCAGAGAAGGTAGCGTGCGTGGAGAATGTTTTCTCCACGTAGCCTCTTCTGTTCTCGTCTTTTCCGGACCGCAGAACGCCGCACGCTTCTCTCTCGCGCTTTGCGAGCGAAAGGCGGCTAGCCGGCGAAGGTGCTTCTTCGGCGGCTGCAGAGCGAAGAATGAGCCGGCACTGCGCCCTGCTGCCGTGCTCCCCCTATTTCACATCCAAACTGTGCCAGAACGCATAAAAGCATGCAGGCTCATATCCAAAGCAATTTTCCCGCTGCCACGAAGGTCTGACAGCCCTGGCACTCGCGACAAAATGTGCAGAGAGAGAAGAGGGAGAGAGGGATAGAAGAACTTTGCCCCACCTTCAGTGTTACAGAGCTCGTGCACTTGGAGTTCCCAGAGAAGGTAGCGTGCG
This sequence comes from Acanthiza pusilla, assembly GCA_036630365.1. Taxonomy (NCBI): domain Eukaryota; kingdom Metazoa; phylum Chordata; class Aves; order Passeriformes; family Acanthizidae; genus Acanthiza; species Acanthiza pusilla. Next base: position 181,663 of record JAXCHO010000294.1, read on the forward strand.
TGGAGAAGGTTTTCTCCACGTAGCCGCTTCTGTTCGCATCTTTGCCGCACCGCAGAGAGTCGCCCGCTTCTCTCTCGCGCTTTGCGAGCGAAGGGCGCCTAGCCGGCGAAGGTGCGTCTCCTTCGGCAAGAAAGCGAAGCGAGAGCCGTACGGCGCCCTGCTGCTGTGCTCCCCGCATTTCACATCCAAACTGCACCAGCACGCATAGCAGCATGCAGGCTCATATCCAAAGTATGTTTCCCGCCGCCACGAAGTTCTGGCAGCACTGGCACTCGGGACAAAATATGCAGAGAGAGAGGGATCGAGAGAGAGAGAAAAGAACTTCGCCCCAGCTTCAGTCTTACAGAACTCGTGCACTTGGAGTTCCCAGAGAAGGTGGCGTGCGTGGAGAAGGTTTTCTCTCCGTAGCCTCTTCTGTTCGCATCTTTGCCGGACCGCAGAAAGCCGCCCGCTTCTCTCTCGCGCTTTGCGAGCGAAAGGCGGCTAGTCGGCGAAGGTGCTTCTTCGGCGGCTGCAAAGCGAAGAATGAGCCGGCACTGCGCCCTGCTGACGTGCTCCCTCTATTTCACATCCAAACTACACCAGCACGCATAGCAACATGCAGGCTCATCTCCAAAAGATGTTTCCTGCTGCCACGAAGTACTGGCAGCACTGTCACTCGGGACAAAATATGCAGAGAGATAGGGAGCGAGAGAGAAAGAAGAGAACTTCGGCCCAGTTTCAGCCTTACAGAACTCGTGCACTTGGAGTTTTCAGAGAAGGTAGCGTGCGTGGAGAAGTTTTCCTCCACGTAGCCGCTTCTGATCGCATCTTTGCCGCACTGAAGAGAGCCGCCCGCTTCTCTCGCGCGCTTTGCGAGCGAAGGGCGCCTAGCCGGCGAAGGTGCGTGATCTTCGGCAAGAAAGCGAAGCGAGAGCCGGTACGGCGCCCTGCTGCTGTGCTCGCTGCATTTCACATCCATACTACACCAACACGCAAAGCAGCATGCAGGCTCATCTCGAAAGCAAGTTTCCCACAGTCATCATGCTCTTGCAGCAGTGCCACTGGGTCAAAATGTGCAGAGAGAGAAAAAGCAAGAGAGATTGAGAAGCACTATGCCCCAGCTTCAGTCTTACAGAACTCGTGCACTTGGAGTTCCCAGAGAAGGTAGCGTGCGTGGGGAAGGTTTTCTCCACGTACCTGCTTCTGTTCGCATCTTTGCCGGACCGCAGAAAGTCGCCCGCTTCTCTCTCGCGCTTTGCGAGCGAAAGGCACCTAGCCGGCGAAGGTGCGTCTTCGGCGGCCAGAAGGCGAAACGAAAACCGGCACTGTGCCCTGCTCCTGTGCTCCCTGCATTTCGCATCCAAACTGCACCAGCACGCAAAGCAACATGCAGGCACACCTCCAAAAGATGTTTCCCTCTGCCACGAAGTTCTGGCAGCACTGGCACTCGGGACAAAATGTGCAGAGAGAGAAGAGGGAGAGAGGTTGAGAAGCACTTTGCCCCAAATTCAGTCCTACAGAACTCGTGCATTTGGAGTTTCCAGAGAAGGTAGCATGCGTGAGGAAGGTTTTCTCCACGTAGCCGCTTCTGTTCGCATCTTTGCCGCACTGAAGAGAGCCGCCCGCTTCTCTCTCGCGCTTTGCGAGCGAAGGGCGCCTAGTCGGCGAAGGTGCGTCTCCTTCGGCAAGAAAGCGAAGCGAGAGACGGTACGGCGCCCTGCTGCTGTGCTCGCTGCATTTCACATCCAAACTGCACCAACACGCATAGCAACATGCAGGCTCATCTCCAAAGGAAGTTTGCCACTGCCACGAAGTTTTGGCAGCACTGGCACTGGGTCACAATCTGCAGCGAGAGAAAAAGCAAGAGAGATTGAGAAGTACTTTGCCCCAGCTTCAGTCTTACAGAACTCGTGCACTTGGCGTTCCCAGAGAAGGTCGCGTGCGTGGAGATGGTTTTCTCCACGTAGCCGCTTCTGTTCGCATCTTTGCCGCACCGCAGAGAGTCGCCCGCTTCTCTCTCGCGGTTTGCTAGCGAAGGGCGCCTGGCCGGCGAAGGTGCGTCTCCTTCGGAAGAAAGCGATGCGAGAGCCGGTACGGCGCCCTGCTGCTGTGCTCGCTGCATTTCACATCCAAACTGCACCAACACGCATAGCAACATGCAGGCTCATCTCCAAAGGAAGTTTGCCACTGCCACGAAGGTTTGGCAGCACTGGCACTGGGTCACACTGTGCAGCGAGAGAAAAAGCAAGAGAGATTGAGAAGCACTTTGCCCCAGCTTCAGTCTTACAGAACTCGTGTAATTGGAGTTCCCAGAGAAGGTGGCGTGCGTGGAGATGGTTTTCTCCACGTAGCCTCTTCTGTTCGCATCCTTGCCGGACCGCAGTAAGCCGCCCGCTTCTCTCTCGCGCTTTGCGAGCGAAAGGCGGCTATCCGGCGAAGGTGCTTCTTCGGCGGCTGCAAAGCGAAGAATGAGCCGGCACTGCGCCCTGCTGCCGTGCTCCCTCTATTTCACATCCAAACTACACCAGCACGCATAGCAGCATGCAGGCTCATCTCCAAAGAATGTTTCCTGCCGCCACGAAGTACTGGCAGCACTGGCACTCGGGACAAAATATGCAGAGGGAGAGGGAGCGAGAGAGAGAGAAAAGAACTTCGCCCCAGCTTCAGCCTTGCAGAACTCGTGCACTTGGAGTTCCCAGAGAAGGTAGCGTGTGTGGAGAATGTTTTCTCCACGTAGCCTCTTCTGTTCTCGTCTTTTCCGGACCGCAGAACGCCGCACGCTTCTCTCTCGCGCTTTGCGAGCGAAAGGCGGCTAGCCGGCGAAGGTGCTTCTTCGGCGGCTGCAGAGCGAAGAATGAGCCGGCACTGCGCCCTGCTGCCGTGCTCCCCCTATTTCACATCCAAACTGTGCCAGAACGCATAAAAGCATGCAGGCTCATATCCAAAGCAATTTTCCCGCTGCCACGAAGGTCTGACAGCCCTGGCACTCGCGACAAAATGTGCAGAGAGAGAAGAGGGAGAGAGGGATAGAAGCACTTTGCCCCACCTTCAGTGTTACAGAGCTCGTGCACTTGGAGGTCCCAGAGAAGGTAGCGTGCGTGGAGAAGGTTTTCTCCACGTAGCCGCTTCTGTTCGCATCTTTGCCGCACCGCAGAGAGTCGCCCGCTTCTCTCTCGCGCTTTGCGAGCGAAGGGCGCCTAGCCGGCGAAGGTGCGTCTCCTTCGGCAAGAAAGCGAAGCGAGAGCCGTAGGCGCCCTGCTGCTCTGCTCCCCGCATTTCACATCCAAACTGCACCAGCACACATAGCAGCATGCAGGCTCATATCCAAAGTATGTTTCCCGCCGCCACGAAGTTCTGGCAGCACTGGCACTCGGGACAAAATATGCAGAGAGAGAGGGATCGAGAGAGAGAGAAAAGAACTTCGCCCCAGCTTCAGTCTTACAGAACTCGTGCACTTGGAGTTCCCAGGGAAGGTATCGTGTGTGGAGAATGTTTTCTCCACGTAGCCTCTTCTGTTCCCGTCTTTGCCGGACCGCAGAACGTCGCCCGCTTCCCTCTCGCGCTTGGCGAGCGAAGGACGCCTAGCCGGCGAAGGTGCGTCTTCTTCGGCAAGAAAGCGAAGCGAGAGCCGGTACGGCGCCCTGCTGCTGTGCTCGCTGCATTTCACATCCAAACTGCACCAGCACGCATAGCAACATGCAGGCTCATCTCCAAAGGAAGTTGTCCACTGCCACGAAGATTTGGCAGCACTGGCACTGGGTCACACTGTGCAGCGAGAGAAAAAGCAAGAGAGGTTGAGAAGCACTTTGCCCCAGCTTCAGTCTTACAGAACTCGTGTAATTGGAGTTCCCAGAGAAGGTGGCGTGCGTGGAGATGGTTTTCTCCCCGTAGCCTCTTCTGTTCGCATCCTTGCCGGACCGCAGTAAGCCGCCCGCTTCTCTCTCGCGCTTTGCGAGCGAAAGGCGGCTATCCGGCGAAGGTGCTTCTTCGGCGGCTGCAAAGCGAAGAATGAGCCGGCACTGCGCCCTGCTGCCGTGCTCCCTCTATTTCACATCCAAACTACACCAGCACGCATAGCAGCATGCAGGCTCATCTCCAAAGAATGTTTCCTGCCGCCACGAAGTACTGGCAGCACTGGCACTCGGGACAAAATATGCAGAGAGATAGGGAGCGAGAGAGAAAGAAGAGAACTTCGGCCCAGTTTCAGCCTTACGGAACTCGTGCACTTGGAGTTCCCAGAGAAGGTAGCGTGCGTGGAGAAGTTTTCCTCCACGTAGCCGCTTCTGATCGCATCTTTGCCGCACTGAAGAGAGCCGCCCGCTTCTCTCTCGCGCTTTGCGAGCGAAGGGCGCCTAGCCGGCGAAGGTGCGTGATCTTCGGCAAGAAAGCGAAGCGAGAGCCGGTACGGCGCCCTGCTGCTGTGCTCGCTGCATTTCACATCCATACTACACCAACACGCAAAGCAGCATGCAGGCTCATCTCGAAAGCAAGTTTCCCACAGTCATCATGCTCTTGCAGCAGTGCCACTGGGTCAAAATGTGCAGAGAGAGAAAAAGCAAGAGAGATTGAGAAGCACTATGCCCCAGCTTCAGTCTTACAGAACTCGTGCACTTGGAGTTCCCAGAGAAGGTAGCGTGCGTGGGGAAGGTTTTCTCCACGTACCTGCTTCTGTTCGCATCTTTGCCGGACCGCAGAAAGTCGCCCGCTTCTCTCTCGCGCTTTGCGAGCGAAAGGCACCTAGCCGGCGAAGGAGCGTCTTCGGCGGCCAGAAGGCGAAACGAAAACCGGCACTGTGCCCTGCTCCTGTGCTCCCTGCATTTCGCGTCCAAACTGCACCAGCACGCATAGCAACATGCAGGCTCACCTCCAAAAGATGTTTCCCTCTGCCACGAAGTTCTGGCAGCACTGGCACTCGGGACAAAATGTGCAGAGAGAGAAGAGGGAGAGAGGTTGAGAAGCACTTTGCCCCAAATTCAGTCCTACAGAACTCGTGCATTTGGAGTTTCCAGAGAAGGTAGCATGCGTGAGGAAGGTTTTCTCCACGTAGCCGCTTCTGTTCGCATCTTTGCCGCACCGCAGAGAGCCGCCCGCTTCTCTCTCGCGCGTTGCGAGCGAAGGGCGCCTAGCCGGCGAAGGTGCGTGATCTTCGGCAAGAAAGCGAAGCGAGAGCCGGTACGGCGCCCTGCTGCTGTGCTCGCTGCATTTCACATCCAAACTGCACCAGCACGCATAGCAACATGCAGGCTCATCTGCAAAAGATGTTTCCTGCTGCCACGATTATCTGGCAGCACTGGCACTAAAACACACTCTGCAGACAGAGAAAAAGCAAGAGAGGTTGAGAAGCACTTTGCCCCAGCTTCAGTCTTACAGAACTCGTGCACTTGGAGTTCCCAGAGAAGGTGGCGTGCGTGGAGATGGTTTTCTCCCCGTAGCCTCTTCTGTTCGCATCTTTACCGGACCGCAGAAAGCCGCCCGCTTCTCTCTCGCGCTTTGCGAGCGAAAGGCGGCTAGCCGGCGAAGGTGCTTCTTCGGCGGCTGCAAAGCGAAGAATGAGCCGGCACTGCGCCCTGCTGCCGTGCTCCCTCTATTTCACATCCTAACTGTGCCAGCACGCATAGCAGCATGCAGGCTCATCTCCAAAGAATGTTTCCTGCCGCCACGAAGTACTGGCAGCACTGGCACTCGGGACAAAATATGCAGAGGGAGAGGGAGCGAGAGAGAGAGAAAAGAACTTCGCCCCAGCTTCAGCCTTGCAGAACTCGTGCACTTGGAGTTCCCAGAGAAGGTAGCGTGTGTGGAGAATGTTTTCTCCACGTAGCCTCTTCTGTTCTCGTCTTTTCCGGACCGCAGAACGCCGCACGCTTCTCTCTCGCGCTTTGCGAGCGAAAGGCGGCTAGCCGGCGAAGGTGCTTCTTCGGCGGCTGCAGAGCGAAGAATGAGCCGGCACTGCGCCCTGCTGCCGTGCTCCCCCTATTTCACATCCAAACTGTGCCAGAACGCATAAAAGCATGCAGGCTCATATCCAAAGCAATTTTCCCGCTGCCACGAAGGTCTGACAGCCCTGGCACTCGCGACAAAATGTGCAGAGAGAGAAGAGAGAGAGAGGGATAGAAGCACTTTGCCCCACCTTCAGTGTTACAGAGCTCGTGCACTTGGAGTTCCCAGAGAAGGTAGCGTGCGTGGAGAAGGTTTTCTCCACGTAGCCGCTTCTGTTCGCATCTTTGCCGCACTGCAGAGAGTCGCCCGCTTCTCTCTCGCGCTTTGCGAGCGAAGGGCGCCTAGCCGGCGAAGGTGCGTCTCCTTCGGCAAGAAAGCGAAGCGAGAGCCGTAGGCGCCCTGCTGCTGTGCTCCCCGCATTTCACATCCAAACTGCACCAGCACGCATAGCAGCATGCAGGCTCATATCCAAAGTATGTTTCCCGCCGCCACGAAGTTCTGGCAGCACTGGCACTCGGGACAAAATATGCAGAGAGAGAGGGATCGAGAGAGAGAGAAAAGAACTTCGCCCCAGCTTCAGTCTTACCAAACTCGTGCACTTGGAGTTCCCAGGGAAGGTATCGTGAGTGGAGAATGTTTTCTCCACGTAGCCTTTTCTGTTCCTGTCTTTGCCGGACCGCAGAACGTCGCCCGCTTCCCTCTCGCGCTTGGCGAGCGAAGGACGCCTAGCCGGCGAAGGTGCGTCTTCTTCGGCAAGAAAGCGAAGCGAGAGCCGGTACGGCGCCCTGCTGCTGTGCTCGCTGCATTTCACATCCATACTACACCAACACGCAATGCAGCATGCAGGCTCATCTCGAAAGCAAGTTTCCCACAGTCATCATGCTCTTGCAGCAGTGCCACTGGGTCAAAATGTGCAGAGAGAGAAAAAGCAAGAGAGATTGAGAAGCACTATGCCCCAGCTTCAGTCTTACAGAACTCGTGCACTTGGAGTTCCCAGAGAAGGTAGCGTGCGTGGGGAAGGTTTTCTCCACGTACCTGCTTCTGTTCGCATCTTTGCCGGACCGCAGAAAGTCGCCCGCTTCTCTCTCGCGCTTTGCGAGCGAAAGGCACCTAGCCGGCGAAGGCGCGTCTTCGGCGGCCAGAAGGCGAAACGAAAACCGGCACTGTGCCCTGCTCCTGTGCTCCCTGCATTTCGCATCCAAACTGCACCAGCACGCATAGCAACATGCAGGCTCACCTCCAAAAGATGTTTCCCTCTGCCACGAAGTTCTGGCAGCACTGGCACTCGGGACAAAATGTGCAGAGAGAGAAGAGGGAGAGAGGTTGAGAAGCACTTTGCCCCAAATTCAGTCCTACAGAACTCGTGCATTTGGAGTTTCCAGAGAAGGTAGCATGCGTGAGGAAGGTTTTCTCCACGTAGCCGCTTCTGTTCGCATCTTTGCCGCACCGCAGAGAGTCGCCCGCTTCTCTCTCGCGGTTTGCGAGCGAAGGGCGCCTAGTCGGCGAAGGTGCGTCTCCTTCGGCAAGAAAGCGAAGCGAGAGCCGGTACGGCGCCCTGCTGCTGTGCTCGCTGCATTTCACATCCAAACTGCACCAGCACGCATAGCAGCATGCAGGCTCATCTCCAAAGGAAGTTGTCCACTGCCACGAAGATTTGGCAGCACTGGCACTGGGTCACACTGTGCAGCGAGAGAAAAAGCAAGAGAGGTTGAGAAGCACTTTGCCCCAGCTTCAGTCTTACAGAACTCGTGTAATTGGAGTTCCCAGAGAAGGTGGCGTGCGTGGAGATGGTTTTCTCCCCGTAGCCTCTTCTGTTCGCATCCTTGCCGGACCGCAGTAAGCCGCCCGCTTCTCTCTCGCGCTTTGCGAGCGAAAGGCGGCTAGCCGGCGAAGGTGCTTCTTCGGCGGCTGCAAAGCGAAGAATGAGCCGGCACTGCGCCCTGCTGCCGTGCTCCCTCTATTTCACATCCAAACTACACCAGCACGCATAGCAGCATGCAGGCTCATCTCCAAAGAATGTTTCCTGCCGCCACGAAGTACTGGCAGCACTGGCACTCGGGACAAAATATGCAGAGAGATAGGGAGCGAGAGAGAAAGAAGAGAACTTCGGCCCAGTTTCAGCCTTACGGAACTCGTGCACTTGGAGTTCCCAGAGAAGGTAGCGTGCGTGGAGAAGTTTTCCTCCACGTAGCCGCTTCTGATCGCATCTTTGCCGCACTGAAGAGAGCCGCCCGCTTCTCTCTCGCGCTTTGCGAGCGAAGGGCGCCTAGCCGGCGAAGGTGCGTGATCTTCGGCAAGAAAGCGAAGCGAGAGCCGGTACGGCGCCCTGCTGCTGTGCTCGCTGCATTTCACATCCATACTACACCAACACGCAAAGCAGCATGCAGGCTCATCTCGAAAGCAAGTTTCCCACAGTCATCATGCTCTTGCAGCAGTGCCACTGGGTCAAAATGTGCAGAGAGAGAAAAAGCAAGAGAGATTGAGAAGCACTATGCCCCAGCTTCAGTCTTACAGAACTCGTGCACTTGGAGTTCCCAGAGAAGGTAGCGTGCGTGGGGAAGGTTTTCTCCACGTACCTGCTTCTGTTCGCATCTTTGCCGGACCGCAGAAAGTCGCCCGCTTCTCTCTCGCGCTTTGCGAGCGAAAGGCACCTAGCCGGCGAAGGAGCGTCTTCGGCGGCCAGAAGGCGAAACGAAAACCGGCACTGTGCCCTGCTCCTGTGCTCCCTGCATTTCGCGTCCAAACTGCACCAGCACGCATAGCAACATGCAGGCTCACCTCCAAAAGATGTTTCCCTCTGCCACGAAGTTCTGGCAGCACTGGCACTCGGGACAAAATGTGCAGAGAGAGAAGAGGGAGAGAGGTTGAGAAGCACTTTGCCCCAAATTCAGTCCTACAGAACTCGTGCATTTGGAGTTTCCAGAGAAGGTAGCATGCGTGAGGAAGGTTTTCTCCACGTAGCCGCTTCTGTTCGCATCTTTGCCGCACCGCAGAGAGCCGCCCGCTTCTCTCTCGCGCGTTGCGAGCGAAGGGCGCCTAGCCGGCGAAGGTGCGTGATCTTCGGCAAGAAAGCGAAGCGAGAGCCGGTACGGCGCCCTGCTGCTGTGCTCGCTGCATTTCACATCCAAACTGCACCAGCACGCATAGCAACATGCAGGCTCATCTGCAAAAGATGTTTCCTGCTGCCACGATGATCTGGCAGCACTGGCACTAGGACACACTCTGCAGACAGAGAAAAAGCAAGAGAGGTTGAGAAGCACTTTGCCCCAGCTTCAGTCTTACAGAACTCGTGCACTTGGAGTTCCCAGAGAAGGTGGCGTGCGTGGAGATGGTTTTCTCCCCGTAGCCTCTTCTGTTCGCATCTTTACCGGACCGCAGAAAGCCGCCCGCTTCTCTCTCGCGCTTTGCGAGCGAAAGGCGGCTAGCCGGCGAAGGTGCTTCTTCGGCGGCTGCAAAGCGAAGAATGAGCCGGCACTGCGCCCTGCTGCCGTGCTCCCTCTATTTCACATCCTAACTGTGCCAGCACGCATAGCAGCATGCAGGCTCATCTCCAAAGAATGTTTCCTGCCGCCACGAAGTACTGGCAGCACTGGCACTCGGGACAAAATATGCAGAGGGAGAGGGAGCGAGAGAGAGAGAAAAGAACTTCGCCCCAGCTTCAGCCTTGCAGAACTCGTGCACTTGGAGTTCCCAGAGAAGGTAGCGTGTGTGGAGAATGTTTTCTCCACGTAGCCTCTTCTGTTCTCGTCTTTTCCGGACCGCAGAACGCCGCACGCTTCTCTCTCGCGCTTTGCGAGCGAAAGGCGGCTAGCCGGCGAAGGTGCTTCTTCGGCGGCTGCAGAGCGAAGAATGAGCCGGCACTGCGCCCTGCTGCCGTGCTCCCCCTATTTCACATCCAAACTGTGCCAGAACGCATAAAAGCATGCAGGCTCATATCCAAAGCAATTTTCCCGCTGCCACGAAGGTCTGACAGCCCTGGCACTCGCGACAAAATGTGCAGAGAGAGAAGAGAGAGAGAGGGATAGAAGCACTTTGCCCCACCTTCAGTGTTACAGAGCTCGTGCACTTGGAGTTCCCAGAGAAGGTAGCGTGCGTGGAGAAGGTTTTCTCCACGTAGCCGCTTCTGTTCGCATCTTTGCCGCACTGCAGAGAGTCGCCCGCTTCTCTCTCGCGCTTTGCGAGCGAAGGGCGCCTAGCCGGCGAAGGTGCGTCTCCTTCGGCAAGAAAGCGAAGCGAGAGCCGTAGGCGCCCTGCTGCTGTGCTCCCCGCATTTCACATCCAAACTGCACCAGCACGCATAGCAGCATGCAGGCTCATATCCAAAGTATGTTTCCCGCCGCCACGAAGTTCTGGCAGCACTGGCACTCGGGACAAAATATGCAGAGAGAGAGGGATCGAGAGAGAGAGAAAAGAACTTCGCCCCAGCTTCAGTCTTACCAAACTCGTGCACTTGGAGTTCCCAGGGAAGGTATCGTGAGTGGAGAATGTTTTCTCCACGTAGCCTTTTCTGTTCCTGTCTTTGCCGGACCGCAGAACGTCGCCCGCTTCCCTCTCGCGCTTGGCGAGCGAAGGACGCCTAGCCGGCGAAGGTGCGTCTTCTTCGGCAAGAAAGCGAAGCGAGAGCCGGTACGGCGCCCTGCTGCTGTGCTCGCTGCATTTCACATCCATACTACACCAACACGCAATGCAGCATGCAGGCTCATCTCGAAAGCAAGTTTCCCACAGTCATCATGCTCTTGCAGCAGTGCCACTGGGTCAAAATGTGCAGAGAGAGAAAAAGCAAGAGAGATTGAGAAGCACTATGCCCCAGCTTCAGTCTTACAGAACTCGTGCACTTGGAGTTCCCAGAGAAGGTAGCGTGCGTGGGGAAGGTTTTCTCCACGTACCTGCTTCTGTTCGCATCTTTGCCGGACCGCAGAAAGTCGCCCGCTTCTCTCTCGCGCTTTGCGAGCGAAAGGCACCTAGCCGGCGAAGGCGCGTCTTCGGCGGCCAGAAGGCGAAACGAAAACCGGCACTGTGCCCTGCTGCTGTGCTCGCTGCATTTCACATCCAAACTGCACCAGCACGCATAGCAACATGCAGGCTCACCTCCAAAAGATGTTTCCCTCTGCCACGAAGTTCTGGCAGCACTGGCACTCGGGACAAAATGTGCAGAGAGAGAAGAGGGAGAGAGGTTGAGAAGCACTTTGCCCCAAATTCAGTCCTACAGAACTCGTGCATTTGGAGTTTCCAGAGAAGGTAGCATGCGTGAGGAAGGTTTTCTCCACGTAGCCGCTTCTGTTCGCATCTTTGCCGCACCGCAGAGAGTCGCCCGCTTCTCTCTCGCGGTTTGCGAGCGAAGGGCGCCTAGTCGGCGAAGGTGCGTCTCCTTCGGCAAGAAAGCGAAGCGAGAGCCGGTACGGCGCCCTGCTGCTGTGCTCGCTGCATTTCACATCCAAACTGCACCAGCACGCATAGCAGCATGCAGGCTCATCTCCAAAGGAAGTTGTCCACTGCCACGAAGATTTGGCAGCACTGGCACTGGGTCACACTGTGCAGCGAGAGAAAAAGCAAGAGAGGTTGAGAAGCACTTTGCCCCAGCTTCAGTCTTACAGAACTCGTGTAATTGGAGTTCCCAGAGAAGGTGGCGTGCGTGGAGATGGTTTTCTCCCCGTAGCCTCTTCTGTTCGCATCCTTGCCGGACCGCAGTAAGCCGCCCGCTTCTCTCTCGCGCTTTGCGAGCGAAAGGCGGCTAGCCGGCGAAGGTGCTTCTTCGGCGGCTGCAAAGCGAAGAATGAGCCGGCACTGCGCCCTGCTGCCGTGCTCCCTCTATTTCACATCCTAACTGTGCCAGCACGCATAGCAGCATGCAGGCTCATCTCCAAAGAATGTTTCCTGCCGCCACGAAGTACTGGCAGCACTGGCACTCGGGACAAAATATGCAGAGAGATAGGGAGCGAGAGAGAAAGAAGAGAACTTCGGCCCAGTTTCAGCCTTACGGAACTCGTGCACTTGGAGTTCCCAGAGAAGGTAGCGTGCGTGGAGAAGTTTTCCTCCACGTAGCCGCTTCTGATCGCATCTTTGCCGCACTGAAGAGAGCCGCCCGCTTCTCTCTCGCGCTTTGCGAGCGAAGGGCGCCTAGCCGGCGAAGGTGCGTGATCTTCGGCAAGAAAGCGAAGCGAGAGCCGGTACGGCGCCCTGCTGCTGTGCTCGCTGCATTTCACATCCATACTACACCAACACGCAAAGCAGCATGCAGGCTCATCTCGAAAGCAAGTTTCCCACAGTCATCATGCTCTTGCAGCAGTGCCACTGGGTCAAAATGTGCAGAGAGAGAAAAAGCAAGAGAGATTGAGAAGCACTATGCCCCAGCTTCAGTCTTACAGAACTCGTGCACTTGGAGTTCCCAGAGAAGGTAGCGTGCGTGGGGAAGGTTTTCTCCACGTACCTGCTTCTGTTCGCATCTTTGCCGGACCGCAGAAAGTCGCCCGCTTCTCTCTCGCGCTTTGCGAGCGAAAGGCACCTAGCCGGCGAAGGAGCGTCTTCGGCGGCCAGAAGGCGAAACGAAAACCGGCACTGTGCCCTGCTCGTGTGCTCCCTGCATTTCGCATCCAAACTGCACCAGCACGCATAGCAACATGCAGGCTCACCTCCAAAAGATGTTTCCCTCTGCCACGAAGTTCTGGCAGCACTGGCACTCGGGACAAAATGTGCAGAGAGAGAAGAGGGAGAGAGGTTGAGAAGCACTTTGCCCCAAATTCAGTCCTACAGAACTCGTGCATTTGGAGTTTCCAGAGAAGGTAGCATGCGTGAGGAAGGTTTTCTCCACGTAGCCGCTTCTGTTCGCATCTTTGCCGCACCGCAGAGAGTCGCCCGCTTCTCTCTCGCGCTTTGTGAGCGAAGGGCGCCTAGTCGGCGAAGGTGCGTCTCCTTCGGCAAGAAAGCGAAGCGAGAGCCGGTACGGCGCCCTGCTGCTGTGCTCGCTGCATTTCACATCCAAACTGCACCAGCACGCATAGCAGCATGCAGGCTCATCTCCAAAGGAAGTTGTCCACTGCCACGAAGATTTGGCAGCACTGGCACTGGGTCACACTGTGCAGCGAGAGAAAAAGCAAGAGAGATTGAGAAGCACTTTGCCCCAGCTTCAGTCTTACAGAACTCGTGTAATTGGAGTTCCCAGAGAAGGTGGCGTGCGTGGAGATGGTTTTCTCCCCGTAGCCTCTTCTGTTCGCATCTTTGCCGCACCGCAGAGAGTCGCCCGCTTCTCTCTCGCGCTTTGCTAGCGAAGGGCGCCTGGCCGGCGAAGGTGCGTCTCCTTCGGAAGAAAGCGATGCGAGAGCCGGTACGGCGCCCTGCTGCTGTGCTCGCTGCATTTCACATCCAAACTGCACCAGCACGCATAGCCGCATACAGGCTCATCTCCAAAGGAAGATTGCCACTGCCACGATGATTTGGCAGCACTGGCACTGGGTCACACTGTGCAGCGAGAGAAAAAGCAAGAGAGATTGAGAAGCACTTTGCCCCAGCTTCAGTCTTACAGAACTCGTGCACTTGGAGTTCCCAGAGAAGGTGGTGTGCGTGGAGATGGTTTTCTCCCCGTAGCCTCTTCTGTTCGCATCCTTGCCGGACCGCAGTAAGCCGCCCGCTTCTCTCTCGCGCTTTGCGAGCGAAAGGCGGCTAGGCGGCGAAGGTGCTTCTTCGGCGGCTGCAAAGCGAAGAATGAGCCGGCACTGCGCCCTGCTGCCGTGCTCCCTCTATTTCACATCCTAACTGTGCCAGCACGCATAGCAGCATGCAGGCTCATCTCCAAAGAATGTTTCCTGCCGCCACGAAGTACTGGCAGCACTGGCACTCGGGACAAAATATGCAGAGGGAGAGGGAGCGAGAGAGAGAGAAAAGAACTTCGCCCCAGCTTCAGCCTTGCAGAACTCGTGCACTTGGAGTTCCCAGAGAAGGTAGCGTGTGTGGAGAATGTTTTCTCCACGTAGCCTCTTCTGTTCTCGTCTTTTCCGGACCGCAGAACGCCGCACGCTTGTCTCTCGCGCTTTGCGAGCGAAAGGCGGCTAGCCGGCGAAGGTGCTTCTTCGGCGGCTGCAAAGCGAAGAATGAGCCGGCACTGCGCCCTGCTGCCGTGCTCCCCCTATTTCACATCCAAACTGTGCCAGAACGCATAAAAGCATGCAGGCTCATATCCAAAGCAATTTTCCCGCTGCCACGAAGGTCTGACAGCCCTGGCACTCGCGACAAAATGTGCAGAGAGAGAAGAGAGAGAGAGGGATAGAAGCACTTTGCCCCACCTTCAGTGTTACAGAGCTCGTGCACTTGGAGTTCCCAGAGAAGGTAGCGTGCGTGGAGAAGGTTTTCTCCACGTAGCCGCTTCTGTTCGCATCTTTGCCGCACTGCAGAGAGTCGCCCGCTTCTCTCTCGCGCTTTGCGAGCGAAGGGCGCCTAGCCGGCGAAGGTGCGTCTCCTTCGGCAAGAAAGCGAAGCGAGAGCCGTAGGCGCCCTGCTGCTCTGCTCCCCGCATTTCACATCCAAACTGCACCAGCACGCATAGCAGCATGCAGGCTCATATCCAAAGTATGTTTCCCGCCGCCACGAAGTTCTGGCAGCACTGGCACTCGGGACAAAATATGCAGAGAGAGAGGGATCGAGAGAGAGAGAAAAGAACTTCGCCCCAGCTTCAGTCTTACCAAACTCGTGCACTTGGAGTTCCCAGGGAAGGTATCGTGAGTGGAGAATGTTTTCTCCACGTAGCCTTTTCTGTTCCTGTCTTTGCCGGACCGCAGAACGTCGCCCGCTTCCCTCTCGCGCTTGGCGAGCGAAGGACGCCTAGCCGGCGAAGGTGCGTCTTCTTCGGCAAGAAAGCGAAGCGAGAGCCGGTACGGCGCCCTGCTGCTGTGCTCGCTGCATTTCACATCCATACTACACCAACACGCAATGCAGCATGCAGGCTCATCTCGAAAGCAAGTTTCCCACAGTCATCATGCTCTTGCAGCAGTGCCACTGGGTCAAAATGTGCAGAGAGAGAAAAAGCAAGAGAGATTGAGAAGCACTATGCCCCAGCTTCAGTCTTACAGAACTCGTGCACTTGGAGTTCCCAGAGAAGGTAGCGTGCGTGGGGAAGGTTTTCTCCACGTACCTGCTTCTGTTCGCATCTTTGCCGGACCGCAGAAAGTCGCCCGCTTCTCTCTCGCGCTTTGCGAGCGAAAGGCACCTAGCCGGCGAAGGCGCGTCTTCGGCGGCCAGAAGGCGAAACGAAAACCGGCACTGTGCCCTGCTCCTGTGCTCCCTGCATTTCGCATCCAAACTGCACCAGCACGCATAGCAACATGCAGGCTCACCTCCAAAAGATGTTTCCCTCTGCCACGAAGTTCTGGCAGCACTGGCACTCGGGACAAAATGTGCAGAGAGAGAAGAGGGAGAGAGGTTGAGAAGCACTTTGCCCCAAATTCAGTCCTACAGAACTCGTGCATTTGGAGTTTCCAGAGAAGGTAGCATGCGTGAGGAAGGTTTTCTCCACGTAGCCGCTTCTGTTCGCATCTTTGCCGCACCGCAGAGAGTCGCCCGCTTCTCTCTCGCGCTTTGCGAGCGAAGGGCGCCTAGTCGGCGAAGGTGCGTCTCCTTCGGCAAGAAAGCGAAGCGAGAGCCGGTACGGCGCCCTGCTGCTGTGCTCGCTGCATTTCACATCCAAACTGCACCAGCACGCATAGCAGCATGCAGGCTCATCTCCAAAGGAAGTTGTCCACTGCCACGAAGATTTGGCAGCACTGGCACTGGGTCACACTGTGCAGCGAGAGAAAAAGCAAGAGAGGTTGAGAAGCACTTTGCCCCAGCTTCAGTCTTACAGAACTCGTGTAATTGGAGTTCCCAGAGAAGGTGGCGTGCGTGGAGATGGTTTTCTCCCCGTAGCCTCTTCTGTTCGCATCCTTGCCGGACCGCAGTAAGCCGCCCGCTTCTCTCTCGCGCTTTGCGAGCGAAAGGCGGCTATCCGGCGAAGGTGCTTCTTCGGCGGCTGCAAAGCAAAGAATGAGCCGGCACTGCGCCCTGCTGCCGTGCTCCCTCTATTTCACATCCTAACTGTGCCAGCACGCATAGCAGCATGCAGGCTCATCTCCAAAGAATGTTTCCTGCCGCCACGAAGTACTGGCAGCACTGGCACTCGGGACAAAATATGCAGAGAGATAGGGAGCGAGAGAGAAAGAAGAGAACTTCGGCCCAGTTTCAGCCTTACGGAACTCGTGCACTTGGAGTTCCCAGAGAAGGTAGCGTGCGTGGAGAAGTTTTCCTCCACGTAGCCGCTTCTGATCGCATCTTTGCCGCACTGAAGAGAGCCGCCCGCTTCTCTCTCGCGCTTTGCGAGCGAAGGGCGCCTAGCCGGCGAAGGTGCGTGATCTTCGGCAAGAAAGCGAAGCGAGAGCCGGTACGGCGCCCTGCTGCTGTGCTCGCTGCATTTCACATCCATACTACACCAACACGCAAAGCAGCATGCAGGCTCATCTCGAAAGCAAGTTTCCCACAGTCATCATGCTCTTGCAGCAGTGCCACTGGGTCAAAATGTGCAGAGAGAGAAAAAGCAAGAGAGATTGAGAAGCACTATGCCCCAGCTTCAGTCTTACAGAACTCGTGCACTTGGAGTTCCCAGAGAAGGTAGCGTGCGTGGGGAAGGTTTTCTCCACGTACCTGCTTCTGTTCGCATCTTTGCCGGACCGCAGAAAGTCGCCCGCTTCTCTCTCGCGCTTTGCGAGCGAAAGGCACCTAGCCGGCGAAGGAGCGTCTTCGGCGGCCAGAAGGCGAAACGAAAACCGGCACTGTGCCCTGCTCCTGTGCTCCCTGCATTTCGCATCCAAACTGCACCAGCACGCATAGCAACATGCAGGCTCACCTCCAAAAGATGTTTCCCTCTGCCACGAAGTTCTGGCAGCACTGGCACTCGGGACAAAATGTGCAGAGAGAGAAGAGGGAGAGAGGTTGAGAAGCACTTTGCCCCAAATTCAGTCCTACAGAACTCGTGCATTTGGAGTTTCCAGAGAAGGTAGCATGCGTGAGGAAGGTTTTCTCCACGTAGCCGCTTCTGTTCGCATCTTTGCCGCACCGCAGAGAGTCGCCCGCTTCTCTCTCGCGCTTTGTGAGCGAAGGGCGCCTAGTCGGCGAAGGTGCGTCTCCTTCGGCAAGAAAGCGAAGCGAGAGCCGGTACGGCGCCCTGCTGCTGTGCTCGCTGCATTTCACATCCAAACTGCACCAGCACGCATAGCAGCATGCAGGCTCATCTCCAAAGGAAGTTGTCCACTGCCACGAAGATTTGGCAGCACTGGCACTGGGTCACACTGTGCAGCGAGAGAAAAAGCAAGAGAGATTGAGAAGCACTTTGCCCCAGCTTCAGTCTTACAGAACTCGTGTAATTGGAGTTCCCAGAGAAGGTGGCGTGCGTGGAGATGGTTTTCTCCCCGTAGCCTCTTCTGTTCGCATCTTTGCCGCACCGCAGAGAGTCGCCCGCTTCTCTCTCGCGCTTTGCTAGCGAAGGGCGCCTGGCCGGCGAAGGTGCGTCTCCTTCGGAAGAAAGCGATGCGAGAGCCGGTACGGCGCCCTGCTGCTGTGCTCGCTGCATTTCACATCCAAACTGCACCAGCACGCATAGCCGCATGCAGGCTCATCTCCAAAGGAAGATTGCCACTGCCACGATGATTTGGCAGCACTGGCACTGGGTCACACTGTGCAGCGAGAGAAAAAGCAAGAGAGATTGAGAAGCACTTTGCCCCAGCTTCAGTCTTACAGAACTCGTGCACTTGGAGTTCCCAGAGAAGGTGGTGTGCGTGGAGATGGTTTTCTCCCCGTAGCCTCTTCTGTTCGCATCCTTGCCGGACCGCAGTAAGCCGCCCGCTTCTCTCTCGCGCTTTGCGAGCGAAAGGCGGCTAGCCGGCGAAGGTGCTTCTTCGGCGGCTGCAAAGCGAAGAATGAGCCGGCACTGCGCCCTGCTGCCGTGCTCCCTCTATTTCACATCCTAACTGTGCCAGCACGCATAGCAGCATGCAGGCTCATCTCCAAAGAATGTTTCCTGCCGCCACGAAGTACTGGCAGCACTGGCACTCGGGACAAAATATGCAGAGGGAGAGGGAGCGAGAGAGAGAGAAAAGAACTTCGCCCCAGCTTCAGCCTTGCAGAACTCGTGCACTTGGAGTTCCCAGAGAAGGTAGCGTGTGTGGAGAATGTTTTCTCCACGTAGCCTCTTCTGTTCTCGTCTTTTCCGGACCGCAGAACGCCGCACGCTTCTCTCTCGCGCTTTGCGAGCGAAAGGCGGCTAGCCGGCGAAGGTGCTTCTTCGGCGGCTGCAAAGCGAAGAATGAGCCGGCACTGCGCCCTGCTGCCGTGCTCCCCCTATTTCACATCCAAACTGTGCCAGAACGCATAAAAGCATGCAGGCTCATATCCAAAGCAATTTTCCCGCTGCCACGAAGGTCTGACAGCCCTGGCACTCGCGACAAAATGTGCAGAGAGAGAAGAGAGAGAGAGGGATAGAAGCACTTTGCCCCACCTTCAGTGTTACAGAGCTCGTGCACTTGGAGTTCCCAGAGAAGGTAGCGTGCGTGGAGAAGGTTTTCTCCACGTAGCCGCTTCTGTTCGCATCTTTGCCGCACTGCAGAGAGTCGCCCGCTTCTCTCTCGCGCTTTGCGAGCGAAGGGCGCCTAGCCGGCGAAGGTGCGTCTCCTTCGGCAAGAAAGCGAAGCGAGAGCCGTAGGCGCCCTGCTGCTGTGCTCCCCGCATTTCACATCCAAACTGCACCAGCACGCATAGCAGCATGCAGGCTCATATCCAAAGTATGTTTCCCGCCGCCACGAAGTTCTGGCAGCACTGGCACTCGGGACAAAATATGCAGAGAGAGAGGGATCGAGAGAGAGAGAAAAGAACTTCGCCCCAGCTTCAGTCTTACAGAACTCGTGCACTTGGAGTTCCCAGGGAAGGTATCGTGAGTGGAGAATGTTTTCTCCACGTAGCCTTTTCTGTTCCTGTCTTTGCCGGACCGCAGAACGTCGCCCGCTTCCCTCTCGCGCTTGGCGAGCGAAGGACGCCTAGCCGGCGAAGGTGCGTCTTCTTCGGCAAGAAAGCGAAGCGAGAGCCGGTACGGCGCCCTGCTGCTGTGCTCGCTGCATTTCACATCCATACTACACCAACACGCAATGCAGCATGCAGGCTCATCTCGAAAGCAAGTTTCCCACAGTCATCATGCTCTTGCAGCAGTGCCACTGGGTCAAAATGTGCAGAGAGAGAAAAAGCAAGAGAGATTGAGAAGCACTATGCCCCAGCTTCAGTCTTACAGAACTCGTGCACTTGGAGTTCCCAGAGAAGGTAGCGTGCGTGGGGAAGGTTTTCTCCACGTACCTGCTTCTGTTCGCATCTTTGCCGGACCGCAGAAAGTCGCCCGCTTCTCTCTCGCGCTTTGCGAGCGAAAGGCACCTAGCCGGCGAAGGCGCGTCTTCGGCGGCCAGAAGGCGAAACGAAAACCGGCACTGTGCCCTGCTCCTGTGCTCCCTGCATTTCGCATCCAAACTGCACCAGCACGCATAGCAACATGCAGGCTCACCTCCAAAAGATGTTTCCCTCTGCCACGAAGTTCTGGCAGCACTGGCACTCGGGACAAAATGTGCAGAGAGAGAAGAGGGAGAGAGGTTGAGAAGCACTTTGCCCCAAATTCAGTCCTACAGAACTCGTGCATTTGGAGTTTCCAGAGAAGGTAGCATGCGTGAGGAAGGTTTTCTCCACGTAGCCGCTTCTGTTCGCATCTTTGCCGCACCGCAGAGAGTCGCCCGCTTCTCTCTCGCGGTTTGCGAGCGAAGGGCGCCTAGTCGGCGAAGGTGCGTCTCCTTCGGCAAGAAAGCGAAGCGAGAGCCGGTACGGCGCCCTGCTGCTGTGCTCGCTGCATTTCACATCCAAACTGCACCAGCACGCATAGCAGCATGCAGGCTCATCTCCAAAGGAAGTTGTCCACTGCCACGAAGATTTGGCAGCACTGGCACTGGGTCACACTGTGCAGCGAGAGAAAAAGCAAGAGAGGTTGAGAAGCACTTTGCCCCAGCTTCAGTCTTACAGAACTCGTGTAATTGGAGTTCCCAGAGAAGGTGGCGTGCGTGGAGATGGTTTTCTCCCCGTAGCCTCTTCTGTTCGCATCCTTGCCGGACCGCAGTAAGCCGCCCGCTTCTCTCTCGCGCTTTGCGAGCGAAAGGCGGCTATCCGGCGAAGGTGCTTCTTCGGCGGCTGCAAAGCGAAGAATGAGCCGGCACTGCGCCCTGCTGCCGTGCTCCCTCTATTTCACATCCTAACTGTGCCAGCACGCATAGCAGCATGCAGGCTCATCTCCAAAGAATGTTTCCTGCCGCCACGAAGTACTGGCAGCACTGGCACTCGGGACAAAATATGCAGAGAGATAGGGAGCGAGAGAGAAAGAAGAGAACTTCGGCCCAGTTTCAGCCTTACGGAACTCGTGCACTTGGAGTTCCCAGAGAAGGTAGCGTGCGTGGAGAAGTTTTCCTCCACGTAGCCGCTTCTGATCGCATCTTTGCCGCACTGAAGAGAGCCGCCCGCTTCTCTCTCGCGCTTTGCGAGCGAAGGGCGCCTAGCCGGCGAAGGTGCGTGATCTTCGGCAAGAAAGCGAAGCGAGAGCCGGTACGGCGCCCTGCTGCTGTGCTCGCTGCATTTCACATCCATACTACACCAACACGCAAAGCAGCATGCAGGCTCATCTCGAAAGCAAGTTTCCCACAGTCATCATGCTCTTGCAGCAGTGCCACTGGGTCAAAATGTGCAGAGAGAGAAAAAGCAAGAGAGATTGAGAAGCACTATGCCCCAGCTTCAGTCTTACAGAACTCGTGCACTTGGAGTTCCCAGAGAAGGTAGCGTGCGTGGGGAAGGTTTTCTCCACGTACCTGCTTCTGTTCGCATCTTTGCCGGACCGCAGAAAGTCGCCCGCTTCTCTCTCGCGCTTTGCGAGCGAAAGGCACCTAGCCGGCGAAGGAGCGTCTTCGGCGGCCAGAAGGCGAAACGAAAACCGGCACTGTGCCCTGCTCCTGTGCTCCCTGCATTTCGCATCCAAACTGCACCAGCACGCATAGCAACATGCAGGCTCACCTCCAAAAGATGTTTCCCTCTGCCACGAAGTTCTGGCAGCACTGGCACTCGGGACAAAATGTGCAGAGAGAGAAGAGGGAGAGAGGTTGAGAAGCACTTTGCCCCAAATTCAGTCCTACAGAACTCGTGCATTTGGAGTTTCCAGAGAAGGTAGCATGCGTGAGGAAGGTTTTCTCCACGTAGCCGCTTCTGTTCGCATCTTTGCCGCACCGCAGAGAGTCGCCCGCTTCTCTCTCGCGCTTTGCGAGCGAAGGGCGCCTAGTCGGCGAAGGTGCGTCTCCTTCGGCAAGAAAGCGAAGCGAGAGCCGGTACGGCGCCCTGCTGCTGTGCTCGCTGCATTTCACATCCAAACTGCACCAGCACGCATAGCAGCATGCAGGCTCATCTCCAAAGGAAGTTGTCCACTGCCACGAAGATTTGGCAGCACTGGCACTGGGTCACACTGTGCAGCGAGAGAAAAAGCAAGAGAGATTGAGAAGCACTTTGCCCCAGCTTCAGTCTTACAGAACTCGTGTAATTGGAGTTCCCAGAGAAGGTGGCGTGCGTGGAGATGGTTTTCTCCCCGTAGCCTCTTCTGTTCGCATCTTTGCCGCACCGCAGAGAGTCGCCCGCTTCTCTCTCGCGCTTTGCTAGCGAAGGGCGCCTGGCCGGCGAAGGTGCGTCTCCTTCGGAAGAAAGCGATGCGAGAGCCGGTACGGCGCCCTGCTGCTGTGCTCGCTGCATTTCACATCCAAACTGCACCAGCACGCATAGCCGCATGCAGGCTCATCTCCAAAGGAAGATTGCCACTGCCACGATGATTTGGCAGCACTGGCACTGGGTCACACTGTGCAGCGAGAGAAAAAGCAAGAGAGATTGAGAAGCACTTTGCCCCAGCTTCAGTCTTACAGAACTCGTGCACTTGGAGTTCCCAGAGAAGGTAGCGTGCGTGGAGAAGTTTTCCTCCACGTAGCCGCTTCTGATCGCATCTTTGCCGCACTGAAGAAAGCCGCCCGCTTCTCTCTCGCGCTTTGCGAGCGAAGGGCGCCTAGCCGGCGAAGGTGCGTGATCTTCGGCAAGAAAGCGAAGCGAGAGCCGGTACGGCGCCCTGCTGCTGTGCTCGCTGCATTTCACATCCATACTACACCAACACGCAAAGCAGCATGCAGGCTCATCTCGAAAGCAAGTTTCCCACAGTCATCATGCTCTTGCAGCAGTGCCACTGGGTCAAAATGTGCAGAGAGAGAAAAAGCAAGAGAGATTGAGAAGCACTTTGCCCCAGCTTCAGTCTTACAGAACTCGTGTAATTGGAGTTCCCAGAGAAGGTGGCGTGCGTGGAGATGGTTTTCTCCCCGTAGCCTCTTCTGTTTGCATCCTTGCCGGACCGCAGTAAGCCGCCCGCTTCTCTCTCGCGCTTTGCGAGCGAAAGGCGGCTATCCGGCGAAGGTGCTTCTTCGGCGGCTGCAAAGCGAAGAATGAGCCGGCACTGCGCCCTGCTGCCGTGCTCCCTCTATTTCACATCCTAACTGTGCCAGCACGCATAGCAGCATGCAGGCTCATCTCCAAAGAATGTTTCCTGCCGCCACGAAGTACTGGCAGCACTGGCACTCGGGACAAAATATGCAGAGGGAGAGGGAGCGAGAGAGAAAGAAAAGAACTTCGCCCCAGCTTCAGCCTTGCAGAACTCGTGCACTTGGAGTTCCCAGAGAAGGTAGCGTGTGTGGAGAATGTTTTCTCCACGTAGCCTCTTCTGTTCTCGTCTTTTCCGGACCGCAGAACGCCGCACGCTTCTCTCTCGCGCTTTGCGAGCGAAAGGCGGCTAGCCGGCGAAGGTGCTTCTTCGGCGGCTGCAGAGCGAAGAATGAGCCGGCACTGCGCCCTGCTGCCGTGCTCCCCCTATTTCACATCCAAACTGTGCCAGAACGCATAAAAGCATGCAGGCTCATATCCAAAGCAATTTTCCCGCTGCCACGAAGGTCTGACAGCCCTGGCACTCGCGACAAAATGTGCAGAGAGAGAAGAGGGAGAGAGGGATAGAAGCACTTTGCCCCACCTTCAGTGTTACAGAGCTCGTGCACTTGGAGTTCCCAGAGAAGGTAGCGTGCGTGGAGAAGGTTTTCTCCACGTAGCCGCTTCTGTTCGCATCTTTGCCGCACCGCAGAGAGTCGCCCGCTTCTCTCTCGCGCTTTGCGAGCGAAGGGCGCCTAGCCGGCGAAGGTGCGTCTCCTTCGGCAAGAAAGCGAAGCGAGAGCCGTAGGCGCCCTGCTGCTGTGCTCCCCGCATTTCACATCCAAACTACACCAGCACGCATAGCAGCATGCAGGCTCATATCCAAAGTATGTTTCCCGCCGCCACGAAGTTCTGGCAGCACTGGCACTCGGGACAAAATATGCAGAGAGAGAGGGATCGAGAGAGAGAGAAAAGAACTTCGCCCCAGCTTCAGTCTTACAGAACTCGTGCACTTGGAGTTCCCAGGGAAGGTATCGTGTGTGGAGAATGTTTTCTCCACGTAGCCTCTTCTGTTCCCGTCTTTGCCGGACCGCAGAACGTCGCCCGCTTCCCTCTCGCGCTTGGCGAGCGAAGGACGCCTAGCCGGCGAAGGTGCGTCTTCTTCGGCAAGAAAGCGAAGCGAGAGCCGGTACGGCGCCCTGCTGCTGTGCTCGCTGCATTTCACATCCAAACTGCACCAGCACGCATAGCAACATGCAGGCTCATCTGCAAAAGATGTTTCCTGCTGCCACGATGATCTGGCAGCACTGGCACTAGGACACACTCTGCAGACAGAGAAAAAGCAAGAGAGGTTGAGAAGCACTTTGCCCCAGCTTCAGTCTTACAGAACTCGTGCACTTGGAGTTCCCAGAGAAGGTGGCGTGCGTGGAGATGGTTTTCTCCCCGTAGCCTCTTCTGTTCGCATCCTTGCCGGACCGCAGTAAGCCGCCCGCTTCTCTCTCGCGCTTTGCGAGCGAAAGGCGGCTAGTCGGCGAAGGTGTTTTCTTCGGCGGCTGCAAAGCGAAGAATGAGCCGGCACTGCGCCCTGCTGACGTGCTCCCTCTATTTCACATCCTAACTGTGCCAGCACGCATAGCAGCATGCAGGCTCATCTCCAAAGAATGTTTCCTGCCGCCACGAAGTACTGGCAGCACTGGCACTCGGGACAAAATATGCAGAGGGAGAGGGAGAGGGAGCGAAAGAAGAGAACTTCGGCCCAGTTTCAGCCTTACGGAACTCGTGCACTTGGAGTTCCCAGAGAAGGTAGCGTGCGTGGAGAAGTTTTCCTCCACGTAGCCGCTTCTGATCGCATCTTTGCCGCACTGAAGAGAGCCGCCCGCTTCTCTCTCGCGCTTTGCGAGCGAAGGGCGCCTAGCCGGCGAAGGTGCGTGATCTTCGGCAAGAAAGCGAAGCGAGAGCCGGTACGGCGCCCTGCTGCTGTGCTCGCTGCATTTCACATCCATACTACACCAACACGCAAAGCAGCATGCAGGCTCATCTCGAAAGCAAGTTTCCCACAGTCATCATGCTCTTGCAGCAGTGCCACTGGGTCAAAATGTGCAGAGAGAGAAAAAGCAAGAGAGATTGAGAAGCACTATGCCCCAGCTTCAGTCTTACAGAACTCGTGCACTTGGAGTTCCCAGAGAAGGTAGCGTGCGTGGGGAAGGTTTTCTCCACGTACCTGCTTCTGTTCGCATCTTTGCCGGACCGCAGAAAGTCGCCCGCTTCTCTCTCGCGCTTTGCGAGCGAAAGGCACCTAGCCGGCGAAGGCGCGTCTTCGGCGGCCAGAAGGCGAAACGAAAACCGGCACTGTGCCCTGCTCCTGTGCTCCCTGCATTTCGCATCCAAACTGCACCAGCACGCATAGCAACATGCAGGCTCACCTCCAAAAGATGTTTCCCTCTGCCACGAAGTTCTGGCAGCACTGGCACTCGGGACAAAATGTGCAGAGAGAGAAGAGGGAGAGAGGTTGAGAAGCACTTTGCCCCAAATTCAGTCCTACAGAACTCGTGCATTTGGAGTTTCCAGAGAAGGTAGCATGCGTGAGGAAGGTTTTCTCCACGTAGCCGCTTCTGTTCGCATCTTTGCCGCACCGCAGAGAGTCGCCCGCTTCTCTCTCGCGGTTTGCGAGCGAAAGGCGCCTGGCCGGCGAAGGTGCTTCTTCGGCGGCTGCAGAGCGAAGAATGAGCCGGCACTGCGCCCTGCTGCCGTGCTCCCTCTATTTCACATCCTAACTGTGCCAGCACGCATAGCAGCATGCAGGCTCATCTCCAAAGAATGTTTCCTGCCGCCACGACGGTCTGGCAGCACTGGCACTCGGGACAAAATATGCAGAGAGATAGGGAGCGAGAGAGAAAGAAGAGAACTTCGGCCCAGTTTCAGCCTTACAGAACTCGTGCACTTGGAGTTCCCAGAGAAGGTAGCGTGCGTGGAGAAGTTTTCCTCCACGTAGCCGCTTCTGATCGCATCTTTGCCGCACTGAAGAAAGCCGCCCGCTTCTCTCGCGCGCTTTGCGAGCGAAGGGCGCCTAGCCGGCGAAGGTGCGTGATCTTCGGCAAGAAAGCGAAGCGAGAGCCGGTACGGCGCCCTGCTGCTGTGCTCGCTGCATTTCACATCCATACTACACCAACACGCAAAGCAGCATGCAGGCTCATCTCGAAAGCAAGTTTCCCACAGTCATCATGCTCTTGCAGCAGTGCCACTGGGTCAAAATGTGCAGAGAGAGAAAAAGCAAGAGAGATTGAGAAGCACTTTGCCCCAGCTTCAGTCTTACAGAACTCGTGTAATTGGAGTTCCCAGAGAAGGTGGCGTGCGTGGAGATGGTTTTCTCCCCGTAGCCTCTTCTGTTCGCATCCTTGCCGGACCGCAGTAAGCCGCCCGCTTCTCTCTCGCGCTTGGCGAGCGAAAGGCGGCTATCCGGCGAAGGTGCTTCTTCGGCGGCTGCAAAGCGAAGAATGAGCCGGCACTGCGCCCTGCTGCCGTGCTCCCTCTATTTCACATCCTAACTGTGCCAGCACGCATAGCAGCATGCAGGCTCATCTCCAAAGAATGTTTCCTGCCGCCACGAAGTACTGGCAGCACTGGCACTCGGGACAAAATATGCAGAGGGAGAGGGAGAGGGAGCGAGAGAGAAAAGAACTTCGCCCCAGCTTCAGCCTTGCAGAACTCGTGCACTTGGAGTTCCCAGAGAAGGTAGCGTGTGTGGAGAATGTTTTCTCCACGTAGCCTCTTCTGTTCTCGTCTTTTCCGGACCGCAGAACGCCGCACGCTTCTCTCTCGCGCTTTGCGAGCGAAAGGCGGCTAGCCGGCGAAGGTGCTTCTTCGGCGGCTGCAGAGCGAAGAATGAGCCGGCACTGCGCCCTCCTGCCGTGCTCCCCCTATTTCACATCCAAACTGTGCCAGAACGCATAAAAGCATGCAGGCTCATATCCAAAGCAATTTTCCCGCTGCCACGAAGGTCTGACAGCCCTGGCACTCGCGACAAAATGTGCAGAGAGAGAAGAGGGAGAGAGGGATAGAAGCACTTTGCCCCACCTTCAGTGTTACAGAGCTCGTGCACTTGGAGTTCCCAGAGAAGGTAGCGTGCGTGGAGAAGGTTTTCTCCACGTAGCCGCTTCTGTTCGCATCTTTGCCGCACCGCAGAAAGTCGCCCGCTTCTCTCTCGCGCTTTGCGAGCGAAGGGCGCCTAGCCGGCGAGGGTGCGTCTCCTTCGGCAAGAAAGCGAAGCGAGAGCCGTAGGCGCCCTGCTGCTGTGCTCCCCGCATTTCACATCCAAACTGCACCAGCACGCATAGCAGCATGCAGGCTCATATCCAAAGTATGTTTCCCGCCGCCACGAAGTTCTGGCAGCACTGGCACTCGGGACAAAATATGCAGAGAGAGAGGGATCGAGAGAGAGAGAAAAGAACTTCGCCCCAGCTTCAGTCTTACAGAACTCGTGCACTTGGAGTTCCCAGGGAAGGTATCGTGTGTGGAGAATGTTTTCTCCACGTAGCCTCTTCTGTTCCCGTCTTTGCCGGACCGCAGAACGTCGCCCGCTTCCCTCTCGCGCTTGGCGAGCGAAGGACGCCTAGCCGGCGAAGGTGCGTCTTCTTCGGCAAGAAAGCGAAGCGAGAGCCGGTACGGCGCCCTGCTGCTGTGCTCGCTGCATTTCACATCCAAACTGCACCAGCACGCATAGCAACATGCAGGCTCATCTGCAAAAGATGTTTCCTGCTGCCACGATGATCTGGCAGCACTGGCACTAGGACACACTCTGCAGACAGAGAAAAAGCAAGAGAGGTTGAGAAGCACTTTGCCCCAGCTTCAGTCTTACAGAACTCGTGCACTTGGAGTTCCCAGAGAAGGTGGCGTGCGTGGAGATGGTTTTCTCCCCGTAGCCTCTTCTGTTCGCATCCTTGCCGGACCGCAGTAAGCCGCCCGCTTCTCTCTCGCGCTTTGCGAGCGAAAGGCGGCTAGCCGGCGAAGGTGCTTCTTCGGCGGCTGCAAAGCGAAGAATGAGCCGGCACTGCGCCCTGCTGCCGTGCTCCCTCTATTTCACATCCTAACTGTGCCAGCACGCATAGCAGCATGCAGGCTCATCTCCAAAGAATGTTTCCTGCCGCCACGAAGGTCTGGCAGCACTGGCACTCGGGACAAAATATGCAGAGAGATAGGGAGCGAGAGAGAAAGAAGAGAACTTCGGCCCAGTTTCAGCCTTACAGAACTCGTGCACTTGGAGTTCTTAGAGAAGGTAGCGTGCGTGGAGAAGTTTTCCTCCACGTAGCCGCTTCTGATCGCATCTTTGCCGCACTGAAGAAAGCCGCCCGCTTCTCTCGCGCGCTTTGCGAGCGAAGGGCGCCTAGCCGGCGAAGGTGCGTGATCTTCGGCAAGAAAGCGAAGCGAGAGCCGGTACGGCGCCCTGCTGCTGTGCTCGCTGCATTTCACATCCATACTACACCAACACGCAAAGCAGCATGCAGGCTCATCTCGAAAGCAAGTTTCCCACAGTCATCATGCTCTTGCAGCAGTGCCACTGGGTCAAAATGTGCAGAGAGAGAAAAAGCAAGAGAGATTGAGAAGCACTTTGCCCCAGCTTCAGTCTTACAGAACTCGTGTAATTGGAGTTCCCAGAGAAGGTGGCGTGCGTGGAGATGGTTTTCTCCCCGTAGCCTCTTCTGTTCGCATCCTTGCCGGACCGCAGTAAGCCGCCCGCTTCTCTCTCGCGCTTGGCGAGCGAAAGGCGGCTATCCGGCGAAGGTGTTTTCTTCGGCGGCTGCAGAGCGAAGAATGAGCCGGCACTGCGCCCTGCTGCCGTGCTCCCCCTATTTCACATCCAAACTACACCAGCACGCATAGCAGCATGCAGGCTCATCTCCAAAGAATGTTTCCTGCCGCCACGAAGTACTGGCAGCACTGGCACTCGGGACAAAATATGCAGAGGGAGAGGGAGAGGGAGCGAGAGAGAAAAGAACTTCGCCCCAGCTTCAGCCTTGCAGAACTCGTGCACTTGGAGTTCCCAGAGAAGGTAGCGTGTGTGGAGAATGTTTTCTCCACGTAGCCTCTTCTGTTCTCGTCTTTTCCGGACCGCAGAACGCCGCACGCTTCTCTCTCGCGCTTTGCGAGCGAAAGGCGGCTAGCCGGCGAAGGTGCTTCTTCGGCGGCTGCAGAGCGAAGAATGAGCCGGCACTGCGCCCTCCTGCCGTGCTCCCCCTATTTCACATCCAAACTGTGCCAGAACGCATAAAAGCATGCAGGCTCATATCCAAAGCAATTTTCCCGCTGCCACGAAGGTCTGACAGCCCTGGCACTCGCGACAAAATGTGCAGAGAGAGAAGAGGGAGAGAGGGATAGAAGCACTTTGCCCCACCTTCAGTGTTACAGAGCTCGTGCACTTGGAGTTCCCAGAGAAGGTAGCGTGCGTGGAGAAGGTTTTCTCCACGTAGCCGCTTCTGTTCGCATCTTTGCCGCACCGCAGAGAGTCGCCCGCTTCTCTCTCGCGCTTTGCGAGCGAAGGGCACCTAGCCGGCGAGGGTGCGTCTCCTTCGGCAAGAAAGCGAAGCGAGAGCCGTAGGCGCCCTGCTGCTGTGCTCCCCGCATTTCACATCTAAACTGCACCAGCACGCATAGCAGCATGCAGGCTCATATCCAAAGTATGTTTCCCGCCGCCACGAAGTTCTGGCAGCACTGGCACTCGGGACAAAATATGCAGAGAGAGAGGGATCGAGAGAGAGAGAAAAGAACTTCGCCCCAGCTTCAGTCTTACAGAACTCGTGCACTTGGAGTTCCCAGGGAAGGTATCGTGTGTGGAGAATGTTTTCTCCACGTAGCCTCTTCTGTTCCCGTCTTTGCCGGACCGCAGAACGTCGCCCGCTTCCCTCTCGCGCTTGGCGAGCGAAGGACGCCTAGCCGGCGAAGGTGCGTCTTCTTCGGCAAGAAAGCGAAGCGAGAGCCGGTACGGCGCCCTGCTGCTGTGCTCGCTGCATTTCACATCCAAACTGCACCAGCACGCATAGCAACATGCAGGCTCATCTGCAAAAGATGTTTCCTGCTGCCACGATGATCTGGCAGCACTGGCACTAGGACACACTCTGCAGACAGAGAAAAAGCAAGAGAGGTTGAGAAGCACTTTGCCCCAGCTTCAGTCTTACAGAACTCGTGCACTTGGAGTTCCCAGAGAAGGTGGCGTGCGTGGAGATGGTTTTCTCCCCGTAGCCTCTTCTGTTCGCATCCTTGCCGGACCGCAGTAAGCCGCCCGCTTCTCTCTCGCGCTTTGCGAGCGAAAGGCGGCTAGCCGGCGAAGGTGCTTCTTCGGCGGCTGCAAAGCGAAGAATGAGCCGGCACTGCGCCCTGCTGCCGTGCTCCCTCTATTTCACATCCTAACTGTGCCAGCACGCATAGCAGCATGCAGGCTCATCTCCAAAGAATGTTTCCTGCCGCCACGAAGGTCTGGCAGCACTGGCACTCGGGACAAAATATGCAGAGAGATAGGGAGCGAGAGAGAAAGAAGAGAACTTCGGCCCAGTTTCAGCCTTACAGAACTCGTGCACTTGGAGTTCCCAGAGAAGGTAGCGTGCGTGGAGAAGTTTTCCTCCACGTAGCCGCTTCTGATCGCATCTTTGCCGCACTGAAGAAAGCCGCCCGCTTCTCTCGCGCGCTTTGCGAGCGAAGGGCGCCTAGCCGGCGAAGGTGCGTGATCTTCGGCAAGAAAGCGAAGCGAGAGCCGGTACGGCGCCCTGCTGCTGTGCTCGCTGCATTTCACATCCATACTACACCAACACGCAAAGCAGCATGCAGGCTCATCTCGAAAGCAAGTTTCCCACAGTCATCATGCTCTTGCAGCAGTGCCACTGGGTCAAAATGTGCAGAGAGAGAAAAAGCAAGAGAGATTGAGAAGCACTTTGCCCCAGCTTCAGTCTTACAGAACTCGTGTAATTGGAGTTCCCAGAGAAGGTGGCGTGCGTGGAGATGGTTTTCTCCCCGTAGCCTCTTCTGTTCGCATCCTTGCCGGACCGCAGTAAGCCGCCCGCTTCTCTCTCGCGCTTTGCGAGCGAAAGGCGGCTAGCCGGCGAAGGTGCTTCTTCGGCGGCTGCAAAGCGAAGAATGAGCCGGCACTGCGCCCTGCTGCCGTGCTCCCCGCATTTCACATCCTAACTGTGCCAGCACGCATAGCAGCATGCAGGCTCATCTCCAAAGAATGTTTCCTGCCGCCACGAAGTACTGGCAGCACTGGCACTCGGGACAAAATATGCAGAGGGAGAGGGAGCGAGAGAGAGAGAAAAGAACTTCGCCCCAGCTTCAGCCTTGCAGAACTCGTGCACTTGGAGTTCCCAGAGAAGGTAGCGTGTGTGGAGAATGTTTTCTCCACGTAGCCTCTTCTGTTCTCGTCTTTTCCGGACCGCAGAACGCCGCACGCTTCTCTCTCGCGCTTTGCGAGCGAAAGGCGGCTAGCCGGCGAAGGTGCTTCTTCGGCGTCTGCAGAGCGAAGAATGAGCCGGCACTGCGCCCTGCTGCCGTGCTCCCCCTATTTCACATCCAAACTGTGCCAGAACGCATAAAAGCATGCAGGCTCATATCCAAAGCAATTTTCCCGCTGCCACGAAGTTCTGACAGCCCTGGCACTCGCGACAAAATGTGCAGAGAGAGAAGAGGGAGAGAGGGATAGAAGCACTTTGCCCCACCTTCAGTGTTACAGAGCTCGTGCACTTGGAGTTCCCAGAGAAGGTAGCGTGCGTGGAGAAGGTTTTCTCCACGTAGCCGCTTCTGTTCGCATCTTTGCCGCACCGCAGAGAGTCGCCCGCTTCTCTCTCGCGCTTTGCGAGCGAAGGGCGCCTAGCCGGCGAGGGTGCGTCTCCTTCGGCAAGAAAGCGAAGCGAGAGCCGTAGGCGCCCTGCTGCTCTGCTCCCTGCATTTCACATCCAAACTGCACCAGCACGCATAGCAGCATGCAGGCTCATATCCAAAGTATGTTTCCCGCCGCCACGAAGTTCTGGCAGCACTGGCACTCGGGACAAAATATGCAGAGAGAGAGGGATCGAGAGAGAGAGAAAAGAACTTCGCCCCAGCTTCAGTCTTACAGAACTCGTGCACTTGGAGTTCCCAGGGAAGGTATCGTGTGTGGAGAATGTTTTCTCCACGTAGCCTCTTCTGTTCCCGTCTTTGCCGGACCGCAGAACGTCGCCCGCTTCCCTCTCGCGCTTGGCGAGCGAAGGACGCCTAGCCGGCGAAGGTGCGTCTTCTTCGGCAAGAAAGCGAAGCGAGAGCCGGTACGGCGCCCTGCTGCTGTGCTCGCTGCATTTCACATCCAAACTGCACCAGCACGCATAGCAACATGCAGGCTCATCTGCAAAAGATGTTTCCTGCTGCCACGATGATCTGGCAGCACTGGCACTAGGACACACTCTGCAGACAGAGAAAAAGCAAGAGAGGTTGAGAAGCACTTTGCCCCAGCTTCAGTCTTACAGAACTCGTGCACTTGGAGTTCCCAGAGAAGGTGGCGTGCGTGGAGATGGTTTTCTCCCCGTAGCCTCTTCTGTTCGCATCTTTGCCGGACCGCAGAAAGCCGCCCGCTTCTCTCTCGCGCTTTGCGAGCGAAAGGCGGCTAGCCGGCGAAGGTGCTTCTTCGGCGGCTGCAAAGCGAAGAATGAGCCGGCACTGCGCCCTGCTGCCGTGCTCCCTCTATTTCACATCCTAACTGTGCCAGCACGCATAGCAGCATGCAGGCTCATCTCCAAAGAATGTTTCCTGCCGCCACGAAGTACTGGCAGCACTGTCACTCGGGACAAAATATGCAGAGAGATAGGGAGCGAGAGAGAAAGAAGAGAACTTCGGCCCAGTTTCAGCCTTACAGAACTCGTGCACTTGGAGTTCCCAGAGAAGGTAGCGTGCGTGGAGAAGTTTTCCTCCACGTAGCCGCTTCTGATCGCATCTTTGCCGCACTGAAGAGAGCCGCCCGCTTCTCTCTCGCGCTTTGCGAGCGAAGGGCGCCTAGTCGGCGAAGGTGCGTGATCTTCGGCAAGAAAGCGAAGCGAGAGCCGGTACGGCGCCCTGCTGCTGTGCTCGCTGCATTTCACATCCATACTACACCAACACGCAAAGCAGCATGCAGGCTCATCTCGAAAGCAAGTTTCCCACAGTCATCATGCTCTTGCAGCAGTGCCACTGGGTCAAAATGTGCAGAGAGAGAAAAAGCAAGAGAGATTGAGAAGCACTATGCCCCAGCTTCAGTCTTACAGAACTCGTGCACTTGGAGTTCCCAGAGAAGGTAGCGTGCGTGGGGAAGGTTTTCTCCACGTACCTGCTTCTGTTCGCATCTTTGCCGGACCGCAGAAAGTCGCCCTCTTCTCTCTCGCGCTTTGCGAGCGAAAGGCACCTAGCCGGCGAAGGCGCGTCTTCGGCGGCCAGAAGGCGAAACGAAAACCGGCACTGTGCCCTGCTCCAGTGCTCCCTGCATTTCGCGTCCAAACTGCACCAGCACGCATAGCAACATGCAGGCTCACCTCCAAAAGATGTTTCCCTCTGCCACGAAGTTCTGGCAGCACTGGCACTCGGGACAAAATGTGCAGAGAGAGAAGAGGGAGAGAGGTTGAGAAGCACTTTGCCCCAAATTCAGTCCTACAGAACTCGTGCATTTGGAGTTTCCAGAGAAGGTAGCATGCGTGAGGAAGGTTTTCTCCACGTAGCCGCTTCTGTTCGCATCTTTGCCGCACCGCAGAGAGTCGCCCGCTTCTCTCTCGCGGTTTGCTAGCGAAGGGCGCCTAGCCGGCGAAGGTGCGTCTCCTTCGGCAAGAAAGCGAAGCGAGAGCCGTAGGCGCCCTGCTGCTGTGCTCGCTGCATTTCACATCCAAACTGCACCAGCACGCATAGCAGCATGCAGGCTCATCTCGAAAGGAAGATTGCCACTGCCACGAAGATTTGGCAGCACTGGCACTGGGTCACACTGTGCAGCGAGAGAAAAAGCAAGAGAGATTGAGAAGCACTTTGCCCCAGCTTCAGTCTTACAGAACTCGTGTAATTGGAGTTCCCAGAGAAGGTGGCGTGCGTGGAGATGGTTTTCTCCCCGTAGCCTCTTCTGTTCGCATCCTTGCCGGACCGCAGTAAGCCGCCCGCTTCTCTCTCGCGCTTGGCGAGCGAAAGGCGGCTATCCGGAGAAGGTGTTTTCTTCGGCGGCTGCAGAGCGAAGAATGAGCCGGCACTGCGCCCTGCTGCCGTGCTCCCCCTATTTCACATCCTAACTGTGCCAGCACGCATAGCAACATGCAGGCTCATCTCCAAAGAATGTTTCCTGCCGCCACGAAGTACTGGCAGCACTGGCACTCGGGACAAAATATGCAGAGGGAGAGGGAGAGGGAGCGAGAGAGAAAAGAACTTCGCCCCAGCTTCAGCCTTGCAGAACTCGTGCACTTGGAGTTCCCAGAGAAGGTAGCGTGTGTGGAGAATGTTTTCTCCACGTAGCCTCTTCTGTTCTCGTCTTTTCCGGACCGCAGAACGCCGCACGCTTCTCTCTCGCGCTTTGCGAGCGAAAGGCGGCTAGCCGGCGAAGGTGCTTCTTCGGCGGCTGCAGAGCGAAGAATGAGCCGGCACTGCGCCCTCCTGCCGTGCTCCCCCTATTTCACATCCAAACTGTGCCAGAACGCATAAAAGCATGCAGGCTCATATCCAAAGCAATTTTCCCGCTGCCACGAAGGTCTGACAGCCCTGGCACTCGCGACAAAATGTGCAGAGAGAGAAGAGGGAGAGAGGGATAGAAGCACTTTGCCCCACCTTCAGTGTTACAGAGCTCGTGCACTTGGAGTTCCCAGAGAAGGTAGCGTGCGTGGAGAAGGTTTTCTCCACGTAGCCGCTTCTGTTCGCATCTTTGCCGCACCGCAGAGAGTCGCCCGCTTCTCTCTCGCGCTTTGCGAGCGAAGGGCGCCTAGCCGGCGAGGGTGCGTCTCCTTCGGCAAGAAAGCGAAGCGAGAGCCGTAGGCGCCCTGCTGCTGTGCTCCCCGCATTTCACATCCAAACTGCACCAGCACGCATAGCAGCATGCAGGCTCATATCCAAAGTATGTTTCCCGCCGCCACGAAGTTCTGGCAGCACTGGCACTCGGGACAAAATATGCAGAGAGAGAGGGATCGAGAGAGAGAGAAAAGAACTTCGCCCCAGCTTCAGTCTTACAGAACTCGTGCACTTGGAGTTCCCAGGGAAGGTATCGTGTGTGGAGAATGTTTTCTCCACGTAGCCTCTTCTGTTCCCGTCTTTGCCGGACCGCAGAACGTCGCCCGCTTCCCTCTCGCGCTTGGCGAGCGAAGGACGCCTAGCCGGCGAAGGTGCGTCTTCTTCGGCAAGAAAGCGAAGCGAGAGCCGGTACGGCGCCCTGCTGCTGTGCTCGCTGCATTTCACATCCAAACTGCACCAGCACGCATAGCAACATGCAGGCTCATCTCCAAAGGAAGTTGTCCACTGCCACGAAGATTTGGCAGCACTGGCACTGGGTCACACTGTGCAGCGAGAGAAAAAGCAAGAGAGGTTGAGAAGCACTTTGCCCCAGCTTCAGTCTTACAGAACTCGTGTAATTGGAGTTCCCAGAGAAGGTGGCGTGCGTGGAGATGGTTTTCTCCCCGTAGCCTCTTCTGTTCGCATCCTTGCCGGACCGCAGTAAGCCGCCCGCTTCTCTCTCGCGCTTTGCGAGCGAAAGGCGGCTATCCGGCGAAGGTGCTTCTTCGGCGGCTGCAAAGCGAAGAATGAGCCGGCACTGCGCCCTGCTGCCGTGCTCCCTCTATTTCACATCCAAACTACACCAGCACGCATAGCAGCATGCAGGCTCATCTCCAAAGAATGTTTCCTGCCGCCACGAAGTACTGGCAGCACTGGCACTCGGGACAAAATATGCAGAGAGATAGGGAGCGAGAGAGAAAGAAGAGAACTTCGGCCCAGTTTCAGCCTTACGGAACTCGTGCACTTGGAGTTCCCAGAGAAGGTAGCGTGCGTGGAGAAGTTTTCCTCCACGTAGCCGCTTCTGATCGCATCTTTGCCGCACTGAAGAGAGCCGCCCGCTTCTCTCTCGCGCTTTGCGAGCGAAGGGCGCCTAGCCGGCGAAGGTGCGTGATCTTCGGCAAGAAAGCGAAGCGAGAGCCGGTACGGCGCCCTGCTGCTGTGCTCGCTGCATTTCACATCCATACTACACCAACACGCAAAGCAGCATGCAGGCTCATCTCGAAAGCAAGTTTCCCACAGTCATCATGCTCTTGCAGCAGTGCCACTGGGTCAAAATGTGCAGAGAGAGAAAAAGCAAGAGAGATTGAGAAGCACTATGCCCCAGCTTCAGTCTTACAGAACTCGTGCACTTGGAGTTCCCAGAGAAGGTAGCGTGCGTGGGGAAGGTTTTCTCCACGTACCTGCTTCTGTTCGCATCTTTGCCGGACCGCAGAAAGTCGCCCGCTTCTCTCTCGCGCTTTGCGAGCGAAAGGCACCTAGCCGGCGAAGGAGCGTCTTCGGCGGCCAGAAGGCGAAACGAAAACCGGCACTGTGCCCTGCTCCTGTGCTCCCTGCATTTCGCGTCCAAACTGCACCAGCACGCATAGCAACATGCAGGCTCACCTCCAAAAGATGTTTCCCTCTGCCACGAAGTTCTGGCAGCACTGGCACTCGGGACAAAATGTGCAGAGAGAGAAGAGGGAGAGAGGTTGAGAAGCACTTTGCCCCAAATTCAGTCCTACAGAACTCGTGCATTTGGAGTTTCCAGAGAAGGTAGCATGCGTGAGGAAGGTTTTCTCCACGTAGCCGCTTCTGTTCGCATCTTTGCCGCACCGCAGAGAGCCGCCCGCTTCTCTCTCGCGCGTTGCGAGCGAAGGGCGCCTAGCCGGCGAAGGTGCGTGATCTTCGGCAAGAAAGCGAAGCGAGAGCCGGTACGGCGCCCTGCTGCTGTGCTCGCTGCATTTCACATCCAAACTGCACCAGCACGCATAGCAACATGCAGGCTCATCTGCAAAAGATGTTTCCTGCTGCCACGATTATCTGGCAGCACTGGCACTAAAACACACTCTGCAGACAGAGAAAAAGCAAGAGAGGTTGAGAAGCACTTTGCCCCAGCTTCAGTCTTACAGAACTCGTGCACTTGGAGTTCCCAGAGAAGGTGGCGTGCGTGGAGATGGTTTTCTCCCCGTAGCCTCTTCTGTTCGCATCTTTACCGGACCGCAGAAAGCCGCCCGCTTCTCTCTCGCGCTTTGCGAGCGAAAGGCGGCTAGCCGGCGAAGGTGCTTCTTCGGCGGCTGCAAAGCGAAGAATGAGCCGGCACTGCGCCCTGCTGCCGTGCTCCCTCTATTTCACATCCTAACTGTGCCAGCACGCATAGCAGCATGCAGGCTCATCTCCAAAGAATGTTTCCTGCCGCCACGAAGTACTGGCAGCACTGGCACTCGGGACAAAATATGCAGAGGGAGAGGGAGCGAGAGAGAGAGAAAAGAACTTCGCCCCAGCTTCAGCCTTGCAGAACTCGTGCACTTGGAGTTCCCAGAGAAGGTAGCGTGTGTGGAGAATGTTTTCTCCACGTAGCCTCTTCTGTTCTCGTCTTTTCCGGACCGCAGAACGCCGCACGCTTCTCTCTCGCGCTTTGCGAGCGAAAGGCGGCTAGCCGGCGAAGGTGCTTCTTCGGCGGCTGCAGAGCGAAGAATGAGCCGGCACTGCGCCCTGCTGCCGTGCTCCCCCTATTTCACATCCAAACTGTGCCAGAACGCATAAAAGCATGCAGGCTCATATCCAAAGCAATTTTCCCGCTGCCACGAAGGTCTGACAGCCCTGGCACTCGCGACAAAATGTGCAGAGAGAGAAGAGAGAGAGAGGGATAGAAGCACTTTGCCCCACCTTCAGTGTTACAGAGCTCGTGCACTTGGAGTTCCCAGAGAAGGTAGCGTGCGTGGAGAAGGTTTTCTCCACGTAGCCGCTTCTGTTCGCATCTTTGCCGCACTGCAGAGAGTCGCCCGCTTCTCTCTCGCGCTTTGCGAGCGAAGGGCGCCTA
Organism: Acanthiza pusilla; assembly: GCA_036630365.1. Lineage (NCBI taxonomy): Eukaryota > Metazoa > Chordata > Aves > Passeriformes > Acanthizidae > Acanthiza > Acanthiza pusilla. Next base: position 219,125 of record JAXCHO010000294.1, read on the forward strand.
GCCGGCGAAGGTGCGTCTCCTTCGGCAAGAAAGCGAAGCGAGAGCCGTAGGCGCCCTGCTGCTGTGCTCCCCGCATTTCACATCCAAACTGCACCAGCACGCATAGCAGCATGCAGGCTCATATCCAAAGTATGTTTCCCGCCGCCACGAAGTTCTGGCAGCACTGGCACTCGGGACAAAATATGCAGAGAGAGAGGGATCGAGAGAGAGAGAAAAGAACTTCGCCCCAGCTTCAGTCTTACCAAACTCGTGCACTTGGAGTTCCCAGGGAAGGTATCGTGAGTGGAGAATGTTTTCTCCACGTAGCCTTTTCTGTTCCTGTCTTTGCCGGACCGCAGAACGTCGCCCGCTTCCCTCTCGCGCTTGGCGAGCGAAGGACGCCTAGCCGGCGAAGGTGCGTCTTCTTCGGCAAGAAAGCGAAGCGAGAGCCGGTACGGCGCCCTGCTGCTGTGCTCGCTGCATTTCACATCCATACTACACCAACACGCAATGCAGCATGCAGGCTCATCTCGAAAGCAAGTTTCCCACAGTCATCATGCTCTTGCAGCAGTGCCACTGGGTCAAAATGTGCAGAGAGAGAAAAAGCAAGAGAGATTGAGAAGCACTATGCCCCAGCTTCAGTCTTACAGAACTCGTGCACTTGGAGTTCCCAGAGAAGGTAGCGTGCGTGGGGAAGGTTTTCTCCACGTACCTGCTTCTGTTCGCATCTTTGCCGGACCGCAGAAAGTCGCCCGCTTCTCTCTCGCGCTTTGCGAGCGAAAGGCACCTAGCCGGCGAAGGCGCGTCTTCGGCGGCCAGAAGGCGAAACGAAAACCGGCACTGTGCCCTGCTCCTGTGCTCCCTGCATTTCGCATCCAAACTGCACCAGCACGCATAGCAACATGCAGGCTCACCTCCAAAAGATGTTTCCCTCTGCCACGAAGTTCTGGCAGCACTGGCACTCGGGACAAAATGTGCAGAGAGAGAAGAGGGAGAGAGGTTGAGAAGCACTTTGCCCCAAATTCAGTCCTACAGAACTCGTGCATTTGGAGTTTCCAGAGAAGGTAGCATGCGTGAGGAAGGTTTTCTCCACGTAGCCGCTTCTGTTCGCATCTTTGCCGCACCGCAGAGAGTCGCCCGCTTCTCTCTCGCGGTTTGCGAGCGAAGGGCGCCTAGTCGGCGAAGGTGCGTCTCCTTCGGCAAGAAAGCGAAGCGAGAGCCGGTACGGCGCCCTGCTGCTGTGCTCGCTGCATTTCACATCCAAACTGCACCAGCACGCATAGCAGCATGCAGGCTCATCTCCAAAGGAAGTTGTCCACTGCCACGAAGATTTGGCAGCACTGGCACTGGGTCACACTGTGCAGCGAGAGAAAAAGCAAGAGAGGTTGAGAAGCACTTTGCCCCAGCTTCAGTCTTACAGAACTCGTGTAATTGGAGTTCCCAGAGAAGGTGGCGTGCGTGGAGATGGTTTTCTCCCCGTAGCCTCTTCTGTTCGCATCCTTGCCGGACCGCAGTAAGCCGCCCGCTTCTCTCTCGCGCTTTGCGAGCGAAAGGCGGCTAGCCGGCGAAGGTGCTTCTTCGGCGGCTGCAAAGCGAAGAATGAGCCGGCACTGCGCCCTGCTGCCGTGCTCCCTCTATTTCACATCCTAACTGTGCCAGCACGCATAGCAGCATGCAGGCTCATCTCCAAAGAATGTTTCCTGCCGCCACGAAGTACTGGCAGCACTGGCACTCGGGACAAAATATGCAGAGAGATAGGGAGCGAGAGAGAAAGAAGAGAACTTCGGCCCAGTTTCAGCCTTACGGAACTCGTGCACTTGGAGTTCCCAGAGAAGGTAGCGTGCGTGGAGAAGTTTTCCTCCACGTAGCCGCTTCTGATCGCATCTTTGCCGCACTGAAGAGAGCCGCCCGCTTCTCTCTCGCGCTTTGCGAGCGAAGGGCGCCTAGCCGGCGAAGGTGCGTGATCTTCGGCAAGAAAGCGAAGCGAGAGCCGGTACGGCGCCCTGCTGCTGTGCTCGCTGCATTTCACATCCATACTACACCAACACGCAAAGCAGCATGCAGGCTCATCTCGAAAGCAAGTTTCCCACAGTCATCATGCTCTTGCAGCAGTGCCACTGGGTCAAAATGTGCAGAGAGAGAAAAAGCAAGAGAGATTGAGAAGCACTATGCCCCAGCTTCAGTCTTACAGAACTCGTGCACTTGGAGTTCCCAGAGAAGGTAGCGTGCGTGGGGAAGGTTTTCTCCACGTACCTGCTTCTGTTCGCATCTTTGCCGGACCGCAGAAAGTCGCCCGCTTCTCTCTCGCGCTTTGCGAGCGAAAGGCACCTAGCCGGCGAAGGAGCGTCTTCGGCGGCCAGAAGGCGAAACGAAAACCGGCACTGTGCCCTGCTCGTGTGCTCCCTGCATTTCGCATCCAAACTGCACCAGCACGCATAGCAACATGCAGGCTCACCTCCAAAAGATGTTTCCCTCTGCCACGAAGTTCTGGCAGCACTGGCACTCGGGACAAAATGTGCAGAGAGAGAAGAGGGAGAGAGGTTGAGAAGCACTTTGCCCCAAATTCAGTCCTACAGAACTCGTGCATTTGGAGTTTCCAGAGAAGGTAGCATGCGTGAGGAAGGTTTTCTCCACGTAGCCGCTTCTGTTCGCATCTTTGCCGCACCGCAGAGAGTCGCCCGCTTCTCTCTCGCGCTTTGTGAGCGAAGGGCGCCTAGTCGGCGAAGGTGCGTCTCCTTCGGCAAGAAAGCGAAGCGAGAGCCGGTACGGCGCCCTGCTGCTGTGCTCGCTGCATTTCACATCCAAACTGCACCAGCACGCATAGCAGCATGCAGGCTCATCTCCAAAGGAAGTTGTCCACTGCCACGAAGATTTGGCAGCACTGGCACTGGGTCACACTGTGCAGCGAGAGAAAAAGCAAGAGAGATTGAGAAGCACTTTGCCCCAGCTTCAGTCTTACAGAACTCGTGTAATTGGAGTTCCCAGAGAAGGTGGCGTGCGTGGAGATGGTTTTCTCCCCGTAGCCTCTTCTGTTCGCATCTTTGCCGCACCGCAGAGAGTCGCCCGCTTCTCTCTCGCGCTTTGCTAGCGAAGGGCGCCTGGCCGGCGAAGGTGCGTCTCCTTCGGAAGAAAGCGATGCGAGAGCCGGTACGGCGCCCTGCTGCTGTGCTCGCTGCATTTCACATCCAAACTGCACCAGCACGCATAGCCGCATGCAGGCTCATCTCCAAAGGAAGATTGCCACTGCCACGATGATTTGGCAGCACTGGCACTGGGTCACACTGTGCAGCGAGAGAAAAAGCAAGAGAGATTGAGAAGCACTTTGCCCCAGCTTCAGTCTTACAGAACTCGTGCACTTGGAGTTCCCAGAGAAGGTGGTGTGCGTGGAGATGGTTTTCTCCCCGTAGCCTCTTCTGTTCGCATCCTTGCCGGACCGCAGTAAGCCGCCCGCTTCTCTCTCGCGCTTTGCGAGCGAAAGGCGGCTAGCCGGCGAAGGTGCTTCTTCGGCGGCTGCAAAGCGAAGAATGAGCCGGCACTGCGCCCTGCTGCCGTGCTCCCTCTATTTCACATCCTAACTGTGCCAGCACGCATAGCAGCATGCAGGCTCATCTCCAAAGAATGTTTCCTGCCGCCACGAAGTACTGGCAGCACTGGCACTCGGGACAAAATATGCAGAGGGAGAGGGAGCGAGAGAGAGAGAAAAGAACTTCGCCCCAGCTTCAGCCTTGCAGAACTCGTGCACTTGGAGTTCCCAGAGAAGGTAGCGTGTGTGGAGAATGTTTTCTCCACGTAGCCTCTTCTGTTCTCGTCTTTTCCGGACCGCAGAACGCCGCACGCTTGTCTCTCGCGCTTTGCGAGCGAAAGGCGGCTAGCCGGCGAAGGTGCTTCTTCGGCGGCTGCAAAGCGAAGAATGAGCCGGCACTGCGCCCTGCTGCCGTGCTCCCCCTATTTCACATCCAAACTGTGCCAGAACGCATAAAAGCATGCAGGCTCATATCCAAAGCAATTTTCCCGCTGCCACGAAGGTCTGACAGCCCTGGCACTCGCGACAAAATGTGCAGAGAGAGAAGAGAGAGAGAGGGATAGAAGCACTTTGCCCCACCTTCAGTGTTACAGAGCTCGTGCACTTGGAGTTCCCAGAGAAGGTAGCGTGCGTGGAGAAGGTTTTCTCCACGTAGCCGCTTCTGTTCGCATCTTTGCCGCACTGCAGAGAGTCGCCCGCTTCTCTCTCGCGCTTTGCGAGCGAAGGGCGCCTAGCCGGCGAAGGTGCGTCTCCTTCGGCAAGAAAGCGAAGCGAGAGCCGTAGGCGCCCTGCTGCTCTGCTCCCCGCATTTCACATCCAAACTGCACCAGCACGCATAGCAGCATGCAGGCTCATATCCAAAGTATGTTTCCCGCCGCCACGAAGTTCTGGCAGCACTGGCACTCGGGACAAAATATGCAGAGAGAGAGGGATCGAGAGAGAGAGAAAAGAACTTCGCCCCAGCTTCAGTCTTACAGAACTCGTGCACTTGGAGTTCCCAGAGAAGGTAGCGTGCGTGGGGAAGGTTTTCTCCACGTACCTGCTTCTGTTCGCATCTTTGCCGGACCGCAGAAAGTCGCCCGCTTCTCTCTCGCGCTTTGCGAGCGAAAGGCACCTAGCCGGCGAAGGAGCGTCTTCGGCGGCCAGAAGGCGAAACGAAAACCGGCACTGTGCCCTGCTCCTGTGCTCCCTGCATTTCGCATCCAAACTGCACCAGCACGCATAGCAACATGCAGGCTCACCTCCAAAAGATGTTTCCCTCTGCCACGAAGTTCTGGCAGCACTGGCACTCGGGACAAAATGTGCAGAGAGAGAAGAGGGAGAGAGGTTGAGAAGCACTTTGCCCCAAATTCAGTCCTACAGAACTCGTGCATTTGGAGTTTCCAGAGAAGGTAGCATGCGTGAGGAAGGTTTTCTCCACGTAGCCGCTTCTGTTCGCATCTTTGCCGCACCGCAGAGAGTCGCCCGCTTCTCTCTCGCGCTTTGTGAGCGAAGGGCGCCTAGTCGGCGAAGGTGCGTCTCCTTCGGCAAGAAAGCGAAGCGAGAGCCGGTACGGCGCCCTGCTGCTGTGCTCGCTGCATTTCACATCCAAACTGCACCAGCACGCATAGCAGCATGCAGGCTCATCTCCAAAGGAAGTTGTCCACTGCCACGAAGATTTGGCAGCACTGGCACTGGGTCACACTGTGCAGCGAGAGAAAAAGCAAGAGAGATTGAGAAGCACTTTGCCCCAGCTTCAGTCTTACAGAACTCGTGTAATTGGAGTTCCCAGAGAAGGTGGCGTGCGTGGAGATGGTTTTCTCCCCGTAGCCTCTTCTGTTCGCATCTTTGCCGCACCGCAGAGAGTCGCCCGCTTCTCTCTCGCGCTTTGCTAGCGAAGGGCGCCTGGCCGGCGAAGGTGCGTCTCCTTCGGAAGAAAGCGATGCGAGAGCCGGTACGGCGCCCTGCTGCTGTGCTCGCTGCATTTCACATCCAAACTGCACCAGCACGCATAGCCGCATGCAGGCTCATCTCCAAAGGAAGATTGCCACTGCCACGATGATTTGGCAGCACTGGCACTGGGTCACACTGTGCAGCGAGAGAAAAAGCAAGAGAGATTGAGAAGCACTTTGCCCCAGCTTCAGTCTTACAGAACTCGTGCACTTGGAGTTCCCAGAGAAGGTGGTGTGCGTGGAGATGGTTTTCTCCCCGTAGCCTCTTCTGTTCGCATCCTTGCCGGACCGCAGTAAGCCGCCCGCTTCTCTCTCGCGCTTTGCGAGCGAAAGGCGGCTAGCCGGCGAAGGTGCTTCTTCGGCGGCTGCAAAGCGAAGAATGAGCCGGCACTGCGCCCTGCTGCCGTGCTCCCTCTATTTCACATCCTAACTGTGCCAGCACGCATAGCAGCATGCAGGCTCATCTCCAAAGAATGTTTCCTGCCGCCACGAAGTACTGGCAGCACTGGCACTCGGGACAAAATATGCAGAGGGAGAGGGAGCGAGAGAGAGAGAAAAGAACTTCGCCCCAGCTTCAGCCTTGCAGAACTCGTGCACTTGGAGTTCCCAGAGAAGGTAGCGTGTGTGGAGAATGTTTTCTCCACGTAGCCTCTTCTGTTCTCGTCTTTTCCGGACCGCAGAACGCCGCACGCTTCTCTCTCGCGCTTTGCGAGCGAAAGGCGGCTAGCCGGCGAAGGTGCTTCTTCGGCGGCTGCAAAGCGAAGAATGAGCCGGCACTGCGCCCTGCTGCCGTGCTCCCCCTATTTCACATCCAAACTGTGCCAGAACGCATAAAAGCATGCAGGCTCATATCCAAAGCAATTTTCCCGCTGCCACGAAGGTCTGACAGCCCTGGCACTCGCGACAAAATGTGCAGAGAGAGAAGAGAGAGAGAGGGATAGAAGCACTTTGCCCCACCTTCAGTGTTACAGAGCTCGTGCACTTGGAGTTCCCAGAGAAGGTAGCGTGCGTGGAGAAGGTTTTCTCCACGTAGCCGCTTCTGTTCGCATCTTTGCCGCACTGCAGAGAGTCGCCCGCTTCTCTCTCGCGCTTTGCGAGCGAAGGGCGCCTAGCCGGCGAAGGTGCGTCTCCTTCGGCAAGAAAGCGAAGCGAGAGCCGTAGGCGCCCTGCTGCTGTGCTCCCCGCATTTCACATCCAAACTGCACCAGCACGCATAGCAGCATGCAGGCTCATATCCAAAGTATGTTTCCCGCCGCCACGAAGTTCTGGCAGCACTGGCACTCGGGACAAAATATGCAGAGAGAGAGGGATCGAGAGAGAGAGAAAAGAACTTCGCCCCAGCTTCAGTCTTACAGAACTCGTGCACTTGGAGTTCCCAGGGAAGGTATCGTGAGTGGAGAATGTTTTCTCCACGTAGCCTTTTCTGTTCCTGTCTTTGCCGGACCGCAGAACGTCGCCCGCTTCCCTCTCGCGCTTGGCGAGCGAAGGACGCCTAGCCGGCGAAGGTGCGTCTTCTTCGGCAAGAAAGCGAAGCGAGAGCCGGTACGGCGCCCTGCTGCTGTGCTCGCTGCATTTCACATCCATACTACACCAACACGCAATGCAGCATGCAGGCTCATCTCGAAAGCAAGTTTCCCACAGTCATCATGCTCTTGCAGCAGTGCCACTGGGTCAAAATGTGCAGAGAGAGAAAAAGCAAGAGAGATTGAGAAGCACTATGCCCCAGCTTCAGTCTTACAGAACTCGTGCACTTGGAGTTCCCAGAGAAGGTAGCGTGCGTGGGGAAGGTTTTCTCCACGTACCTGCTTCTGTTCGCATCTTTGCCGGACCGCAGAAAGTCGCCCGCTTCTCTCTCGCGCTTTGCGAGCGAAAGGCACCTAGCCGGCGAAGGCGCGTCTTCGGCGGCCAGAAGGCGAAACGAAAACCGGCACTGTGCCCTGCTCCTGTGCTCCCTGCATTTCGCATCCAAACTGCACCAGCACGCATAGCAACATGCAGGCTCACCTCCAAAAGATGTTTCCCTCTGCCACGAAGTTCTGGCAGCACTGGCACTCGGGACAAAATGTGCAGAGAGAGAAGAGGGAGAGAGGTTGAGAAGCACTTTGCCCCAAATTCAGTCCTACAGAACTCGTGCATTTGGAGTTTCCAGAGAAGGTAGCATGCGTGAGGAAGGTTTTCTCCACGTAGCCGCTTCTGTTCGCATCTTTGCCGCACCGCAGAGAGTCGCCCGCTTCTCTCTCGCGGTTTGCGAGCGAAGGGCGCCTAGTCGGCGAAGGTGCGTCTCCTTCGGCAAGAAAGCGAAGCGAGAGCCGGTACGGCGCCCTGCTGCTGTGCTCGCTGCATTTCACATCCAAACTGCACCAGCACGCATAGCAGCATGCAGGCTCATCTCCAAAGGAAGTTGTCCACTGCCACGAAGATTTGGCAGCACTGGCACTGGGTCACACTGTGCAGCGAGAGAAAAAGCAAGAGAGGTTGAGAAGCACTTTGCCCCAGCTTCAGTCTTACAGAACTCGTGTAATTGGAGTTCCCAGAGAAGGTGGCGTGCGTGGAGATGGTTTTCTCCCCGTAGCCTCTTCTGTTCGCATCCTTGCCGGACCGCAGTAAGCCGCCCGCTTCTCTCTCGCGCTTTGCGAGCGAAAGGCGGCTATCCGGCGAAGGTGCTTCTTCGGCGGCTGCAAAGCGAAGAATGAGCCGGCACTGCGCCCTGCTGCCGTGCTCCCTCTATTTCACATCCTAACTGTGCCAGCACGCATAGCAGCATGCAGGCTCATCTCCAAAGAATGTTTCCTGCCGCCACGAAGTACTGGCAGCACTGGCACTCGGGACAAAATATGCAGAGAGATAGGGAGCGAGAGAGAAAGAAGAGAACTTCGGCCCAGTTTCAGCCTTACGGAACTCGTGCACTTGGAGTTCCCAGAGAAGGTAGCGTGCGTGGAGAAGTTTTCCTCCACGTAGCCGCTTCTGATCGCATCTTTGCCGCACTGAAGAGAGCCGCCCGCTTCTCTCTCGCGCTTTGCGAGCGAAGGGCGCCTAGCCGGCGAAGGTGCGTGATCTTCGGCAAGAAAGCGAAGCGAGAGCCGGTACGGCGCCCTGCTGCTGTGCTCGCTGCATTTCACATCCATACTACACCAACACGCAAAGCAGCATGCAGGCTCATCTCGAAAGCAAGTTTCCCACAGTCATCATGCTCTTGCAGCAGTGCCACTGGGTCAAAATGTGCAGAGAGAGAAAAAGCAAGAGAGATTGAGAAGCACTATGCCCCAGCTTCAGTCTTACAGAACTCGTGCACTTGGAGTTCCCAGAGAAGGTAGCGTGCGTGGGGAAGGTTTTCTCCACGTACCTGCTTCTGTTCGCATCTTTGCCGGACCGCAGAAAGTCGCCCGCTTCTCTCTCGCGCTTTGCGAGCGAAAGGCACCTAGCCGGCGAAGGAGCGTCTTCGGCGGCCAGAAGGCGAAACGAAAACCGGCACTGTGCCCTGCTCCTGTGCTCCCTGCATTTCGCATCCAAACTGCACCAGCACGCATAGCAACATGCAGGCTCACCTCCAAAAGATGTTTCCCTCTGCCACGAAGTTCTGGCAGCACTGGCACTCGGGACAAAATGTGCAGAGAGAGAAGAGGGAGAGAGGTTGAGAAGCACTTTGCCCCAAATTCAGTCCTACAGAACTCGTGCATTTGGAGTTTCCAGAGAAGGTAGCATGCGTGAGGAAGGTTTTCTCCACGTAGCCGCTTCTGTTCGCATCTTTGCCGCACCGCAGAGAGTCGCCCGCTTCTCTCTCGCGCTTTGCGAGCGAAGGGCGCCTAGTCGGCGAAGGTGCGTCTCCTTCGGCAAGAAAGCGAAGCGAGAGCCGGTACGGCGCCCTGCTGCTGTGCTCGCTGCATTTCACATCCAAACTGCACCAGCACGCATAGCAGCATGCAGGCTCATCTCCAAAGGAAGTTGTCCACTGCCACGAAGATTTGGCAGCACTGGCACTGGGTCACACTGTGCAGCGAGAGAAAAAGCAAGAGAGATTGAGAAGCACTTTGCCCCAGCTTCAGTCTTACAGAACTCGTGTAATTGGAGTTCCCAGAGAAGGTGGCGTGCGTGGAGATGGTTTTCTCCCCGTAGCCTCTTCTGTTCGCATCTTTGCCGCACCGCAGAGAGTCGCCCGCTTCTCTCTCGCGCTTTGCTAGCGAAGGGCGCCTGGCCGGCGAAGGTGCGTCTCCTTCGGAAGAAAGCGATGCGAGAGCCGGTACGGCGCCCTGCTGCTGTGCTCGCTGCATTTCACATCCAAACTGCACCAGCACGCATAGCCGCATGCAGGCTCATCTCCAAAGGAAGATTGCCACTGCCACGATGATTTGGCAGCACTGGCACTGGGTCACACTGTGCAGCGAGAGAAAAAGCAAGAGAGATTGAGAAGCACTTTGCCCCAGCTTCAGTCTTACAGAACTCGTGCACTTGGAGTTCCCAGAGAAGGTAGCGTGCGTGGAGAAGTTTTCCTCCACGTAGCCGCTTCTGATCGCATCTTTGCCGCACTGAAGAAAGCCGCCCGCTTCTCTCTCGCGCTTTGCGAGCGAAGGGCGCCTAGCCGGCGAAGGTGCGTGATCTTCGGCAAGAAAGCGAAGCGAGAGCCGGTACGGCGCCCTGCTGCTGTGCTCGCTGCATTTCACATCCATACTACACCAACACGCAAAGCAGCATGCAGGCTCATCTCGAAAGCAAGTTTCCCACAGTCATCATGCTCTTGCAGCAGTGCCACTGGGTCAAAATGTGCAGAGAGAGAAAAAGCAAGAGAGATTGAGAAGCACTTTGCCCCAGCTTCAGTCTTACAGAACTCGTGTAATTGGAGTTCCCAGAGAAGGTGGCGTGCGTGGAGATGGTTTTCTCCCCGTAGCCTCTTCTGTTTGCATCCTTGCCGGACCGCAGTAAGCCGCCCGCTTCTCTCTCGCGCTTTGCGAGCGAAAGGCGGCTATCCGGCGAAGGTGCTTCTTCGGCGGCTGCAAAGCGAAGAATGAGCCGGCACTGCGCCCTGCTGCCGTGCTCCCTCTATTTCACATCCTAACTGTGCCAGCACGCATAGCAGCATGCAGGCTCATCTCCAAAGAATGTTTCCTGCCGCCACGAAGTACTGGCAGCACTGGCACTCGGGACAAAATATGCAGAGGGAGAGGGAGCGAGAGAGAAAGAAAAGAACTTCGCCCCAGCTTCAGCCTTGCAGAACTCGTGCACTTGGAGTTCCCAGAGAAGGTAGCGTGTGTGGAGAATGTTTTCTCCACGTAGCCTCTTCTGTTCTCGTCTTTTCCGGACCGCAGAACGCCGCACGCTTCTCTCTCGCGCTTTGCGAGCGAAAGGCGGCTAGCCGGCGAAGGTGCTTCTTCGGCGGCTGCAGAGCGAAGAATGAGCCGGCACTGCGCCCTGCTGCCGTGCTCCCCCTATTTCACATCCAAACTGTGCCAGAACGCATAAAAGCATGCAGGCTCATATCCAAAGCAATTTTCCCGCTGCCACGAAGGTCTGACAGCCCTGGCACTCGCGACAAAATGTGCAGAGAGAGAAGAGGGAGAGAGGGATAGAAGCACTTTGCCCCACCTTCAGTGTTACAGAGCTCGTGCACTTGGAGTTCCCAGAGAAGGTAGCGTGCGTGGAGAAGGTTTTCTCCACGTAGCCGCTTCTGTTCGCATCTTTGCCGCACCGCAGAGAGTCGCCCGCTTCTCTCTCGCGCTTTGCGAGCGAAGGGCGCCTAGCCGGCGAAGGTGCGTCTCCTTCGGCAAGAAAGCGAAGCGAGAGCCGTAGGCGCCCTGCTGCTGTGCTCCCCGCATTTCACATCCAAACTACACCAGCACGCATAGCAGCATGCAGGCTCATATCCAAAGTATGTTTCCCGCCGCCACGAAGTTCTGGCAGCACTGGCACTCGGGACAAAATATGCAGAGAGAGAGGGATCGAGAGAGAGAGAAAAGAACTTCGCCCCAGCTTCAGTCTTACAGAACTCGTGCACTTGGAGTTCCCAGGGAAGGTATCGTGTGTGGAGAATGTTTTCTCCACGTAGCCTCTTCTGTTCCCGTCTTTGCCGGACCGCAGAACGTCGCCCGCTTCCCTCTCGCGCTTGGCGAGCGAAGGACGCCTAGCCGGCGAAGGTGCGTCTTCTTCGGCAAGAAAGCGAAGCGAGAGCCGGTACGGCGCCCTGCTGCTGTGCTCGCTGCATTTCACATCCAAACTGCACCAGCACGCATAGCAACATGCAGGCTCATCTGCAAAAGATGTTTCCTGCTGCCACGATGATCTGGCAGCACTGGCACTAGGACACACTCTGCAGACAGAGAAAAAGCAAGAGAGGTTGAGAAGCACTTTGCCCCAGCTTCAGTCTTACAGAACTCGTGCACTTGGAGTTCCCAGAGAAGGTGGCGTGCGTGGAGATGGTTTTCTCCCCGTAGCCTCTTCTGTTCGCATCCTTGCCGGACCGCAGTAAGCCGCCCGCTTCTCTCTCGCGCTTTGCGAGCGAAAGGCGGCTAGTCGGCGAAGGTGTTTTCTTCGGCGGCTGCAAAGCGAAGAATGAGCCGGCACTGCGCCCTGCTGACGTGCTCCCTCTATTTCACATCCTAACTGTGCCAGCACGCATAGCAGCATGCAGGCTCATCTCCAAAGAATGTTTCCTGCCGCCACGAAGTACTGGCAGCACTGGCACTCGGGACAAAATATGCAGAGGGAGAGGGAGAGGGAGCGAAAGAAGAGAACTTCGGCCCAGTTTCAGCCTTACGGAACTCGTGCACTTGGAGTTCCCAGAGAAGGTAGCGTGCGTGGAGAAGTTTTCCTCCACGTAGCCGCTTCTGATCGCATCTTTGCCGCACTGAAGAGAGCCGCCCGCTTCTCTCTCGCGCTTTGCGAGCGAAGGGCGCCTAGCCGGCGAAGGTGCGTGATCTTCGGCAAGAAAGCGAAGCGAGAGCCGGTACGGCGCCCTGCTGCTGTGCTCGCTGCATTTCACATCCATACTACACCAACACGCAAAGCAGCATGCAGGCTCATCTCGAAAGCAAGTTTCCCACAGTCATCATGCTCTTGCAGCAGTGCCACTGGGTCAAAATGTGCAGAGAGAGAAAAAGCAAGAGAGATTGAGAAGCACTATGCCCCAGCTTCAGTCTTACAGAACTCGTGCACTTGGAGTTCCCAGAGAAGGTAGCGTGCGTGGGGAAGGTTTTCTCCACGTACCTGCTTCTGTTCGCATCTTTGCCGGACCGCAGAAAGTCGCCCGCTTCTCTCTCGCGCTTTGCGAGCGAAAGGCACCTAGCCGGCGAAGGCGCGTCTTCGGCGGCCAGAAGGCGAAACGAAAACCGGCACTGTGCCCTGCTCCTGTGCTCCCTGCATTTCGCATCCAAACTGCACCAGCACGCATAGCAACATGCAGGCTCACCTCCAAAAGATGTTTCCCTCTGCCACGAAGTTCTGGCAGCACTGGCACTCGGGACAAAATGTGCAGAGAGAGAAGAGGGAGAGAGGTTGAGAAGCACTTTGCCCCAAATTCAGTCCTACAGAACTCGTGCATTTGGAGTTTCCAGAGAAGGTAGCATGCGTGAGGAAGGTTTTCTCCACGTAGCCGCTTCTGTTCGCATCTTTGCCGCACCGCAGAGAGTCGCCCGCTTCTCTCTCGCGGTTTGCGAGCGAAAGGCGCCTGGCCGGCGAAGGTGCTTCTTCGGCGGCTGCAGAGCGAAGAATGAGCCGGCACTGCGCCCTGCTGCCGTGCTCCCTCTATTTCACATCCTAACTGTGCCAGCACGCATAGCAGCATGCAGGCTCATCTCCAAAGAATGTTTCCTGCCGCCACGACGGTCTGGCAGCACTGGCACTCGGGACAAAATATGCAGAGAGATAGGGAGCGAGAGAGAAAGAAGAGAACTTCGGCCCAGTTTCAGCCTTACAGAACTCGTGCACTTGGAGTTCCCAGAGAAGGTAGCGTGCGTGGAGAAGTTTTCCTCCACGTAGCCGCTTCTGATCGCATCTTTGCCGCACTGAAGAAAGCCGCCCGCTTCTCTCGCGCGCTTTGCGAGCGAAGGGCGCCTAGCCGGCGAAGGTGCGTGATCTTCGGCAAGAAAGCGAAGCGAGAGCCGGTACGGCGCCCTGCTGCTGTGCTCGCTGCATTTCACATCCATACTACACCAACACGCAAAGCAGCATGCAGGCTCATCTCGAAAGCAAGTTTCCCACAGTCATCATGCTCTTGCAGCAGTGCCACTGGGTCAAAATGTGCAGAGAGAGAAAAAGCAAGAGAGATTGAGAAGCACTTTGCCCCAGCTTCAGTCTTACAGAACTCGTGTAATTGGAGTTCCCAGAGAAGGTGGCGTGCGTGGAGATGGTTTTCTCCCCGTAGCCTCTTCTGTTCGCATCCTTGCCGGACCGCAGTAAGCCGCCCGCTTCTCTCTCGCGCTTGGCGAGCGAAAGGCGGCTATCCGGCGAAGGTGCTTCTTCGGCGGCTGCAAAGCGAAGAATGAGCCGGCACTGCGCCCTGCTGCCGTGCTCCCTCTATTTCACATCCTAACTGTGCCAGCACGCATAGCAGCATGCAGGCTCATCTCCAAAGAATGTTTCCTGCCGCCACGAAGTACTGGCAGCACTGGCACTCGGGACAAAATATGCAGAGGGAGAGGGAGAGGGAGCGAGAGAGAAAAGAACTTCGCCCCAGCTTCAGCCTTGCAGAACTCGTGCACTTGGAGTTCCCAGAGAAGGTAGCGTGTGTGGAGAATGTTTTCTCCACGTAGCCTCTTCTGTTCTCGTCTTTTCCGGACCGCAGAACGCCGCACGCTTCTCTCTCGCGCTTTGCGAGCGAAAGGCGGCTAGCCGGCGAAGGTGCTTCTTCGGCGGCTGCAGAGCGAAGAATGAGCCGGCACTGCGCCCTCCTGCCGTGCTCCCCCTATTTCACATCCAAACTGTGCCAGAACGCATAAAAGCATGCAGGCTCATATCCAAAGCAATTTTCCCGCTGCCACGAAGGTCTGACAGCCCTGGCACTCGCGACAAAATGTGCAGAGAGAGAAGAGGGAGAGAGGGATAGAAGCACTTTGCCCCACCTTCAGTGTTACAGAGCTCGTGCACTTGGAGTTCCCAGAGAAGGTAGCGTGCGTGGAGAAGGTTTTCTCCACGTAGCCGCTTCTGTTCGCATCTTTGCCGCACCGCAGAGAGTCGCCCGCTTCTCTCTCGCGCTTTGCGAGCGAAGGGCGCCTAGCCGGCGAGGGTGCGTCTCATTCGGCAAGAAAGCGAAGCGAGAGCCGTAGGCGCCCTGCTGCTGTGCTCCCCGCATTTCACATCCAAACTGCACCAGCACGCATAGCAGCATGCAGGCTCATATCCAAAGTATGTTTCCCGCCGCCACGAAGTTCTGGCAGCACTGGCACTCGGGACAAAATATGCAGAGAGAGAGGGATCGAGAGAGAGAGAAAAGAACTTCGCCCCAGCTTCAGTCTTACAGAACTCGTGCACTTGGAGTTCCCAGGGAAGGTATCGTGTGTGGAGAATGTTTTCTCCACGTAGCCTCTTCTGTTCCCGTCTTTGCCGGACCGCAGAACGTCGCCCGCTTCCCTCTCGCGCTTGGCGAGCGAAGGACGCCTAGCCGGCGAAGGTGCGTCTTCTTCGGCAAGAAAGCGAAGCGAGAGCCGGTACGGCGCCCTGCTGCTGTGCTCGCTGCATTTCACATCCAAACTGCACCAGCACGCATAGCAACATGCAGGCTCATCTGCAAAAGATGTTTCCTGCTGCCACGATGATCTGGCAGCACTGGCACTAGGACACACTCTGCAGACAGAGAAAAAGCAAGAGAGCTGAGAAGCACTTTGCCCCAGCTTCAGTCTTACAGAACTCGTGCACTTGGAGTTCCCAGAGAAGGTGGCGTGCGTGGAGATGGTTTTCTCCCCGTAGCCTCTTCTGTTCGCATCCTTGCCGGACCGCAGTAAGCCGCCCGCTTCTCTCTCGCGCTTTGCGAGCGAAAGGCGGCTAGCCGGCGAAGGTGCTTCTTCGGCGGCTGCAAAGCGAAGAATGAGCCGGCACTGCGCCCTGCTGCCGTGCTCCCTCTATTTCACATCCTAACTGTGCCAGCACGCATAGCAGCATGCAGGCTCATCTCCAAAGAATGTTTCCTGCCGCCACGAAGGTCTGGCAGCACTGGCACTCGGGACAAAATATGCAGAGAGATAGGGAGCGAGAGAGAAAGAAGAGAACTTCGGCCCAGTTTCAGCCTTACAGAACTCGTGCACTTGGAGTTCTTAGAGAAGGTAGCGTGCGTGGAGAAGTTTTCCTCCACGTAGCCGCTTCTGATCGCATCTTTGCCGCACTGAAGAAAGCCGCCCGCTTCTCTCGCGCGCTTTGCGAGCGAAGGGCGCCTAGCCGGCGAAGGTGCGTGATCTTCGGCAAGAAAGCGAAGCGAGAGCCGGTACGGCGCCCTGCTGCTGTGCTCGCTGCATTTCACATCCATACTACACCAACACGCAAAGCAGCATGCAGGCTCATCTCGAAAGCAAGTTTCCCACAGTCATCATGCTCTTGCAGCAGTGCCACTGGGTCAAAATGTGCAGAGAGAGAAAAAGCAAGAGAGATTGAGAAGCACTTTGCCCCAGCTTCAGTCTTACAGAACTCGTGTAATTGGAGTTCCCAGAGAAGGTGGCGTGCGTGGAGATGGTTTTCTCCCCGTAGCCTCTTCTGTTCGCATCCTTGCCGGACCGCAGTAAGCCGCCCGCTTCTCTCTCGCGCTTGGCGAGCGAAAGGCGGCTATCCGGCGAAGGTGTTTTCTTCGGCGGCTGCAGAGCGAAGAATGAGCCGGCACTGCGCCCTGCTGCCGTGCTCCCCCTATTTCACATCCAAACTACACCAGCACGCATAGCAGCATGCAGGCTCATCTCCAAAGAATGTTTCCTGCCGCCACGAAGTACTGGCAGCACTGGCACTCGGGACAAAATATGCAGAGGGAGAGGGAGAGGGAGCGAGAGAGAAAAGAACTTCGCCCCAGCTTCAGCCTTGCAGAACTCGTGCACTTGGAGTTCCCAGAGAAGGTAGCGTGTGTGGAGAATGTTTTCTCCACGTAGCCTCTTCTGTTCTCGTCTTTTCCGGACCGCAGAACGCCGCACGCTTCTCTCTCGCGCTTTGCGAGCGAAAGGCGGCTAGCCGGCGAAGGTGCTTCTTCGGCGGCTGCAGAGCGAAGAATGAGCCGGCACTGCGCCCTCCTGCCGTGCTCCCCCTATTTCACATCCAAACTGTGCCAGAACGCATAAAAGCATGCAGGCTCATATCCAAAGCAATTTTCCCGCTGCCACGAAGGTCTGACAGCCCTGGCACTCGCGACAAAATGTGCAGAGAGAGAAGAGGGAGAGAGGGATAGAAGCACTTTGCCCCACCTTCAGTGTTACAGAGCTCGTGCACTTGGAGTTCCCAGAGAAGGTAGCGTGCGTGGAGAAGGTTTTCTCCACGTAGCCGCTTCTGTTCGCATCTTTGCCGCACCGCAGAGAGTCGCCCGCTTCTCTCTCGCGCTTTGCGAGCGAAGGGCACCTAGCCGGCGAGGGTGCGTCTCCTTCGGCAAGAAAGCGAAGCGAGAGCCGTAGGCGCCCTGCTGCTGTGCTCCCCGCATTTCACATCTAAACTGCACCAGCACGCATAGCAGCATGCAGGCTCATATCCAAAGTATGTTTCCCGCCGCCACGAAGTTCTGGCAGCACTGGCACTCGGGACAAAATATGCAGAGAGAGAGGGATCGAGAGAGAGAGAAAAGAACTTCGCCCCAGCTTCAGTCTTACAGAACTCGTGCACTTGGAGTTCCCAGGGAAGGTATCGTGTGTGGAGAATGTTTTCTCCACGTAGCCTCTTCTGTTCCCGTCTTTGCCGGACCGCAGAACGTCGCCCGCTTCCCTCTCGCGCTTGGCGAGCGAAGGACGCCTAGCCGGCGAAGGTGCGTCTTCTTCGGCAAGAAAGCGAAGCGAGAGCCGGTACGGCGCCCTGCTGCTGTGCTCGCTGCATTTCACATCCAAACTGCACCAGCACGCATAGCAACATGCAGGCTCATCTGCAAAAGATGTTTCCTGCTGCCACGATGATCTGGCAGCACTGGCACTAGGACACACTCTGCAGACAGAGAAAAAGCAAGAGAGGTTGAGAAGCACTTTGCCCCAGCTTCAGTCTTACAGAACTCGTGCACTTGGAGTTCCCAGAGAAGGTGGCGTGCGTGGAGATGGTTTTCTCCCCGTAGCCTCTTCTGTTCGCATCCTTGCCGGACCGCAGTAAGCCGCCCGCTTCTCTCTCGCGCTTTGCGAGCGAAAGGCGGCTAGCCGGCGAAGGTGCTTCTTCGGCGGCTGCAAAGCGAAGAATGAGCCGGCACTGCGCCCTGCTGCCGTGCTCCCTCTATTTCACATCCTAACTGTGCCAGCACGCATAGCAGCATGCAGGCTCATCTCCAAAGAATGTTTCCTGCCGCCACGAAGGTCTGGCAGCACTGGCACTCGGGACAAAATATGCAGAGAGATAGGGAGCGAGAGAGAAAGAAGAGAACTTCGGCCCAGTTTCAGCCTTACAGAACTCGTGCACTTGGAGTTCCCAGAGAAGGTAGCGTGCGTGGAGAAGTTTTCCTCCACGTAGCCGCTTCTGATCGCATCTTTGCCGCACTGAAGAAAGCCGCCCGCTTCTCTCGCGCGCTTTGCGAGCGAAGGGCGCCTAGCCGGCGAAGGTGCGTGATCTTCGGCAAGAAAGCGAAGCGAGAGCCGGTACGGCGCCCTGCTGCTGTGCTCGCTGCATTTCACATCCATACTACACCAACACGCAAAGCATGCAGGCTCATCTCGAAAGCAAGTTTCCCACAGTCATCATGCTCTTGCAGCAGTGCCACTGGGTCAAAATGTGCAGAGAGAGAAAAAGCAAGAGAGATTGAGAAGCACTTTGCCCCAGCTTCAGTCTTACAGAACTCGTGTAATTGGAGTTCCCAGAGAAGGTGGCGTGCGTGGAGATGGTTTTCTCCCCGTAGCCTCTTCTGTTCGCATCCTTGCCGGACCGCAGTAAGCCGCCCGCTTCTCTCTCGCGCTTGGCGAGCGAAAGGCGGCTATCCGGCGAAGGTGTTTTCTTCGGCGGCTGCAGAGCGAAGAATGAGCCAGCACTGCGCCCTGCTGCCGTGCTCCCCCTATTTCACATCCTAACTGTGCCAGCACGCATAGCAGCATGCAGGCTCATCTCCAAAGAATGTTTCCTGCCGCCACGAAGTACTGGCAGCACTGGCACTCGGGACAAAATATGCAGAGGGAGAGGGAGAGGGAGCGAGAGAGAAAAGAACTTCGCCCCAGCTTCAGCCTTGCAGAACTCGTGCACTTGGAGTTCCCAGAGAAGGTAGCGTGTGTGGAGAATGTTTTCTCCACGTAGCCTCTTCTGTTCTCGTCTTTTCCGGACCGCAGAACGCCGCCCGCTTCTCTCTCGCGCTTTGCGAGCGAAAGGCGGCTAGCCGGCGAAGGTGCTTCTTCGGCGGCTGCAGAGCGAAGAATGAGCCGGCACTGCGCCCTGCTGCCGTGCTCCCCCTATTTCACATCCAAACTGTGCCAGAACGCATAAAAGCATGCAGGCTCATATCCAAAGCAATTTTCCCGCTGCCACGAAGGTCTGACAGCCCTGGCACTCGCGACAAAATGTGCAGAGAGAGAAGAGGGAGAGAGGGAAAGAAGCACTTTGCCCCACCTTCAGTGTTACAGAGCTCGTGCACTTGGAGTTCCCAGAGAAGGTAGCGTGCGTGGAGAAGGTTTTCTCCACGTAGCCGCTTCTGTTCGCATCTTTGCCGCACTGCAGAGAGTCGCCCGATTCTCTCTCGCGCTTTGCGAGCGAAGGGCGCCTAGCCGGCGAGGGTGCGTCTCCTTCGGCAAGAAAGCGAAGCGAGAGCCGTAGGCGCCCTGCTGCTGTGCTCCCCGCATTTCACATCTAAACTGCACCAGCACGCAGAGCAGCATGCAGGCTCATATCCAAAGTATGTTTCCCGCCGCCACGAAGTTCTGGCAGCACTGGCACTCGGGACAAAATATGCAGAGAGAGAGGGATCGAGAGAGAGAGAAAAGAACTTCGCCCCAGCTTCAGTCTTACAGAACTCGTGCACTTGGAGTTCCCAGGGAAGGTATCGTGTGTGGAGAATGTTTTCTCCACGTAGCCTCTTCTGTTCCCGTCTTTGCCGGACCGCAGAACGTCGCCCGCTTCCCTCTCGCTCTTTGCGAGCGAAGGACGCCTAGACGGCGAAGGTGCGTCTTCTTCGGCAAGAAAGCGAAGCGAGAGCCGGTACGGCGCCCTGCTGCTGTGCTCGCTGCATTTCACATCCAAACTGCACCAGCACGCATAGCAACATGCAGGCTCATCTCCAAAAGATGTTTCCTGCTGCCACGATGATCTGGCAGTACTGGCACTAGGACACACTCTGCAGACAGAGAAAAAGCAAGAGAGGTTGAGAAGCACTTTGCCCCAGCTTCAGTCTTACAGAACTCGTGCACTTGGAGTTCCCAGAGAAGGTGGCGTGCGTGGAGATGGTTTTCTCCCCGTAGCCTCTTCTGTTCTCGTCTTTTCCGGACCGCAGAACGCCGCACGCTTCTCTCTCGCGCTTTGCGAGCGAAAGGCGGCTATCCGGCGAAGGTGCTTCTTCGGCGGCTGCAGAGCGAAGAATGAGCCGGCACTGCGCCCTGCTGCCGTGCTCCCTCTATTTCACATCCTAACTGTGCCAGCACGCATAGCAGCATGCAGGCTCATCTCCAAAGAATGTTTCCTGCCGCCACGAAGGTCTGGCAGCACTGGCACTCGGGACAAAATATGCAGAGAGATAGGGAGCGAGAGAGAAAGAAGAGAACTTCGGCCCAGTTTCAGCCTTACAGAACTCGTGCACTTGGAGTTCCCAGAGAAGGTAGCGTGCGTGGAGAAGTTTTCCTCCACGTAGCCGCTTCTGATCGCATCTTTGCCGCACTGAAGAAAGCCGCCCGCTTCTCTCGCGCGCTTTGCGAGCGAAGGGCGCCTAGCCGGCGAAGGTGCGTGATCTTCGGCAAGAAAGCGAAGCGAGAGCCGGTACGGCGCCCTGCTGCTGTGCTCGCTGCATTTCACATCCATACTACACCAACACGCAAAGCAGCATGCAGGCTCATCTCGAAAGCAAGTTTCCCACAGTCATCATGCTCTTGCAGCAGTGCCACTGGGTCAAAATGTGCAGAGAGAGAAAAAGCAAGAGAGATTGAGAAGCACTATGCCCCAGCTTCAGTCTTACAGAACTCGTGCACTTGGAGTTCCCAGAGAAGGTAGCGTGCGTGGGGAAGGTTTTCTCCACGTACCTGCTTCTGTTCGCATCTTTGCCGGACCGCAGAAAGTCGCCCTCTTCTCTCTCGCGCTTTGCGAGCGAAAGGCACCTAGCCGGCGAAGGCGCGTCTTCGGCGGCCAGAAGGCGAAACGAAAACCGGCACTGTGCCCTGCTCCTGTGCTCCCTGCATTTCGCGTCCAAACTGCACCAGCACGCATAGCAACATGCAGGCTCACCTCCAAAAGATGTTTCCCTCTGCCACGAAGTTCTGGCAGCACTGGCACTCGGGACAAAATGTGCAGAGAGAGAAGAGGGAGAGAGGTTGAGAAGCACTTTGCCCCAAATTCAGTCCTACAGAACTCGTGCATTTGGAGTTTCCAGAGAAGGTAGCATGCGTGAGGAAGGTTTTCTCCACGTAGCCGCTTCTGTTCGCATCTTTGCCGCACCGCAGAGAGTCGCCCGCTTCTCTCTCGCGGTTTGCTAGCGAAGGGCGCCTAGCCGGCGAAGGTGCGTCTCCTTCGGCAAGAAAGCGAAGCGAGAGCCGGTACGGCGCCCTGCTGCTGTGCTCGCTGCATTTCACATCCAAACTGCACCAGCACGCATAGCAGCATGCAGGCTCATCTCCAAAGGAAGATTGCCACTGCCACGAAGATTTGGCAGCACTGGCACTGGGTCACACTGTGCAGCGAGAGAAAAAGCAAGAGAGATTGAGAAGCACTTTGCCCCAGCTTCAGTCTTACAGAACTCGTGTAATTGGAGTTCCCAGAGAAGGTGGCGTGCGTGGAGATGGTTTTCTCCCCGTAGCCTCTTCTGTTCGCATCCTTGCCGGACCGCAGTAAGCCGCCCGCTTCTCTCTCGCGCTTGGCGAGCGAAAGGCGGCTATCCGGAGAAGGTGTTTTCTTCGGCGGCTGCAGAGCGAAGAATGAGCCGGCACTGCGCCCTGCTGCCGTGCTCCCCCTATTTCACATCCTAACTGTGCCAGCACGCATAGCAGCATGCAGGCTCATCTCCAAAGAATGTTTCCTGCCGCCACGAAGTACTGGCAGCACTGGCACTCGGGACAAAATATGCAGAGGGAGAGGGAGAGGGAGCGAGAGAGAAAAGAACTTCGCCCCAGCTTCAGCCTTGCAGAACTAGTGCACTTGGAGTTCCCAGAGAAGGTAGCGTGTGTGGAGAATGTTTTCTCCACGTAGCCTCTTCTGTTCTCGTCTTTTCCGGACCGCAGAACGCCGCACGCTTCTCTCTCGCGCTTTGCGAGCGAAAGGCGGCTAGCCGGCGAAGGTGCTTCTTCGGCGGCTGCAGAGCGAAGAATGAGCCGGCACTGCGCCCTGCTGCCGTGCTCCCCCTATTTCACATCCAAACTGTGCCAGAACGCATAAAAGCATGCAGGCTCATATCCAAAGCAATTTTCCCGCTGCCACGAAGGTCTGACAGCCCTGGCACTCGCGACAAAATGTGCAGAGAGAGAAGAGGGAGAGAGGGATAGAAGCACTTTGCCCCACCTTCAGTGTTACAGAGCTCGTGCACTTGGAGTTCCCAGAGAAGGTAGCGTGCGTGGAGAAGGTTTTCTCCACGTAGCCGCTTCTGTTCGCATCTTTGCCGCACCGCAGAGAGTCGCCCGCTTCTCTCTCGCGCTTTGCGAGCGAAGGGCGCCTAGCCGGCGAGGGTGCGTCTCCTTCGGCAAGAAAGCGAAGCGAGAGCCGTAGGCGCCCTGCTGCTGTGCTCCCCGCATTTCACATCTAAACTGCACCAGCACGCATAGCAGCATGCAGGCTCATATCCAAAGTATGTTTCCCGCCGCCACGAAGTTCTGGCAGCACTGGCACTCGGGACAAAATATGCAGAGAGAGAGGGATCGAGAGAGAGAGAAAAGAACTTCGCCCCAGCTTCAGTCTTACAGAACTCGTGCACTTGGAGTTCCCAGGGAAGGTATCGTGTGTGGAGAATGTTTTCTCCACGTAGCCTCTTCTGTTCCCGTCTTTGCCGGACCGCAGAACGTCGCCCGCTTCCCTCTCGCGCTTGGCGAGCGAAGGACGCCTAGCCGGCGAAGGTGCGTCTTCTTCGGCAAGAAAGCGAAGCGAGAGCCGGTACGGCGCCCTGCTGCTGTGCTCGCTGCATTTCACATCCAAACTGCACCAGCACGCATAGCAACATGCAGGCTCATCTGCAAAAGATGTTTCCTGCTGCCACGATGATCTGGCAGCACTGGCACTAGGACACACTCTGCAGACAGAGAAAAAGCAAGAGAGGTTGAGAAGCACTTTGCCCCAGCTTCAGTCTTACAGAACTCGTGCACTTGGAGTTCCCAGAGAAGGTGGCGTGCGTGGAGATGGTTTTCTCCCCGTAGCCTCTTCTGTTCGCATCCTTGCCGGACCGCAGTAAGCCGCCCGCTTCTCTCTCGCGCTTGGCGAGCGAAAGGCGGCTATCCGGCGAAGGTGCTTCTTCGGCGGCTGCAAAGCGAAGAATGAGCCGGCACTGCGCCCTGCTGCCGTGCTCCCTCTATTTCACATCCTAACTGTGCCAGCACGCATAGCAGCATGCAGGCTCATCTCCAAAGAATGTTTCCTGCCGCCACGAAGTACTGGCAGCACTGGCACTCGGGACAAAATATGCAGAGGGAGAGGGAGAGGGAGCGAGAGAGAAAAGAACTTCGCCCCAGCTTCAGCCTTGCAGAACTCGTGCACTTGGAGTTCCCAGAGAAGGTAGCGTGTGTGGAGAATGTTTTCTCCACGTAGCCTCTTCTGTTCTCGTCTTTTCCGGACCGCAGAACGCCGCACGCTTCTCTCTCGCGCTTTGCGAGCGAAAGGCGGCTAGCCGGCGAAGGTGCTTCTTCGGCGGCTGCAGAGCGAAGAATGAGCCGGCACTGCGCCCTGCTGCCGTGCTCCCCCTATTTCACATCCAAACTGTGCCAGAACGCATAAAAGCATGCAGGCTCATATCCAAAGCAATTTTCCCGCTGCCACGAAGGTCTGACAGCCCTGGCACTCGCGACAAAATGTGCAGAGAGAGAAGAGGGAGAGAGGGATAGAAGCACTTTGCCCCACCTTCAGTGTTACAGAGCTCGTGCACTTGGAGTTCCCAGAGAAGGTAGCGTGCGTGGAGAAGGTTTTCTCCACGTAGCCGCTTCTGTTCGCATCTTTGCCGCAACGCAGAGAGTCGCCCGCTTCTCTCTCGCGCTTTGCGAGCGAAGGGCGCCTAGCCGGCGAGGGTGCGTCTCCTTCGGCAAGAAAGCGAAGCGAGAGCCGTAGGCGCCCTGCTGCTGTGCTCCCCGCATTTCACATCCAAACTGCACCAGCACGCATAGCAGCATGCAGGCTCATATCCAAAGTATGTTTCCCGCCGCCACGAAGTTCTGGCAGCACTGGCACTCGGGACAAAATATGCAGCGAGAGAGGGATCGAGAGAGAGAGAAAAGAACTTCGCCCCAGCTTCAGTCTTACAGAACTCGTGCACTTGGAGTTCCCAGGGAAGGTATCGTGTGTGGAGAATGTTTTCTCCACGTAGCCTCTTCTGTTCCCGTCTTTGCCGGACCGCAGAACGTCGCCCGCTTCCCTCTCGCGCTTGGCGAGCGAAGGACGCCTAGCCGGCGAAGGTGCGTCTTCTTCGGCAAGAAAGCGAAGCGAGAGCCGGTACGGCGCCCTGCTGCTGTGCTCGCTGCATTTCACATCCAAACTGCACCAGCACGCATAGCAACATGCAGGCTCATCTGCAAAAGATGTTTCCTGCTGCCACGATGATCTGGCAGCACTGGCACTAGGACACACTCTGCAGACAGAGAAAAAGCAAGAGAGGTTGAGAAGCACTTTGTCCCAGCTTCAGTCTTACAGAACTCGTGCACTTGGAGTTCCCAGAGAAGGTGGCGTGCGTGGAGATGGTTTTCTCCCCGTAGCCTCTTCTGTTCGCATCCTTGCCGGACCGCAGTAAGCCGCCCGCTTCTCTCTCGCGCTTTGCGAGCGAAAGGCGGCTATCCGGCGAAGGTGCTTCTTCGGCGGCTGCAAAGCGAAGAATGAGCCGGCACTGCGCCCTGCTGCCGTGCTCCCTCTATTTCACATCCTAACTGTGCCAGCACGCATAGCAGCATGCAGGCTCATCTCCAAAGAATGTTTCCTGCCGCCACGAAGGTCTGGCAGCACTGGCACTCGGGACAAAATATGCAGAGAGATAGGGAGCGAGAGAGAAAGAAGAGAACTTCGGCCCAGTTTCAGCCTTACAGAACTCGTGCACTTGGAGTTCCCAGAGAAGGTAGCGTGCGTGGAGAAGTTTTCCTCCACGTAGCCGCTTCTGATCGCATCTTTGCCGCACTGAAGAAAGCCGCCCGCTTCTCTCGCGCGCTTTGCGAGCGAAGGGCGCCTAGCCGGCGAAGGTGCGTGATCTTCGGCAAGAAAGCGAAGCGAGAGCCGGTACGGCGCCCTGCTGCTGTGCTCGCTGCATTTCACATCCATACTACACCAACACGCAAAGCAGCATGCAGGCTCATCTCGAAAGCAAGTTTCCCACAGTCATCATGCTCTTGCAGCAGTGCCACTGGGTCAAAATGTGCAGAGAGAGAAAAAGCAAGAGAGATTGAGAAGCACTTTGCCCCAGCTTCAGTCTTCCAGAACTCGTGTAATTGGAGTTCCCAGAGAAGGTGGCGTGCGTGGAGATGGTTTTCTCCCCGTAGCCTCTTCTGTTCGCATCCTTGCCGGACCGCAGTAAGCCGCCCGCTTCTCTCTCGCGCTTGGCGAGCGAAAGGCGGCTATCCGGCGAAGGTGTTTTCTTCGGCGGCTGCAGAGCGAAGAATGAGCCGGCACTGCGCCCTGCTGCCGTGCTCCCCCTATTTCACATCCAAACTACACCAGCACGCATAGCAGCATGCAGGCTCATCTCCAAAGAATGTTTCCTGCCGCCACGAAGTACTGGCAGCACTGGCACTCGGGACAAAATATGCAGAGGGAGAGGGAGAGGGAGCGAGAGAGAAAAGAACTTCGCCCCAGCTTCAGCCTTGCAGAACTCGTGCACTTGGAGTTCCCAGAGAAGGTAGCGTGTGTGGAGAATGTTTTCTCCACGTAGCCTCTTCTGTTCTCGTCTTTTCCGGACCGCAGAACGCCGCACGCTTCTCTCTCGCGCTTTGCGAGCGAAAGGCGGCTAGCCGGCGAAGGTGCTTCTTCGGCGGCTGCAGAGCGAAGAATGAGCCGGCACTGCGCCCTGCTGCCGTGCTCCCCCTATTTCACATCCAAACTGTGCCAGAACGCATAAAAGCATGCAGGCTCATATCCAAAGCAATTTTCCCGCTGCCACGAAGGTCTGACAGCCCTGGCACTCGCGACAAAATGTGCAGAGAGAGAAGAGGGAGAGAGGGATAGAAGCACTTTGCCCCACCTTCAGTGTTACAGAGCTCGTGCACTTGGAGTTCCCAGAGAAGGTAGCGTGCGTGGAGAAGGTTTTCTCCACGTAGCCGCTTCTGTTCGCATCTTTGCCGCACCGCAGAGAGTCGCCCGCTTCTCTCTCGCGCTTTGCGAGCGAAGGGCGCCTAGCCGGCGAGGGTGCGTCTCCTTCGGCAAGAAAGCGAAGCGAGAGCCGTAGGCGCCCTGCTGCTGTGCTCCCCGCATTTCACATCTAAACTGCACCAGCACGCATAGCAGCATGCAGGCTCATATCCAAAGTATGTTTCCCGCCGCCACGAAGTTCTGGCAGCACTGGCACTCGGGACAAAATATGCAGAGAGAGAGGGATCGAGAGAGAGAGAAAAGAACTTCGCCCCAGCTTCAGTCTTACAGAACTCGTGCACTTGGAGTTCCCAGGGAAGGTATCGTGTGTGGAGAATGTTTTCTCCACGTAGCCTCTTCTGTTCCCGTCTTTGCCGGACCGCAGAACGTCGCCCGCTTCCCTCTCGCGCTTGGCGAGCGAAGGACGCCTAGCCGGCGAAGGTGCGTCTTCTTCGGCAAGAAAGCGAAGCGAGAGCCGGTACGGCGCCCTGCTGCTGTGCTCGCTGCATTTCACATCCAAACTGCACCAGCACGCATAGCAACATGCAGGCTCATCTGCAAAAGATGTTTCCTGCTGCCACGATGATCTGGCAGCACTGGCACTAGGACACACTCTGCAGACAGAGAAAAAGCAAGAGAGGTTGAGAAGCACTTTGCCCCAGCTTCAGTCTTACAGAACTCGTGCACTTGGAGTTCCCAGAGAAGGTGGCGTGCGTGGAGATGGTTTTCTCCCCGTAGCCTCTTCTGTTCGCATCCTTGCCGGACCGCAGTAAGCCGCCCGCTTCTCTCTCGCGCTTTGCGAGCGAAAGGCGGCTATCCGGCGAAGGTGCTTCTTCGGCGGCTGCAAAGCGAAGAATGAGCCGGCACTGCGCCCTGCTGCCGTGCTCCCTCTATTTCACATCCTAACTGTGCCAGCACGCATAGTAGCATGCAGGCTCATCTCCAAAGAATGTTTCCTGCCGCCACGAAGGTCTGGCAGCACTGGCACTCGGGACAAAATATGCAGAGAGATAGGGAGCGAGAGAGAAAGAAGAGAACTTCGGCCCAGTCTCAGCCTTACAGAACTCGTGCACTTGGAGTTCCCAGAGAAGGTAGCGTGCGTGGAGAAGTTTTCCTCCACGTAGCCGCTTCTGATCGCATCTTTGCCGCACTGAAGAAAGCCGCCCGCTTCTCTCGCGCGCTTTGCGAGCGAAGGGCGCCTAGCCGGCGAAGGTGCGTGATCTTCGGCAAGAAAGCGAAGCGAGAGCCGGTACGGCGCCCTGCTGCTGTGCTCGCTGCATTTCACATCCATACTACACCAACACGCAAAGCAGCATGCAGGCTCATCTCGAAAGCAAGTTTCCCACAGTCATCATGCTCTTGCAGCAGTGCCACTGGGTCAAAATGTGCAGAGAGAGAAAAAGCAAGAGAGATTGAGAAGCACTATGCCCCAGCTTCAGTCTTACAGAACTCGTGCACTTGGAGTTCCCAGAGAAGGTGGCGTGCGTGGAGATGGTTTTCTCCCCGTAGCCTCTTCTGTTCGCATCCTTGCCGGACCGCAGAACGCCGCACGCTTCTCTCTCGCGCTTTGCGAGCGAAAGGCGGCTAGCCGGCGAAGGTGCTTCTTCGGCGGCTGCAGAGCGAAGAATGAGCCGGCACTGCGCCCTGCTGCCGTGCTCCCCCTATTTCACATCCAAACTGTGCCAGAACGCATAAAAGCATGCAGGCTCATATCCAAAGCAATTTTCCCGCTGCCACGAAGGTCTGACAGCCCTGGCACTCGCGACAAAATGTGCAGAGAGAGAAGAGGGAGAGAGGGATAGAAGCACTTTGCCCCACCTTCAGTGTTACAGAGCTCGTGCACTTGGAGTTCCCAGAGAAGGTAGCGTGCGTGGAGAAGGTTTTCTCCACGTAGCCGCTTCTGTTCGCATCTTTGCCGCACCGCAGAGAGTCGCCCGCTTCTCTCTCGCGCTTTGCGAGCGAAGGGCGCCTAGCCGGCGAGGGTGCGTCTCCTTCGGCAAGAAAGCGAAGCGAGAGCCGTAGGCGCCCTGCTGCTGTGCTCCCCGCATTTCACATCTAAACTGCACCAGCACGCATAGCAGCATGCAGGCTCATATCCAAAGTATGTTTCCCGCCGCCACGAAGTTCTGGCAGCACTGGCACTCGGGACAAAATATGCAGAGAGAGAGGGATCGAGAGAGAGAGAAAAGAACTTCGCCCCAGCTTCAGTCTTACAGAACTCGTGCACTTGGAGTTCCCAGGGAAGGTATCGTGTGTGGAGAATGTTTTCTCCACGTAGCCTCTTCTGTTCCCGTCTTTGCCGGACCGCAGAACGTCGCCCGCTTCCCTCTCGCGCTTGGCGAGCGAAGGACGCCTAGCCGGCGAAGGTGCGTCTTCTTCGGCAAGAAAGCGAAGCGAGAGCCGGTACGGCGCCCTGCTGCTGTGCTCGCTGCATTTCACATCCAAACTGCACCAGCACGCATAGCAACATGCAGGCTCATCTGCAAAAGATGTTTCCTGCTGCCACGATGATCTGGCAGCACTGGCACTAGGACACACTCTGCAGACAGAGAAAAAGCAAGAGAGGTTGAGAAGCACTTTGCCCCAGCTTCAGTCTTACAGAACTCGTGCACTTGGAGTTCCCAGAGAAGGTGGCGTGCGTGGAGATGGTTTTCTCCCCGTAGCCTCTTCTGTTCGCATCCTTGCCGGACCGCAGTAAGCCGCCCGCTTCTCTCTCGCGCTTTGCGAGCGAAAGGCGGCTATCCGGCGAAGGTGCTTCTTCGGCGGCTGCAAAGCGAAGAATGAGCCGGCACTGCGCCCTGCTGCCGTGCTCCCTCTATTTCACATCCTAACTGTGCCAGCACGCATAGCAGCATGCAGGCTCATCTCCAAAGAATGTTTCCTGCCGCCACGAAGGTCTGGCAGCACTGGCACTCGGGACAAAATATGCAGAGAGATAGGGAGCGAGAGAGAAAGAAGAGAACTTCGGCCCAGTTTCAGCCTTACAGAACTCGTGCACTTGGAGTTCCCAGAGAAGGTAGCGTGCGTGGAGAAGTTTTCCTCCACGTAGCCGCTTCTGATCGCATCTTTGCCGCACTGAAGAAAGCCGCCCGCTTCTCTCGCGCGCTTTGCGAGCGAAGGGCGCCTAGCCGGCGAAGGTGCGTGATCTTCGGCAAGAAAGCGAAGCGAGAGCCGGTACGGCGCCCTGCTGCTGTGCTCGCTGCATTTCACATCCATACTACACCAACACGCAAAGCAGCATGCAGGCTCATCTCGAAAGCAAGTTTCCCACAGTCATCATGCTCTTGCAGCAGTGCCACTGGGTCAAAATGTGCAGAGAGAGAAAAAGCAAGAGAGATTGAGAAGCACTATGCCCCAGCTTCAGTCTTACAGAACTCGTGCACTTGGAGTTCCCAGAGAAGGTGGCGTGCGTGGAGATGGTTTTCTCCCCGTAGCCTCTTCTGTTCGCATCCTTGCCGGACCGCAGAACGCCGCCCGCTTCTCTCTCGCGCTTTGCGAGCGAAAGGCGGCTATCCGGCGAAGGTGCTTCTTCGGCGGCTGCAAAGCGAAGAATGAGCCGGCACTGCGCCCTGCTGCCGTGCTCCCTCTATTTCACATCCTAACTGTGCCAGCACGCATAGCAGCATGCAGGCTCATCTCCAAAGAATGTTTCCTGCCGCCACGAAGTACTGGCAGCACTGGCACTCGGGACAAAATATGCAGAGGGAGAGGGAGCGAGAGAGAGAGAAAAGAACTTCGCCCCAGCTTCAGCCTTGCAGAACTCGTGCACTTGGAGTTCCCAGAGAAGGTAGCGTGTGTGGAGAATGTTTTCTCCACGTAGCCTCTTCTGTTCTCGTCTTTTCCGGACCGCAGAACGCCGCCCGCTTCTCTCTCGCGCTTTGCGAGCGAAAGGCGGCTAGCCGGCGAAGGTGCTTCTTCGGCGGCTGCAGAGCGAAGAATGAGCCGGCACTGCGCCCTGCTGCCGTGCTCCCCCTATTTCACATCCAAACTGTGCCAGAACGCATAAAAGCATGCAGGCTCATATCCAAAGCAATTTTCCCGCTGCCACGAAGGTCTGACAGCCCTGGCACTCGCGACAAAATGTGCAGAGAGAGAAGAGGGAGAGAGGGATAGAAGCACTTTGCCCCACCTTCAGTGTTACAGAGCTCGTGCACTTGGAGGTCCCAGAGAAGGTAGCGTGCGTGGAGAAGGTTTTCTCCACGTAGCCGCTTCTGTTCGCATCTTTGCCGCACCGCAGAGAGTCGCCCGCTTCTCTCTCGCGCTTTGCGAGCGAAGGGCGCCTAGCCGGCGAGGGTGCGTCTCCTTCGGCAAGAAAGCGAAGCGAGAGCCGTAGGCGCCCTGCTGCTGTGCTCCCCGCATTTCACATCCAAACTGCACCAGCACGCATAGCAGCATGCAGGCTCATATCCAAAGTATGTTTCCCGCCGCCACGAAGTTCTGGCAGCACTGGCACTCGGGACAAAATATGCAGAGAGAGAGGGATCGAGAGAGAGAGAAAAGAACTTCGCCCCAGCTTCAGGCTTACAGAACTCGTGCACTTGGAGTTCCCAGGGAAGGTATCGTGTGTGGAGAATGTTTTCTCCACGTAGCCTCTTCTGTTCCCGTCTTTGCCGGACCGCAGAACGTCGCCCGCTTCCCTCTCGCGCTTGGCGAGCGAAGGACGCCTAGCCGGCGAAGGTGCGTCTTCTTCGGCAAGAAAGCGAAGCGAGAGCCGGTACGGCGCCCTGCTGCTGTGCTCGCTGCATTTCACATCCAAACTGCACCAGCACGCATAGCAACATGCAGGCTCATCTGCAAAAGATGTTTCCTACTGCCACGATGATCTGGCAGCACTGGCACTAGGACACACTCTGCAGACAGAGAAAAAGCAAGAGAGGTTGAGAAGCACTTTGCCCCAGCTTCAGTCTTACAGAACTCGTGCACTTGGAGTTCCCAGAGAAGGTGGCGTGCGTGGAGATGGTTTTCTCCCCGTAGCCTCTTCTGTTCGCATCCTTGCCGGACCGCAGAGAGCCGCCCGCTTCTCTCTCGCGCTTTGCGAGCGAAAGGCGGCTATACGGCGAAGGTGCTTCTTCGGCGGCTGCAAAGCGAAGAATGAGCCGGCACTGCGCCCTGCTGCCGTGCTCCCTCTATTTCACATCCTAACTGTGCCAGCACGCATAGCAGCATGCAGGCTCATCTCCAAAGAATGTTTCCGGCCGCCACGAAGGTCTGGCAGCACTGGCACTCGGGACAAAATATGCAGAGAGATAGGGAGCGAGAGAGAAAGAAGAGAACTTCGGCCCAGTTTCAGCCTTACAGAACTCGTGCACTTGGAGTTCCCAGAGAAGGTAGCGTGCGTGGAGAAGTTTTCCTCCACGTAGCCGCTTCTGATCGCATCTTTGCCGCACTGAAGAAAGCCGCCCGCTTCTCTCGCGCGCTTTGCGGGCGAAGGGCGCCTAGTCGGCGAAGGTGCGTGATCTTCGGCAAGAAAGAGAAGCGAGAGCCGGTACGGCGCCCTGCTGCTGTGCTCGCTGCATTTCACATCCATACTACACCAACACGCAAAGCAGCATGCAGGCTCATCTCGAAAGCAAGTTTCCCACAGTCATCATGCTCTTGCAGCAGTGCCACTGGGTCAAAATGTGCAGAGAGAGAAAAAGCAAGAGAGATTGAGAAGCACTTTGCCCCAGCTTCAGTCTTACAGAACTCGTGTAATTGGAGTTCCCAGAGAAGGTGGCGTGCGTGGAGATGGTTTTCTCCCCGTAGCCTCTTCTGTTCGCATCCTTGCCGGACCGCAGTAAGCCGCCCGCTTCTCTCTCGCGCTTGGCGAGCGAAAGGCGGCTATCCGGCGAAGGTGTTTTCTTCGGCGGCTGCAGAGCGAAGAATGAGCCGGCACTGCGCCCTGCTGCCGTGCTCCCCCTATTTCACATCCTAACTGTGCCAGCACGCATAGCAGCATGCAGGCTCATCTCCAAAGAATGTTTCCTGCCGCCACGAAGTACTGGCAGCACTGGCACTCGGGACAAAATATGCAGAGGGAGAGGGAGAGGGAGCGAGAGAGAAAAGAACTTCGCCCCAGCTTCAGCCTTACAGAACTCGTGCACTTGGAGTTCCCAGAGAAGGTAGCGTGTGTGGAGAATGTTTTCTCCACGTAGCCTCTTCTGTTCTCGTCTTTTCCGGACCGCAGAACGCCGCACGCTTCTCTCTCGCGCTTTGCGAGCGAAAGGCGGCTAGCCGGCGAAGGTGCTTCTTCGGCGGCTGCAGAGCGAAGAATGAGCCGGCACTGCGCCCTCCTGCCGTGCTCCCCCTATTTCACATCCAAACTGTGCCAGAACGCATAAAAGCATGCAGGCTCATATCCAAAGCAATTTTCCCGCTGCCACGAAGGTCTGACAGCCCTGGCACTCGCGACACAATGTGCAGAGAGAGAAGAGAGAGAGAGGGATAGAAGCACTTTGCCCCACATACAGTGTTACAGAGCTCGTGCACTTGGAGTTCCCAGAGAAGGTAGCGTGCGTGGAGAAGGTTTTCTCCACGTAGCCGCTTCTGTTCGCATCTTTGCCGCACCGCAGAGAGTCGCCCGCTTCTCTCTCGCGCTTTGCGAGCGAAGGGCGCCTAGCCGGCGAGGGTGCGTCTCCTTCGGCAAGAAAGCGAAGCGAGAGCCGTAGGCGCCCTGCTGCTGTGCTCCCCGCATTTCACATCCAAACTGCACCAGCACGCATAGCAGCATGCAGGCTCATATCCAAAGTATGTTTCCCGCCGCCACGAAGTTCTGGCAGCACTGGCACTCGGGACAAAATATGCAGAGAGAGAGGGATCGAGAGAGAGAGAAAAGAACTTCGCCCCAGCTTCAGGCTTACAGAACTCGTGCACTTGGAGTTCCCAGGGAAGGTATCGTGTGTGGAGAATGTTTTCTCCACGTAGCCTCTTCTGTTCCCGTCTTTGCCGGACCGCAGAACGTCGCCCGCTTCCCTCTCGCGCTTGGCGAGCGAAGGACGCCTAGCCGGCGAAGGTGCGTCTTCTTCGGCAAGAAAGCGAAGCGAGAGCCGGTACGGCGCCCTGCTGCTGTGCTCGCTGCATTTCACATCCAAACTGCACCAGCACGCATAGCAACATGCAGGCTCATCTGCAAAAGATGTTTCCTACTGCCACGATGATCTGGCAGCACTGGCACTAGGACACACTCTGCAGACAGAGAAAAAGCAAGAGAGGTTGAGAAGCACTTTGCCCCAGCTTCAGTCTTACAGAACTCGTGCACTTGGAGTTCCCAGAGAAGGTGGCGTGCGTGGAGATGGTTTTCTCCCCGTAGCCTCTTCTGTTCGCATCCTTGCCGGACCGCAGTAAGCCGCCCGCTTCTCTCTCGCGCTTTGCGAGCGAAAGGCGGCTATACGGCGAAGGTGCTTCTTCGGCGGCTGCAAAGCGAAGAATGAGCCGGCACTGCGCCCTGCTGCCGTGCTCCCTCTATTTCACATCCTAACTGTGCCAGCACGCATAGCAGCATGCAGGCTCATCTCCAAAGAATGTTTCCGGCCGCCACGAAGGTCTGGCAGCACTGGCACTCGGGACAAAATATGCAGAGAGATAGGGAGCGAGAGAGAAAGAAGAGAACTTCGGCCCAGTTTCAGCCTTACAGAACTCGTGCACTTGGAGTTCCCAGAGAAGGTAGCGTGCGTGGAGAAGTTTTCCTCCACGTAGCCGCTTCTGATCGCATCTTTGCCGCACTGAAGAAAGCCGCCCGCTTCTCTCGCGCGCTTTGCGAGCGAAGGGCGCCTAGTCGGCGAAGGTGCGTGATCTTCGGCAAGAAAGAGAAGCGAGAGCCGGTACGGCGCCCTGCTGCTGTGCTCGCTGCATTTCACATCCATACTACACCAACACGCAAAGCAGCATGCAGGCTCATCTCGAAAGCAAGTTTCCCACAGTCATCATGCTCTTGCAGCAGTGCCACTGGGTCAAAATGTGCAGAGAGAGAAAAAGCAAGAGAGATTGAGAAGCACTTTGCCCCAGCTTCAGTCTTACAGAACTCGTGTAATTGGAGTTCCCAGAGAAGGTGGCGTGCGTGGAGATGGTTTTCTCCCCGTAGCCTCTTCTGTTCGCATCCTTGCCGGACCGCAGTAAGCCGCCCGCTTCTCTCTCGCGCTTGGCGAGCGAAAGGCGGCTATCCGGCGAAGGTGTTTTCTTCGGCGGCTGCAGAGCGAAGAATGAGCCGGCACTGCGCCCTGCTGCCGTGCTCCCCCTATTTCACATCCTAACTGTGCCAGCACGCATAGCAGCATGCAGGCTCATCTCCAAAGAATGTTTCCTGCCGCCACGAAGTACTGGCAGCACTGGCACTCGGGACAAAATATGCAGAGGGAGAGGGAGAGGGAGCGAGAGAGAAAAGAACTTCGCCCCAGCTTCAGCCTTACAGAACTCGTGCACTTGGAGTTCCCAGAGAAGGTAGCGTGTGTGGAGAATGTTTTCTCCACGTAGCCTCTTCTGTTCTCGTCTTTTCCGGACCGCAGAACGCCGCACGCTTCTCTCTCGCGCTTTGCGAGCGAAAGGCGGCTAGCCGGCGAAGGTGCTTCTTCGGCGGCTGCAGAGCGAAGAATGAGCCGGCACTGCGCCCTCCTGCCGTGCTCCCCCTATTTCACATCCAAACTGTGCCAGAACGCATAAAAGCATGCAGGCTCATATCCAAAGCAATTTTCCCGCTGCCACGAAGGTCTGACAGCCCTGGCACTCGCGACACAATGTGCAGAGAGAGAAGAGAGAGAGAGGGATAGAAGCACTTTGCCCCACATACAGTGTTACAGAGCTCGTGCACTTGGAGTTCCCAGAGAAGGTAGCGTGCGTGGAGAAGGTTTTCTCCACGTAGCCGCTTCTGTTCGCATCTTTGCCGCACCGCAGAGAGTCGCCCGCTTCTCTCTCGCGCTTTGCGAGCGAAGGGCGCCTAGCCGGCGAGGGTGCGTCTCCTTCGGCAAGAAAGCGAAGCGAGAGCCGTAGGCGCCCTGCTGCTGTGCTCCCCGCATTTCACATCCAAACTGCACCAGCACGCATAGCAGCATGCAGGCTCATATCCAAAGTATGTTTCCCGCCGCCACGAAGTTCTGGCAGCACTGGCACTCGGGACAAAATATGCAGAGAGAGAGGGATCGAGAGAGAGAGAAAAGAACTTCGCCCCAGCTTCAGGCTTACAGAACTCGTGCACTTGGAGTTCCCAGGGAAGGTATCGTGTGTGGAGAATGTTTTCTCCACGTAGCCTCTTCTGTTCCCGTCTTTGCCGGACCGCAGAACGTCGCCCGCTTCCCTCTCGCGCTTGGCGAGCGAAGGACGCCTAGCCGGCGAAGGTGCGTCTTCTTCGGCAAGAAAGCGAAGCGAGAGCCGGTACGGCGCCCTGCTGCTGTGCTCGCTGCATTTCACATCCAAACTGCACCAGCACGCATAGCAACATGCAGGCTCATCTGCAAAAGATGTTTCCTACTGCCACGATGATCTGGCAGCACTGGCACTAGGACACACTCTGCAGACAGAGAAAAAGCAAGAGAGGTTGAGAAGCACTTTGCCCCAGCTTCAGTCTTACAGAACTCGTGCACTTGGAGTTCCCAGAGAAGGTGGCGTGCGTGGAGATGGTTTTCTCCCCGTAGCCTCTTCTGTTCGCATCCTTGCCGGACCGCAGTAAGCCGCCCGCTTCTCTCTCGCGCTTTGCGAGCGAAAGGCGGCTATACGGCGAAGGTGCTTCTTCGGCGGCTGCAAAGCGAAGAATGAGCCGGCACTGCGCCCTGCTGCCGTGCTCCCTCTATTTCACATCCTAACTGTGCCAGCACGCATAGCAGCATGCAGGCTCATCTCCAAAGAATGTTTCCGGCCGCCACGAAGGTCTGGCAGCACTGGCACTCGGGACAAAATATGCAGAGAGATAGGGAGCGAGAGAGAAAGAAGAGAACTTCGGCCCAGTTTCAGCCTTACAGAACTCGTGCACTTGGAGTTCCCAGAGAAGGTAGCGTGCGTGGAGAAGTTTTCCTCCACGTAGCCGCTTCTGATCGCATCTTTGCCGCACTGAAGAAAGCCGCCCGCTTCTCTCGCGCGCTTTGCGGGCGAAGGGCGCCTAGTCGGCGAAGGTGCGTGATCTTCGGCAAGAAAGAGAAGCGAGAGCCGGTACGGCGCCCTGCTGCTGTGCTCGCTGCATTTCACATCCATACTACACCAACACGCAAAGCAGCATGCAGGCTCATCTCGAAAGCAAGTTTCCCACAGTCATCATGCTCTTGCAGCAGTGCCACTGGGTCAAAATGTGCAGAGAGAGAAAAAGCAAGAGAGATTGAGAAGCACTTTGCCCCAGCTTCAGTCTTACAGAACTCGTGTAATTGGAGTTCCCAGAGAAGGTGGCGTGCGTGGAGATGGTTTTCTCCCCGTAGCCTCTTCTGTTCGCATCCTTGCCGGACCGCAGTAAGCCGCCCGCTTCTCTCTCGCGCTTGGCGAGCGAAAGGCGGCTATCCGGCGAAGGTGTTTTCTTCGGCGGCTGCAGAGCGAAGAATGAGCCGGCACTGCGCCCTGCTGCCGTGCTCCCCCTATTTCACATCCAAACTACACCAGCACGCATAGCAGCATGCAGGCTCATCTCCAAAGAATGTTTCCTGCCGCCACGAAGTACTGGCAGCACTGGCACTCGGGACAAAATATGCAGAGGGAGAGGGAGAGGGAGCGAGAGAGAAAAGAACTTCGCCCCAGCTTCAGCCTTGCAGAACTCGTGCACTTGGAGTTCCCAGAGAAGGTAGCGTGTGTGGAGAATGTTTTCTCCACGTAGCCTCTTCTGTTCTCGTCTTTTCCGGACCGCAGAACGCCGCACGCTTCTCTCTCGCGCTTTGCGAGCGAAAGGCGGCTAGCCGGCGAAGGTGCTTCTTCGGCGGCTGCAGAGCGAAGAATGAGCCGGCACTGCGCCCTGCTGCCGTGCTCCCCCTATTTCACATCCAAACTGTGCCAGAACGCATAAAAGCATGCAGGCTCATATCCAAAGCAATTTTCCCGCTGCCACGAAGGTCTGACAGCCCTGGCACTCGCGACAAAATGTGCAGAGAGAGAAGAGGGAGAGAGGGATAGAAGCACTTTGCCCCACCTTCAGTGTTACAGAGCTCGTGCACTTGGAGTTCCCAGAGAAGGTAGCGTGCGTGGAGAAGGTTTTCTCCACGT
Organism: Acanthiza pusilla; assembly: GCA_036630365.1. Taxonomy (NCBI): domain Eukaryota; kingdom Metazoa; phylum Chordata; class Aves; order Passeriformes; family Acanthizidae; genus Acanthiza; species Acanthiza pusilla. Next base: position 256,421 of record JAXCHO010000294.1, read on the forward strand.
AGCCGCTTCTGTTCGCATCTTTGCCGCACCGCAGAGAGTCGCCCGCTTCTCTCTCGCGCTTTGCGAGCGAAGGGCGCCTAGCCGGCGAGGGTGCGTCTCCTTCGGCAAGAAAGCGAAGCGAGAGCCGTAGGCGCCCTGCTGCTGTGCTCCCCGCATTTCACATCTAAACTGCACCAGCACGCATAGCAGCATGCAGGCTCATATCCAAAGTATGTTTCCCGCCGCCACGAAGTTCTGGCAGCACTGGCACTCGGGACAAAATATGCAGAGAGAGAGGGATCGAGAGAGAGAGAAAAGAACTTCGCCCCAGCTTCAGTCTTACAGAACTCGTGCACTTGGAGTTCCCAGGGAAGGTATCGTGTGTGGAGAATGTTTTCTCCACGTAGCCTCTTCTGTTCCCGTCTTTGCCGGACCGCAGAACGTCGCCCGCTTCCCTCTCGCGCTTGGCGAGCGAAGGACGCCTAGCCGGCGAAGGTGCGTCTTCTTCGGCAAGAAAGCGAAGCGAGAGCCGGTACGGCGCCCTGCTGCTGTGCTCGCTGCATTTCACATCCAAACTGCACCAGCACGCATAGCAACATGCAGGCTCATCTGCAAAAGATGTTTCCTGCTGCCACGATGATCTGGCAGCACTGGCACTAGGACACACTCTGCAGACAGAGAAAAAGCAAGAGAGGTTGAGAAGCACTTTGCCCCAGCTTCAGTCTTACAGAACTCGTGCACTTGGAGTTCCCAGAGAAGGTGGCGTGCGTGGAGATGGTTTTCTCCCCGTAGCCTCTTCTGTTCGCATCCTTGCCGGACCGCAGTAAGCCGCCCGCTTCTCTCTCGCGCTTTGCGAGCGAAAGGCGGCTATCCGGCGAAGGTGCTTCTTCGGCGGCTGCAAAGCGAAGAATGAGCCGGCACTGCGCCCTGCTGCCGTGCTCCCTCTATTTCACATCCTAACTGTGCCAGCACGCATAGTAGCATGCAGGCTCATCTCCAAAGAATGTTTCCTGCCGCCACGAAGGTCTGGCAGCACTGGCACTCGGGACAAAATATGCAGAGAGATAGGGAGCGAGAGAGAAAGAAGAGAACTTCGGCCCAGTTTCAGCCTTACAGAACTCGTGCACTTGGAGTTCCCAGAGAAGGTAGCGTGCGTGGAGAAGTTTTCCTCCACGTAGCCGCTTCTGATCGCATCTTTGCCGCACTGAAGAAAGCCGCCCGCTTCTCTCGCGCGCTTTGCGAGCGAAGGGCGCCTAGCCGGCGAAGGTGCGTGATCTTCGGCAAGAAAGCGAAGCGAGAGCCGGTACGGCGCCCTGCTGCTGTGCTCGCTGCATTTCACATCCATACTACACCAACACGCAAAGCAGCATGCAGGCTCATCTCGAAAGCAAGTTTCCCACAGTCATCATGCTCTTGCAGCAGTGCCACTGGGTCAAAATGTGCAGAGAGAGAAAAAGCAAGAGAGATTGAGAAGCACTATGCCCCAGCTTCAGTCTTACAGAACTCGTGCACTTGGAGTTCCCAGAGAAGGTAGCGTGCGTGGGGAAGGTTTTCTCCACGTACCTGCTTCTGTTCGCATCTTTGCCGGACCGCAGAAAGTCGCCCTCTTCTCTCTCGCGCTTTGCGAGCGAAAGGCACCTAGCCGGCGAAGGCGCGTCTTCGGCGGCCAGAAGGCGAAACGAAAACCGGCACTGTGCCCTGCTCCTGTGCTCCCTGCATTTCGCATCCAAACTGCACCAGCACGCATAGCAACATGCAGGCTCACCTCCAAAAGATGTTTCCCTCTGCCACGAAGTTCTGGCAGCACTGGCACTCGGGACAAAATGTGCAGAGAGAGAAGAGGGAGAGAGGTTGAGAAGCACTTTGCCCCAAATTCAGTCCTACAGAACTCGTGCATTTGGAGTTTCCAGAGAAGGTAGCATGCGTGAGGAAGGTTTTCTCCACGTAGCCGCTTCTGTTCGCATCTTTGCCGCACCGCAGAGAGTCGCCCGCTTCTCTCTCGCGGTTTGCTAGCGAAGGGCGCCTAGCCGGCGAAGGTGCGTCTCCTTCGGCAAGAAAGCGAAGCGAGAGCCGGTACGGCGCCCTGCTGCTGTGCTCGCTGCATTTCACATCCAAACTGCACCAGCACGCATAGCAGCATGCAGGCTCATCTCCAAAGGAAGATTGCCACTGCCACGAAGATTTGGCAGCACTGGCACTGGGTCACACTGTGCAGCGAGAGAAAAAGCAAGAGAGATTGAGAAGCACTTTGCCCCAGCTTCAGTCTTACAGAACTCGTGTAATTGGAGTTCCCAGAGAAGGTGGCGTGCGTGGAGATGGTTTTCTCCCCGTAGCCTCTTCTGTTCGCATCCTTGCCGGACCGCAGAAAGCCGCCCGCTTCTCTCTCGCGCTTGGCGAGCGAAAGGCGGCTATCCGGCGAAGGTGTTTTCTTCGGCGGCTGCAGAGCGAAGAATGAGCCGGCACTGCGCCCTGCTGCCGTGCTCCCCCTATTTCACATCCAAACTACACCAGCACGCATAGCAGCATGCAGGCTCATCTCCAAAGAATGTTTCCTGCCGCCACGAAGTACTGGCAGCACTGGCACTCGGGACAAAATATGCAGAGGGAGAGGGAGAGGGAGCGAGAGAGGAAAGAACTTCGCCCCAGCTTCAGCCTTGCAGAACTCGTGCACTTGGAGTTCCCAGAGAAGGTAGCGTGTGTGGAGAATGTTTTCTCCACCTAGCCTCTTCTGTTCTCGTCTTTTCCGGACCGCAGAACGCCGCACGCTTCTCTCTCGCGCTTTGCGAGCGAAAGGCGGCTAGCCGGCGAAGGTGCTTCTTCGGCGGCTGCAGAGCGAAGAATGAGCCGGCACTGCGCCCTGCTGCCGTGCTCCCCCTATTTCACATCCAAACTGTGCCAGAACGCATAAAAGCATGCAGGCTCATATCCAAAGCAATTTTCCCGCTGCCACGAAGGTCTGACAGCCCTGGCACTCGCGACAAAATGTGCAGAGAGAGAAGAGGGAGAGAGGGATAGAAGCACTTTGCCCCACCTTCAGTGTTACAGAGCTCGTGCACTTGGAGTTCCCAGAGAAGGTAGCGTGCGTGGAGAAGGTTTTCTCCACGTAGCCGCTTCTGTTCGCATCTTTGCCGCACCGCAGAGAGTCGCCCGCTTCTCTCTCGCGCTTTGCGAGCGAAGGGCGCCTAGCCGGCGAGGGTGCGTCTCCTTCGGCAAGAAAGCGAAGCGAGAGCCGTAGGCGCCCTGCTGCTGTGCTCCCCGCATTTCACATCTAAACTGCACCAGCACGCATAGCAGCATGCAGGCTCATATCCAAAGTATGTTTCCCGCCGCCACGAAGTTCTGGCAGCACTGGCACTCGGGACAAAATATGCAGAGAGAGAGGGATCGAGAGAGAGAGAAAAGAACTTCGCCCCAGCTTCAGTCTTACAGAACTCGTGCACTTGGAGTTCCCAGGGAAGGTATCGTGTGTGGAGAATGTTTTCTCCACGTAGCCTCTTCTGTTCCCGTCTTTGCCGGACCGCAGAACGTCGCCCGCTTCCCTCTCGCGCTTGGCGAGCGAAGGACGCCTAGCCGGCGAAGGTGCGTCTTCTTCGGCAAGAAAGCGAAGCGAGAGCCGGTACGGCGCCCTGCTGCTGTGCTCGCTGCATTTCACATCCAAACTGCACCAGCACGCATAGCAACATGCAGGCTCATCTGCAAAAGATGTTTCCTGCTGCCACGATGATCTGGCAGCACTGGCACTAGGACACACTCTGCAGACAGAGAAAAAGCAAGAGAGGTTGAGAAGCACTTTGCCCCAGCTTCAGTCTTACAGAACTCGTGCACTTGGAGTTCCCAGAGAAGGTGGCGTGCGTGGAGATGGTTTTCTCCCCGTAGCCTCTTCTGTTCGCATCCTTGCCGGACCGCAGTAAGCCGCCCGCTTCTCTCTCGCGCTTTGCGAGCGAAAGGCGGCTATCCGGCGAAGGTGCTTCTTCGGCGGCTGCAAAGCGAAGAATGAGCCGGCACTGCGCCCTGCTGCCGTGCTCCCTCTATTTCACATCCTAACTGTGCCAGCACGCATAGCAGCATGCAGGCTCATCTCCAAAGAATGTTTCCTGCCGCCACGAAGGTCTGGCAGCACTGGCACTCGGGACAAAATATGCAGAGAGATAGGGAGCGAGAGAGAAAGAAGAGAACTTCGGCCCAGTCTCAGCCTTACAGAACTCGTGCACTTGGAGTTCCCAGAGAAGGTAGCGTGCGTGGAGAAGTTTTCCTCCACGTAGCCGCTTCTGATCGCATCTTTGCCGCACTGAAGAAAGCCGCCCGCTTCTCTCGCGCGCTTTGCGAGCGAAGGGCGCCTAGCCGGCGAAGGTGCGTGATCTTCGGCAAGAAAGCGAAGCGAGAGCCGGTACGGCGCCCTGCTGCTGTGCTCGCTGCATTTCACATCCATACTACACCAACACGCAAAGCAGCATGCAGGCTCATCTCGAAAGCAAGTTTCCCACAGTCATCATGCTCTTGCAGCAGTGCCACTGGGTCAAAATGTGCAGAGAGAGAAAAAGCAAGAGAGATTGAGAAGCACTATGCCCCAGCTTCAGTCTTACAGAACTCGTGCACTTGGAGTTCCCAGAGAAGGTGGCGTGCGTGGAGATGGTTTTCTCCCCGTAGCCTCTTCTGTTCGCATCCTTGCCGGACCGCAGAACGCCGCACGCTTCTCTCTCGCGCTTTGCGAGCGAAAGGCGGCTAGCCGGCGAAGGTGCTTCTTCGGCGGCTGCAGAGCGAAGAATGAGCCGGCACTGCGCCCTGCTGCCGTGCTCCCCCTATTTCACATCCAAACTGTGCCAGAACGCATAAAAGCATGCAGGCTCATATCCAAAGCAATTTTCCCGCTGCCACGAAGGTCTGACAGCCCTGGCACTCGCGACAAAATGTGCAGAGAGAGAAGAGGGAGAGAGGGATAGAAGCACTTTGCCCCACCTTCAGTGTTACAGAGCTCGTGCACTTGGAGTTCCCAGAGAAGGTAGCGTGCGTGGAGAAGGTTTTCTCCACGTAGCCGCTTCTGTTCGCATCTTTGCCGCACCGCAGAGAGTCGCCCGCTTCTCTCTCGCGCTTTGCGAGCGAAGGGCGCCTAGCCGGCGAGGGTGCGTCTCCTTCGGCAAGAAAGCGAAGCGAGAGCCGTAGGCGCCCTGCTGCTGTGCTCCCCGCATTTCACATCCAAACTGCACCAGCACGCATAGCAGCATGCAGGCTCATATCCAAAGTATGTTTCCCGCCGCCACGAAGTTCTGGCAGCACTGGCACTCGGGACAAAATATGCAGAGAGAGAGGGATCGAGAGAGAGAGAAAAGAACTTCGCCCCAGCTTCAGTCTTACAGAACTCGTGCACTTGGAGTTCCCAGGGAAGGTATCGTGTGTGGAGAATGTTTTCTCCACGTAGCCTCTTCTGTTCCCGTCTTTGCCGGACCGCAGAACGTCGCCCGCTTCCCTCTCGCGCTTGGCGAGCGAAGGACGCCTAGCCGGCGAAGGTGCGTCTTCTTCGGCAAGAAAGCGAAGCGAGAGCCGGTACGGCGCCCTGCTGCTGTGCTCGCTGCATTTCACATCCAAACTGCACCAGCACGCATAGCAACATGCAGGCTCATCTGCAAAAGATGTTTCCTGCTGCCACGATGATCTGGCAGCACTGGCACTAGGACACACTCTGCAGACAGAGAAAAAGCAAGAGAGGTTGAGAAGCACTTTGCCCCAGCTTCAGTCTTACAGAACTCGTGCACTTGGAGTTCCCAGAGAAGGTGGCGTGCGTGGAGATGGTTTTCTCCCCGTAGCCTCTTCTGTTCGCATCCTTGCCGGACCGCAGTAAGCCGCCCGCTTCTCTCTCGCGCTTTGCGAGCGAAAGGCGGCTATCCGGCGAAGGTGCTTCTTCGGCGGCTGCAAAGCGAAGAATGAGCCGGCACTGCGCCCTGCTGCCGTGCTCCCTCTATTTCACATCCTAACTGTGCCAGCACGCATAGCAGCATGCAGGCTCATCTCCAAAGAATGTTTCCTGCCGCCACGAAGGTCTGGCAGCACTGGCACTCGGGACAAAATATGCAGAGAGATAGGGAGCGAGAGAGAAAGAAGAGAACTTCGGCCCAGTTTCAGCCTTACAGAACTCGTGCACTTGGAGTTCCCAGAGAAGGTAGCGTGCGTGGAGAAGTTTTCCTCCACGTAGCCGCTTCTAATCGCATCTTTGCCGCACTGAAGAAAGCCGCCCGCTTCTCTCGCGCGCTTTGCGAGCGAAGGGCGCCTAGTCGGCGAAGGTGCGTGATCTTCGGCAAGAAAGCGAAGCGAGAGCCGGTACGGCGCCCTGCTGCTGGGCTCGCTGCATTTCACATCCATACTACACCAACACGCAAAGCAGCATGCAGGCTCATCTCGAAAGCAAGTTTCCCACAGTCATCATGCTCTTGCAGCAGTGCCACTGGGTCAAAATGTGCAGAGAGAGAAAAAGCAAGAGAGATTGAGAAGCACTTTGCCCCAGCTTCAGTCTTACAGAACTCGTGTAATTGGAGTTCCCAGAGAAGGTGGCGTGCGTGGAGATGGTTTTCTCCCCGTAGCCTCTTCTGTTCGCATCCTTGCCGGACCGCAGTAAGCCGCCCGCTTCTCTCTCGCGCTTGGCGAGCGAAAGGCGGCTATCCGGAGAAGGTGTTTTCTTCGGCGGCTGCAGAGCGAAGAATGAGCCGGCACTGCGCCCTGCTGCCGTGCTCCCCCTATTTCACATCCTAACTGTGCCAGCACGCATAGCAGCATGCAGGCTCATCTCCAAAGAATGTTTCCTGCCGCCACGAAGTACTGGCAGCACTGGCACTCGGGACAAAATATGCAGAGGGAGAGGGAGAGGGAGCGAGAGAGAAAAGAACTTCGCCCCAGCTTCAGCCTTGCAGAACTCGTGCACTTGGAGTTCCCAGAGAAGGTAGCGTGTGTGGAGAATGTTTTCTCCACGTAGCCTCTTCTGTTCTCGTCTTTGCCGGACCGCAGAACGCCGCACGCTTCTCTCTCGCGCTTTGCGAGCGAAAGGCGGCTAGCCGGCGAAGGTGCTTCTTCGGCGGCTGCAGAGCGAAGAATGAGCCGGCACTGCGCCCTGCTGCCGTGCTCCCCCTATTTCACATCCAAACTGTGCCAGAACGCATAAAAGCATGCAGGCTCATATCCAAAGCAATTTTCCCGCTGCCACGAAGGTCTGACAGCCCTGGCACTCGCGACAAAATGTGCAGAGAGAGAAGAGGGAGAGAGGGATAGAAGCACTTTGCCCCACCTTCAGTGTTACAGAGCTCGTGCACTTGGAGTTCCCAGAGAAGGTAGCGTGCGTGGAGAAGGTTTTCTCCACGTAGCCGCTTCTGTTCGCATCTTTGCCGCACCGCAGAGAGTCGCCCGCTTCTCTCTCGCGCTTTGCGAGCGAAGGGCGCCTAGCCGGCGAGGGTGCGTCTCCTTCGGCAAGAAAGCGAAGCGAGAGCCGTAGGCGCCCTGCTGCTGTGCTCCCCGCATTTCACATCTAAACTGCACCAGCACGCATAGCAGCATGCAGGCTCATATCCAAAGTATGTTTCCCGCCGCCACGAAGTTCTGGCAGCACTGGCACTCGGGACAAAATATGCAGAGAGAGAGGGATCGAGAGAGAGAGAAAAGAACTTCGCCCCAGCTTCAGTCTTACAGAACTCGTGCACTTGGAGTTCCCAGGGAAGGTATCGTGTGTGGAGAATGTTTTCTCCACGTAGCCTCTTCTGTTCCCGTCTTTGCCGGACCGCAGAACGTCGCCCGCTTCCCTCTCGCGCTTGGCGAGCGAAGGACGCCTAGCCGGCGAAGGTGCGTCTTCTTCGGCAAGAAAGCGAAGCGAGAGCCGGTACGGCGCCCTGCTGCTGTGCTCGCTGCATTTCACATCCAAACTGCACCAGCACGCATAGCAACATGCAGGCTCATCTGCAAAAGATGTTTCCTGCTGCCACGATGATCTGGCAGCACTGGCACTAGGACACACTCTGCAGACAGAGAAAAAGCAAGAGAGGTTGAGAAGCACTTTGCCCCAGCTTCAGTCTTACAGAACTCGTGCACTTGGAGTTCCCAGAGAAGGTGGCGTGCGTGGAGATGGTTTTCTCCCCGTAGCCTCTTCTGTTCGCATCCTTGCCGGACCGCAGTAAGCCGCCCGCTTCTCTCTCGCGCTTTGCGAGCGAAAGGCGGCTATCCGGCGAAGGTGCTTCTTCGGCGGCTGCAAAGCGAAGAATGAGCCGGCACTGCGCCCTGCTGCCGTGCTCCCTCTATTTCACATCCTAACTGTGCCAGCACGCATAGCAGCATGCAGGCTCATCTCCAAAGAATGTTTCCTGCCGCCACGAAGGTCTGGCAGCACTGGCACTCGGGACAAAATATGCAGAGAGATAGGGAGCGAGAGAGAAAGAAGAGAACTTCGGCCCAGTTTCAGCCTTACAGAACTCGTGCACTTGGAGTTCCCAGAGAAGGTAGCGTGCGTGGAGAAGTTTTCCTCCACGTAGCCGCTTCTGATCGCATCTTTGCCGCACTGAAGAAAGCCGCCCGCTTCTCTCGCGCGCTTTGCGAGCGAAGGGCGCCTAGCCGGCGAAGGTGCGTGATCTTCGGCAAGAAAGCGAAGCGAGAGCCGGTACGGCGCCCTGCTGCTGTGCTCGCTGCATTTCACATCCATACTACACCAACACGCAAAGCAGCATGCAGGCTCATCTCGAAAGCAAGTTTCCCACAGTCATCATGCTCTTGCAGCAGTGCCACTGGGTCAAAATGTGCAGAGAGAGAAAAAGCAAGAGAGATTGAGAAGCACTATGCCCCAGCTTCAGTCTTACAGAACTCGTGCACTTGGAGTTCCCAGAGAAGGTGGCGTGCGTGGAGATGGTTTTCTCCCCGTAGCCTCTTCTGTTCGCATCCTTGCCGGACCGCAGAACGCCGCCCGCTTCTCTCTCGCGCTTTGCGAGCGAAAGGCGGCTATCCGGCGAAGGTGCTTCTTCGGCGGCTGCAAAGCGAAGAATGAGCCGGCACTGCGCCCTGCTGCCGTGCTCCCTCTATTTCACATCCTAACTGTGCCAGCACGCATAGCAGCATGCAGGCTCATCTCCAAAGAATGTTTCCTGCCGCCACGAAGTACTGGCAGCACTGGCACTCGGGACAAAATATGCAGAGGGAGAGGGAGCGAGAGAGAGAGAAAAGAACTTCGCCCCAGCTTCAGCCTTGCAGAACTCGTGCACTTGGAGTTCCCAGAGAAGGTAGCGTGTGTGGAGAATGTTTTCTCCACGTAGCCTCTTCTGTTCTCGTCTTTTCCGGACCGCAGAACGCCGCCCGCTTCTCTCTCGCGCTTTGCGAGCGAAAGGCGGCTAGCCGGCGAAGGTGCTTCTTCGGCGGCTGCAGAGCGAAGAATGAGCCGGCACTGCGCCCTGCTGCCGTGCTCCCCCTATTTCACATCCAAACTGTGCCAGAACGCATAAAAGCATGCAGGCTCATATCCAAAGCAATTTTCCCGCTGCCACGAAGGTCTGACAGCCCTGGCACTCGCGACAAAATGTGCAGAGAGAGAAGAGGGAGAGAGGGATAGAAGCACTTTGCCCCACCTTCAGTGTTACAGAGCTCGTGCACTTGGAGGTCCCAGAGAAGGTAGCGTGCGTGGAGAAGGTTTTCTCCACGTAGCCGCTTCTGTTCGCATCTTTGCCGCACCGCAGAGAGTCGCCCGCTTCTCTCTCGCGCTTTGCGAGCGAAGGGCGCCTAGCCGGCGAGGGTGCGTCTCCTTCGGCAAGAAAGCGAAGCGAGAGCCGTAGGCGCCCTGCTGCTGTGCTCCCCGCATTTCACATCCAAACTGCACCAGCACGCATAGCAGCATGCAGGCTCATATCCAAAGTATGTTTCCCGCCGCCACGAAGTTCTGGCAGCACTGGCACTCGGGACAAAATATGCAGAGAGAGAGGGATCGAGAGAGAGAGAAAAGAACTTCGCCCCAGCTTCAGGCTTACAGAACTCGTGCACTTGGAGTTCCCAGGGAAGGTATCGTGTGTGGAGAATGTTTTCTCCACGTAGCCTCTTCTGTTCCCGTCTTTGCCGGACCGCAGAACGTCGCCCGCTTCCCTCTCGCGCTTGGCGAGCGAAGGACGCCTAGCCGGCGAAGGTGCGTCTTCTTCGGCAAGAAAGCGAAGCGAGAGCCGGTACGGCGCCCTGCTGCTGTGCTCGCTGCATTTCACATCCAAACTGCACCAGCACGCATAGCAACATGCAGGCTCATCTGCAAAAGATGTTTCCTACTGCCACGATGATCTGGCAGCACTGGCACTAGGACACACTCTGCAGACAGAGAAAAAGCAAGAGAGGTTGAGAAGCACTTTGCCCCAGCTTCAGTCTTACAGAACTCGTGCACTTGGAGTTCCCAGAGAAGGTGGCGTGCGTGGAGATGGTTTTCTCCCCGTAGCCTCTTCTGTTCGCATCCTTGCCGGACCGCAGAGAGCCGCCCGCTTCTCTCTCGCGCTTTGCGAGCGAAAGGCGGCTATACGGCGAAGGTGCTTCTTCGGCGGCTGCAAAGCGAAGAATGAGCCGGCACTGCGCCCTGCTGCCGTGCTCCCTCTATTTCACATCCTAACTGTGCCAGCACGCATAGCAGCATGCAGGCTCATCTCCAAAGAATGTTTCCGGCCGCCACGAAGGTCTGGCAGCACTGGCACTCGGGACAAAATATGCAGAGAGATAGGGAGCGAGAGAGAAAGAAGAGAACTTCGGCCCAGTTTCAGCCTTACAGAACTCGTGCACTTGGAGTTCCCAGAGAAGGTAGCGTGCGTGGAGAAGTTTTCCTCCACGTAGCCGCTTCTGATCGCATCTTTGCCGCACTGAAGAAAGCCGCCCGCTTCTCTCGCGCGCTTTGCGGGCGAAGGGCGCCTAGTCGGCGAAGGTGCGTGATCTTCGGCAAGAAAGAGAAGCGAGAGCCGGTACGGCGCCCTGCTGCTGTGCTCGCTGCATTTCACATCCATACTACACCAACACGCAAAGCAGCATGCAGGCTCATCTCGAAAGCAAGTTTCCCACAGTCATCATGCTCTTGCAGCAGTGCCACTGGGTCAAAATGTGCAGAGAGAGAAAAAGCAAGAGAGATTGAGAAGCACTTTGCCCCAGCTTCAGTCTTACAGAACTCGTGTAATTGGAGTTCCCAGAGAAGGTGGCGTGCGTGGAGATGGTTTTCTCCCCGTAGCCTCTTCTGTTCGCATCCTTGCCGGACCGCAGTAAGCCGCCCGCTTCTCTCTCGCGCTTGGCGAGCGAAAGGCGGCTATCCGGCGAAGGTGTTTTCTTCGGCGGCTGCAGAGCGAAGAATGAGCCGGCACTGCGCCCTGCTGCCGTGCTCCCCCTATTTCACATCCTAACTGTGCCAGCACGCATAGCAGCATGCAGGCTCATCTCCAAAGAATGTTTCCTGCCGCCACGAAGTACTGGCAGCACTGGCACTCGGGACAAAATATGCAGAGGGAGAGGGAGAGGGAGCGAGAGAGAAAAGAACTTCGCCCCAGCTTCAGCCTTACAGAACTCGTGCACTTGGAGTTCCCAGAGAAGGTAGCGTGTGTGGAGAATGTTTTCTCCACGTAGCCTCTTCTGTTCTCGTCTTTTCCGGACCGCAGAACGCCGCACGCTTCTCTCTCGCGCTTTGCGAGCGAAAGGCGGCTAGCCGGCGAAGGTGCTTCTTCGGCGGCTGCAGAGCGAAGAATGAGCCGGCACTGCGCCCTCCTGCCGTGCTCCCCCTATTTCACATCCAAACTGTGCCAGAACGCATAAAAGCATGCAGGCTCATATCCAAAGCAATTTTCCCGCTGCCACGAAGGTCTGACAGCCCTGGCACTCGCGACACAATGTGCAGAGAGAGAAGAGAGAGAGAGGGATAGAAGCACTTTGCCCCACATACAGTGTTACAGAGCTCGTGCACTTGGAGTTCCCAGAGAAGGTAGCGTGCGTGGAGAAGGTTTTCTCCACGTAGCCGCTTCTGTTCGCATCTTTGCCGCACCGCAGAGAGTCGCCCGCTTCTCTCTCGCGCTTTGCGAGCGAAGGGCGCCTAGCCGGCGAGGGTGCGTCTCCTTCGGCAAGAAAGCGAAGCGAGAGCCGTAGGCGCCCTGCTGCTGTGCTCCCCGCATTTCACATCCAAACTGCACCAGCACGCATAGCAGCATGCAGGCTCATATCCAAAGTATGTTTCCCGCCGCCACGAAGTTCTGGCAGCACTGGCACTCGGGACAAAATATGCAGAGAGAGAGGGATCGAGAGAGAGAGAAAAGAACTTCGCCCCAGCTTCAGGCTTACAGAACTCGTGCACTTGGAGTTCCCAGGGAAGGTATCGTGTGTGGAGAATGTTTTCTCCACGTAGCCTCTTCTGTTCCCGTCTTTGCCGGACCGCAGAACGTCGCCCGCTTCCCTCTCGCGCTTGGCGAGCGAAGGACGCCTAGCCGGCGAAGGTGCGTCTTCTTCGGCAAGAAAGCGAAGCGAGAGCCGGTACGGCGCCCTGCTGCTGTGCTCGCTGCATTTCACATCCAAACTGCACCAGCACGCATAGCAACATGCAGGCTCATCTGCAAAAGATGTTTCCTACTGCCACGATGATCTGGCAGCACTGGCACTAGGACACACTCTGCAGACAGAGAAAAAGCAAGAGAGGTTGAGAAGCACTTTGCCCCAGCTTCAGTCTTACAGAACTCGTGCACTTGGAGTTCCCAGAGAAGGTGGCGTGCGTGGAGATGGTTTTCTCCCCGTAGCCTCTTCTGTTCGCATCCTTGCCGGACCGCAGTAAGCCGCCCGCTTCTCTCTCGCGCTTTGCGAGCGAAAGGCGGCTATACGGCGAAGGTGCTTCTTCGGCGGCTGCAAAGCGAAGAATGAGCCGGCACTGCGCCCTGCTGCCGTGCTCCCTCTATTTCACATCCTAACTGTGCCAGCACGCATAGCAGCATGCAGGCTCATCTCCAAAGAATGTTTCCGGCCGCCACGAAGGTCTGGCAGCACTGGCACTCGGGACAAAATATGCAGAGAGATAGGGAGCGAGAGAGAAAGAAGAGAACTTCGGCCCAGTTTCAGCCTTACAGAACTCGTGCACTTGGAGTTCCCAGAGAAGGTAGCGTGCGTGGAGAAGTTTTCCTCCACGTAGCCGCTTCTGATCGCATCTTTGCCGCACTGAAGAAAGCCGCCCGCTTCTCTCGCGCGCTTTGCGAGCGAAGGGCGCCTAGTCGGCGAAGGTGCGTGATCTTCGGCAAGAAAGAGAAGCGAGAGCCGGTACGGCGCCCTGCTGCTGTGCTCGCTGCATTTCACATCCATACTACACCAACACGCAAAGCAGCATGCAGGCTCATCTCGAAAGCAAGTTTCCCACAGTCATCATGCTCTTGCAGCAGTGCCACTGGGTCAAAATGTGCAGAGAGAGAAAAAGCAAGAGAGATTGAGAAGCACTTTGCCCCAGCTTCAGTCTTACAGAACTCGTGTAATTGGAGTTCCCAGAGAAGGTGGCGTGCGTGGAGATGGTTTTCTCCCCGTAGCCTCTTCTGTTCGCATCCTTGCCGGACCGCAGTAAGCCGCCCGCTTCTCTCTCGCGCTTGGCGAGCGAAAGGCGGCTATCCGGCGAAGGTGTTTTCTTCGGCGGCTGCAGAGCGAAGAATGAGCCGGCACTGCGCCCTGCTGCCGTGCTCCCCCTATTTCACATCCTAACTGTGCCAGCACGCATAGCAGCATGCAGGCTCATCTCCAAAGAATGTTTCCTGCCGCCACGAAGTACTGGCAGCACTGGCACTCGGGACAAAATATGCAGAGGGAGAGGGAGAGGGAGCGAGAGAGAAAAGAACTTCGCCCCAGCTTCAGCCTTACAGAACTCGTGCACTTGGAGTTCCCAGAGAAGGTAGCGTGTGTGGAGAATGTTTTCTCCACGTAGCCTCTTCTGTTCTCGTCTTTTCCGGACCGCAGAACGCCGCACGCTTCTCTCTCGCGCTTTGCGAGCGAAAGGCGGCTAGCCGGCGAAGGTGCTTCTTCGGCGGCTGCAGAGCGAAGAATGAGCCGGCACTGCGCCCTCCTGCCGTGCTCCCCCTATTTCACATCCAAACTGTGCCAGAACGCATAAAAGCATGCAGGCTCATATCCAAAGCAATTTTCCCGCTGCCACGAAGGTCTGACAGCCCTGGCACTCGCGACACAATGTGCAGAGAGAGAAGAGAGAGAGAGGGATAGAAGCACTTTGCCCCACATACAGTGTTACAGAGCTCGTGCACTTGGAGTTCCCAGAGAAGGTAGCGTGCGTGGAGAAGGTTTTCTCCACGTAGCCGCTTCTGTTCGCATCTTTGCCGCACCGCAGAGAGTCGCCCGCTTCTCTCTCGCGCTTTGCGAGCGAAGGGCGCCTAGCCGGCGAGGGTGCGTCTCCTTCGGCAAGAAAGCGAAGCGAGAGCCGTAGGCGCCCTGCTGCTGTGCTCCCCGCATTTCACATCCAAACTGCACCAGCACGCATAGCAGCATGCAGGCTCATATCCAAAGTATGTTTCCCGCCGCCACGAAGTTCTGGCAGCACTGGCACTCGGGACAAAATATGCAGAGAGAGAGGGATCGAGAGAGAGAGAAAAGAACTTCGCCCCAGCTTCAGGCTTACAGAACTCGTGCACTTGGAGTTCCCAGGGAAGGTATCGTGTGTGGAGAATGTTTTCTCCACGTAGCCTCTTCTGTTCCCGTCTTTGCCGGACCGCAGAACGTCGCCCGCTTCCCTCTCGCGCTTGGCGAGCGAAGGACGCCTAGCCGGCGAAGGTGCGTCTTCTTCGGCAAGAAAGCGAAGCGAGAGCCGGTACGGCGCCCTGCTGCTGTGCTCGCTGCATTTCACATCCAAACTGCACCAGCACGCATAGCAACATGCAGGCTCATCTGCAAAAGATGTTTCCTACTGCCACGATGATCTGGCAGCACTGGCACTAGGACACACTCTGCAGACAGAGAAAAAGCAAGAGAGGTTGAGAAGCACTTTGCCCCAGCTTCAGTCTTACAGAACTCGTGCACTTGGAGTTCCCAGAGAAGGTGGCGTGCGTGGAGATGGTTTTCTCCCCGTAGCCTCTTCTGTTCGCATCCTTGCCGGACCGCAGTAAGCCGCCCGCTTCTCTCTCGCGCTTTGCGAGCGAAAGGCGGCTATACGGCGAAGGTGCTTCTTCGGCGGCTGCAAAGCGAAGAATGAGCCGGCACTGCGCCCTGCTGCCGTGCTCCCTCTATTTCACATCCTAACTGTGCCAGCACGCATAGCAGCATGCAGGCTCATCTCCAAAGAATGTTTCCGGCCGCCACGAAGGTCTGGCAGCACTGGCACTCGGGACAAAATATGCAGAGAGATAGGGAGCGAGAGAGAAAGAAGAGAACTTCGGCCCAGTTTCAGCCTTACAGAACTCGTGCACTTGGAGTTCCCAGAGAAGGTAGCGTGCGTGGAGAAGTTTTCCTCCACGTAGCCGCTTCTGATCGCATCTTTGCCGCACTGAAGAAAGCCGCCCGCTTCTCTCGCGCGCTTTGCGGGCGAAGGGCGCCTAGTCGGCGAAGGTGCGTGATCTTCGGCAAGAAAGAGAAGCGAGAGCCGGTACGGCGCCCTGCTGCTGTGCTCGCTGCATTTCACATCCATACTACACCAACACGCAAAGCAGCATGCAGGCTCATCTCGAAAGCAAGTTTCCCACAGTCATCATGCTCTTGCAGCAGTGCCACTGGGTCAAAATGTGCAGAGAGAGAAAAAGCAAGAGAGATTGAGAAGCACTTTGCCCCAGCTTCAGTCTTACAGAACTCGTGTAATTGGAGTTCCCAGAGAAGGTGGCGTGCGTGGAGATGGTTTTCTCCCCGTAGCCTCTTCTGTTCGCATCCTTGCCGGACCGCAGTAAGCCGCCCGCTTCTCTCTCGCGCTTGGCGAGCGAAAGGCGGCTATCCGGCGAAGGTGTTTTCTTCGGCGGCTGCAGAGCGAAGAATGAGCCGGCACTGCGCCCTGCTGCCGTGCTCCCCCTATTTCACATCCTAACTGTGCCAGCACGCATAGCAGCATGCAGGCTCATCTCCAAAGAATGTTTCCTGCCGCCACGAAGTACTGGCAGCACTGGCACTCGGGACAAAATATGCAGAGGGAGAGGGAGAGGGAGCGAGAGAGAAAAGAACTTCGCCCCAGCTTCAGCCTTACAGAACTCGTGCACTTGGAGTTCCCAGAGAAGGTAGCGTGTGTGGAGAATGTTTTCTCCACGTAGCCTCTTCTGTTCTCGTCTTTTCCGGACCGCAGAACGCCGCACGCTTCTCTCTCGCGCTTTGCGAGCGAAAGGCGGCTTGCCGGCGAAGGTGCTTCTTCGGCGGCTGCAGAGCGAAGAATGAGCCGGCACTGCGCCCTCCTGCCGTGCTCCCCCTATTTCACATCCAAACTGTGCCAGAACGCATAAAAGCATGCAGGCTCATATCCAAAGCAATTTTCCCGCTGCCACGAAGGTCTGACAGCCCTGGCACTCGCGACACAATGTGCAGAGAGAGAAGAGAGAGAGAGGGATAGAAGCACTTTGCCCCACATACAGTGTTACAGAGCTCGTGCACTTGGAGTTCCCAGAGAAGGTAGCGTGCGTGGAGAAGGTTTTCTCCACGTAGCCGCTTCTGTTCGCATCTTTGCCGCACCGCAGAGAGTCGCCCGCTTCTCTCTCGCGCTTTGCGAGCGAAGGGCGCCTAGCCGGCGAGGGTGCGTCTCCTTCGGCAAGAAAGCGAAGCGAGAGCCGTAGGCGCCCTGCTGCTGTGCTCCCCGCATTTCACATCCAAACTGCACCAGCACGCATACCAGCATGCAGGCTCATATCCAAAGTATGTTTCCCGCCGCCACGAAGTTCTGGCAGCACTGGCACTCGGGACAAAATATGCAGAGAGAGAGGGATCGAGAGAGAGAGAAAAGAACTTCGCCCCAGCTTCAGTCTTACAGAACTCGTGCACTTGGAGTTCCCAGGGAAGGTATCGTGAGTGGAGAATGTTTTCTCCACGTAGCCTCTTCTGTTCCCGTCTTTGCCGGACCGCAGAACGTCGCCGCTTCCCTCTCGCGCTTGGCGAGCGAAGGACGCCTAGCCGGCGAAGGTGCGTCTTCTTCGGCAAGAAAGCGAAGCGAGAGCCGGTACGGCGCCCTGCTGCTGTGCTCGCTGCATTTCACATCCAAACTGCACCAGCACGCATAGCAACATGCAGGCTCATCTGCAAAAGATGTTTCCTGCTGCCACGATGATCTGGCAGCACTGGCACTAGGACACACTCTGCAGACAGAGAAAAAGCAAGAGAGGTTGAGAAGCACTTTGCCCCAGCTTCAGTCTTACAGAACTCGTGTAATTGGAGTTCCCAGAGAATGTGGCGTGCGTGGAGATGGTTTTTTCCCCATAGCCTCTTCTGTTCGCATCCTTGCCGGACCGCAGTAAGCCGCCCGCTTCTCTCTCGCGCTTTGCGAGCGAAAGGCGGCTATCCGGCGAAGGTGCTTCTTCGGCGGCTGCAAAGCGAAGAATGAGCCGGCACTGCGCCCTGCTGCCGTGCTCCCTCTATTTCACATCCTAACTGTGCCAGCACGCATAGCAGCATGCAGGCTCATCTCCAAAGAATGTTTCCTGCCGCCACGAAGGTCTGGCAGCACTGGCACTCGGGACAAAATATGCAGAGAGATAGGGAGCGAGAGAGAAAGAAGAGAACTTCGGCCCAGTTTCAGCCTTACAGAACTCGTGCACTTGGAGTTCCCAGAGAAGGTAGCGTGCGTGGAGAAGTTTTCCTCCACGTAGCCGCTTCTGATCGCATCTTTGCCGCACTGAAGAAAGCCGCCCGCTTCTCTCGCGCGCTTTGCGGGCGAAGGGCGCCTAGTCGGCGAAGGTGCGTGATCTTCGGCAAGAAAGAGAAGCGAGAGCCGGTACGGCGCCCTGCTGCTGTGCTCGCTGCATTTCACATCCATACTACACCAACACGCAAAGCAGCATGCAGGCTCATCTCGAAAGCAAGTTTCCCACAGTCATCATGCTCTTGCAGCAGTGCCACTGGGTCAAAATGTGCAGAGAGAGAAAAAGCAAGAGAGATTGAGAAGCACTTTGCCCCAGCTTCAGTCTTACAGAACTCGTGTAATTGGAGTTCCCAGAGAAGGTGGCGTGCGTGGAGATGGTTTTCTCCCCGTAGCCTCTTCTGTTCACATCCTTGCCGGACCGCAGTAAGCCGCCCGCTTCTCTCTCGCGCTTGGCGAGCGAAAGGCGGCTATCCGGCGAAGGTGTTTTCTTCGGCGGCTGCAGAGCGAAGAATGAGCCGGCACTGCGCCCTGCTGCCGTGCTCCCCCTATTTCACATCCTAACTGTGCCAGCACGCATAGCAGCATGCAGGCTCATCTCCAAAGAATGTTTCCTGCCGCCACGAAGTACTGGCAGCACTGGCACTCGGGACAAAATATGCAGAGGGAGAGGGAGAGGGAGCGAGAGAGAAAAGAACTTCGCCCCAGCTTCAGCCTTACAGAACTCGTGCACTTGGAGTTCCCAGAGAAGGTAGCGTGTGTGGAGAATGTTTTCTCCACGTAGCCTCTTCTGTTCTCGTCTTTTCCGGACCGCAGAACGCCGCACGCTTCTCTCTCGCGCTTTGCGAGCGAAAGGCGGCTTGCCGGCGAAGGTGCTTCTTCGGCGGCTGCAGAGCGAAGAATGAGCCGGCACTGCGCCCTCCTGCCGTGCTCCCCCTATTTCACATCCAAACTGTGCCAGAACGCATAAAAGCATGCAGGCTCATATCCAAAGCAATTTTCCCGCTGCCACGAAGGTCTGACAGCCCTGGCACTCGCGACACAATGTGCAGAGAGAGAAGAGAGAGAGAGGGATAGAAGCACTTTGCCCCACATACAGTGTTACAGAGCTCGTGCACTTGGAGTTCCCAGAGAAGGTAGCGTGCGTGGAGAAGGTTTTCTCCACGTAGCCGCTTCTGTTCGCATCTTTGCCGCACCGCAGAGAGTCGCCCGCTTCTCTCTCGCGCTTTGCGAGCGAAGGGCGCCTAGCCGGCGAGGGTGCGTCTCCTTCGGCAAGAAAGCGAAGCGAGAGCCGTAGGCGCCCTGCTGCTGTGCTCCCCGCATTTCACATCCAAACTGCACCAGCACGCATACCAGCATGCAGGCTCATATCCAAAGTATGTTTCCCGCCGCCACGAAGTTCTGGCAGCACTGGCACTCGGGACAAAATATGCAGAGAGAGAGGGATCGAGAGAGAGAGAAAAGAACTTCGCCCCAGCTTCAGTCTTACAGAACTCGTGCACTTGGAGTTCCCAGGGAAGGTATCGTGAGTGGAGAATGTTTTCTCCACGTAGCCTCTTCTGTTCCCGTCTTTGCCGGACCGCAGAACGTCGCCGCTTCCCTCTCGCGCTTGGCGAGCGAAGGACGCCTAGCCGGCGAAGGTGCGTCTTCTTCGGCAAGAAAGCGAAGCGAGAGCCGGTACGGCGCCCTGCTGCTGTGCTCGCTGCATTTCACATCCAAACTGCACCAGCACGCAGAGCAACATGCAGGCTCATCTGCAAAAGATGTTTCCTGCTGCCACGATGATCTGGCAGCACTGGCACTAGGACACACTCTGCAGACAGAGAAAAAGCAAGAGAGGTTGAGAAGCACTTTGCCCCAGCTTCAGTCTTACAGAACTCGTGTAATTGGAGTTCCCAGAGAATGTGGCGTGCGTGGAGATGGTTTTCTCCCCATAGCCTCTTCTGTTCGCATCCTTGCCGGACCGCAGTAAGCCGCCCGCTTCTCTCTCGCGCTTTGCGAGCGAAAGGCGGCTATCCGGCGAAGGTGCTTCTTCGGCGGCTGCAAAGCGAAGAATGAGCCGGCACTGCGCCCTGCTGCCGTGCTCCCTCTATTTCACATCCTAACTGTGCCAGCACGCATAGCAGCATGCAGGCTCATCTCCAAAGAATGTTTCCTGCCGCCACGAAGTACTGGCAGCACTTGCACTCGGGACAAAATATGCAGAGAGATAGGGAGCGAGAGAGAAAGAAGAGAACTTCGGCCCAGTTTCAGCCTTACAGAACTCGTGCACTTGGAGTTCCCAGAGAAGGTAGCGTGCGTGGAGAAGTTTTCCTCCACGTAGCCGCTTCTGATCGCATCTTTGCCGCACTGAAGAGAGCCGCCCGCTTCTCTCTCGCGCTTTGCGAGCGAAGGGCGCCTAGCCGGCGAAGGTGCGTGATCTTCGGCAAGAAAGCGAAGCGAGAGCCGGTACGGCGCCCTGCTGCTGTGCTCGCTGCATTTCACATCCATACTACACCAACACGCAAAGCAGCATGCAGGCTCATCTCGAAAGCAAGTTTCCCACAGTCATCATGCTCTTGCAGCAGTGTCACTGGGTCAAAATGCGCAGAGAGAGAAAAAGCAAGAGGGATTGAGAAGCACTATGCCCCAGCTTCAGTCTTACAGAACTCGTGCACTTGGAGTTCCCAGAGAAGGTAGCGTGCGTGGGGAAGGTTTTCTCCACGTACCTGCTTCTGTTCGCATCTTTGCCGGACCGCAGAAAGTCGCCCGCTTCTCTCTCGCGCTTTGCGAGCGAAAGGCACCTAGCCGGCGAAGGTGCGTCTGCGGCGGCCAGAAGGCGAAACGAAAACCGGCACTGTGCCCTGCTCCTGTGCTCCCTGCATTTCGCATCCAAACTGCACCAGCACGCATAGCAACATGCAGGCTCACCTCCAAAAGATGTTTCCCTCTGCCACGAAGTTCTGGCAGCACTGGCACTCGGGACAAAATGTGCAGAGAGAGAAGAGGGAGAGAGGTTGAGAAGCACTTTGCCCCAAATTCAGTCCTACAGAACTCGTGCATTTGGAGTTTCCAGAGAAGGTAGCATGCGTGAGGAAGGTTTTCTCCACGTAGCCGCTTCTGTTCGCATCTTTGCCGCACCGCAGAGAGTCGCCCGCTTCTCTCTAGCGCTTTGCGAGCGAAGGGCGCCTAGTCGGCGAAGGTGCGTCTCCTTCGGCAAGAAAGCGAAGCGAGAGCCGGTACGGCGCCCTGCTGCTGTGCTCGCTGCATTTCACATCCAAACTGCACCAGCACGCATAGCAGCATGCAGGCTCATCTCCAAAGGAAGTTGTCCACTGCCACGAAGATTTGGCAGCACTGGCACTGGGCCACACTGTGCAGCGAGAGAAAAAGCAAGAGAGATTGAGAAGCACTTTGCCCCAGCTTCAGTCTTACTAAACTCGTGCACTTGGAGTTCCCAGAGAAGGTGGCGTGCGTGGAGATGGTTTTCTCCCCGTAGCCTCTTCTGTTCGCATCTTTGCCGCACCGCAGAGAGTCGCCCGCTTCTCTCTCGCGCTTTGCTAGCGAAGGGCGCCTGGCCGGCGAAGGTGCGTCTCCTTCGTAAGCAAGCGATGCGAGAGCAGGTACGGCGCCCTGCTGCTGTGCTCGCTGCATTTCACATCCAAACTGCACCAGCACGCATAGCCGCATGCAGGTTCATCTCCAAAGGAAGATTGCCACTGCCACGATGATTTTGCAGCACTGGCCCTGGGTCACACTGTGCAGCGAGAGAAAAAGCAAGAGAGATTGAGAAGCACTTTGCCCCAGCTTCAGTCTTACAGAACTCGTGCACGTGGAGTTCCCAGAGAAGGTGGCGTGCGTGGAGATGGTTTTCTCCCCGTAGCCTCTTCTGTTCGCATCCTTGCCGGACCGCAGTAAGCCGCCCGCTTCTCTCTCGCGCTTTGCGAGCGAAAGGCGGCTATCCGGCGAAGGTGCTTCTTCGGCGGCTGCAAAGCGAAGAATGAGCCGGCACTGCGCCCTGCTGCCGTGCTCCCTCTATTTCACATCCAAACTACACCAGCACGCATAGCAGCATGCAGGCTCATCTCCAAAGAATGTTTCCTGCCGCCACGAAGTACTGGCAGCACTGGCACTCGGGACAAAATATGCAGAGAGATAGGGAGCGAGAGAGAAAGAAGAGAACTTCGGCCCTGTTTCAGCCTTACAGAACTCGTGCACTTGGAGTTCCCAGAGAAGGTAGCGTGTGTGGAGAATGTTTTCTCCACGTAGCCTCTTCTGTTCTCGTCTTTGCCGGACCGCAGGACGCCGCACGCTTCTCTCTCGCGCTTTGCGAGCGAAAGGCGGCTAGCCGGCGAAGGTGCTTCTTCGGCGGCTGCAGAGCGAAGAATGAGCCGGCACTGCGCCCTGCTGCCGTGCTCCCCCTATTTCACATCCAAACTGTGCCAGAACGCATAAAAGCATGCAGGCTCATATCCAAAGCAATTTTCCCGCTGCCACGAAGGTCTGACAGCCCTGGCACTCGCGACAAAATGTGCAGAGAGAGAAGAGGGAGAGAGGGATAGAAGCACTTTGCCCCACCTTCAGTGTTACAGAGCTCGTGCACTTGGAGTTCCCAGAGAAGGTAGCGTGCGTGGAGAAGGTTTTCTCCACGTAGCCGCTTCTGTTCGCATCTTTGCCGCACCGCAGAGAGTCGCCCGCTTCTCTCTCGCGCTTTGCGAGCGAAGGGCGCCTAGCCGGCGAGGGTGCGTCTCCTTCGGCAAGAAAGCGAAGCGAGAGCCGTAGGCGCCCTGCTGCTGTGCTCCCCGCATTTCACATCCAAACTGCACCAGCACGCATAGCAACATGCAGGCTCACCTCCAAAAGATGTTTCCCTCTGCCACGAAGTTCTGGCAGCACTGGCACTCGGGACAAAATGTGCAGGGAGAGAAGAGGGAGAGAGAGAGAAGCACTTTGCCCCTAATTCAGTCCTACAGAACTCGTGCATTTGGAGCTTCCAGAGAAGGTAGCATGCGTGAGGAAGGTTTTCTCCACGTAGCCGCTTCTGTTCGCATCTTTGCCGCACCGCAGAGAGTCGCCCGCTTCTCTCTCGCGCTTTGCGAGCGAAGGGCGCCTAGTCGGCGAAGGTGCGTCTCCTTCGGCAAGAAAGCGAAGCGAGAGCCGGTACGGCGCCCTGCTGCTGTGCTCGCTGCATTTCACATCCAAACTGCACCAGCACGCATAGCAGCATGCAGGCTCATCTCCAAAGGAAGTTGTCCACTGCCACGAAGATTTGGCAGCACTGGCACTGGGTCACACTGTGCAGCGAGAGAAAAAGCAAGAGAGATTGAGAAGCACTTTGCCCCAGCTTCAGTCTTACAGAACTCGTGCACTTGGCGTTCCCAGAGAAGGTGGCGTGCGTGGAGATGGTTTTCTCCACGTAGCCGCTTCTGTTCGCATCTTTGCCGCACCGCAGAGAGTCGCCCGCTTCTCTCTCGCGGTTTGCTAGCGAAGGGCGCCTGGCCGTCGAAGGTGCGTCTCCTTCGGAAGAAAGCGAAGCGAGAGCCGGTACGGCGCCCTGCTGCTGTGCTCGCTGCATTTCACATCCAAACTGCACCAGCACGCATAGCAACATGCAGGCTCATCTGCAAAAGATGTTTCCCGCTGCCACGAAAGTCTGGCAGCACTGGCACTCGGGATAAAATGTGCAGAGAGAGGAGAGAGAGAGAAGCACTTTGCCCCAAATTCAGTCTTACAGAATTCGTGCACTTGGAGTTCCCAGAGAGGGTGGCGTGCGTGGAGAAGGTTTTCTCTACGTAGCTTCTTCTGTTCGCATCTTTGCCGGACCGCAGA
Organism: Acanthiza pusilla; assembly: GCA_036630365.1. Classification (NCBI taxonomy): domain Eukaryota; kingdom Metazoa; phylum Chordata; class Aves; order Passeriformes; family Acanthizidae; genus Acanthiza; species Acanthiza pusilla. Next base: position 279,951 of record JAXCHO010000294.1, read on the forward strand.
GAGGCTCCCGCTTCTCTCGCGCGCTTTGCGAGCGAAAGGCGGCTAGACGGCGATGGTGCTTCTTCGGCGCCTGCTAAGAGAAGAATGAGCCAGCACTGCGCCCTGCTGCCGTGCTCCCTCTATTTCACATCCAAACTGTGCCAGCACGCATAACAGCATGCAGTCTCATCTCCAAAGGAAGTTTCCCACTGTCACCAAGCTCTGGCAGCACTTGCACTGGGTCAAAATATGCAGAGAGAGAAAAAGCAAGAGAGATTGAGAAGCACTTTGCCCCAGCTTCAGTCTTACAGAACTCGTGCACTTGGAGTTCCCCGAGAAGGTAGCGTGTGTGGGGAAGGTATTCTCCACGTAGACTCTTCTTTTCGCATCTTTGCCGCACCGCAGAGAGTCACCCGCTTCTCTCTCGCGCTTTGGGAGCGAAGGGCGCCTGGGCGGCGAAGGTGCGTCTTCGGCGGCCAGAAGGCGAAACGAAAACCTGCACTGTGCCCTGCTGCTGAGCTCCCTGCATTTCACATCCAAACTGCACCAGCACGCATAGCAACATGCAGGCTCACCTCCAAAAGATGTTTCCCGCTGCCACGAAGGTCTGGCAGCACTGATACTCGGGACAAAATGTGCAGAGAGAGAAGAGGGAGAGAGGGAGAGAAGCACTTTGCCCCATTCAGTCTTACAGAACTCGTGCACTTGGAGTTCTCAGAGAAGGTAGCGTGCGTGGAGAAGGTTTTCTTCACGTAGCCGCTTCTGTTCGCATCTTTGCCGCACCGCAGAGAGCCGCCCGCTTCTCTCTCGCGCTTTGCGAGCGAAGGACGCCCAGCCGGCGAAGATGCGTCTCCTTCGGCAAGAAAGCGAAGCGAGAGCCGGTACGGCGCCCTTCTGCTGTGCTCGCTGCATTTCACATCCAAACTGCACCAGCACGCATAGCAGCATGCAGGCTCATCTCCAAAGGAAGATTGCCACTGCCACGAAGATTTGGCAGCACTGGCACTGGGTCACACTGTGCAGCGAGAGAAAAAGCAAGGGAGATTGAGAAGCACTTTGCCCCAGCTTCAGTCTTACAGAACTCGTGCACGTGGAGTTCCCAGAGAAGGTGGCGTGCGTGGAGATGGTTTTCTCCCCGTAGCCTCTTCTGTTCGCATCTTTGCCGCACCGCAGAAAGCCGCCCGCTTCTCTCTCGCCCTTTGCGAGCGAAAGGCGCCTAGCTGGCGAAGGTGCGTCTTCGGCGGCTGCAAAGCGAAGCGAGAGCCGGTACGGCGCCCTGCTGCTGTACTCCCCGCATTTTACTTCCAAACTGCACTAGCACGCGTAGCAGCATGCAGGCTCATACCCAAAGAATGTTTCCCGCTGCGACGAAGTTCTGGCAGCACTGGCACTCGCGACAAAATGTGCAGAGAGAGAAGAGGGAGAGAGGGATAGAAGCACTTTGCCCGAGCTTCAGTCTTACAGAACTCGTGCACTTGGAGTTCCCAGAGAAGGTAGCGTGCGTGGAGAATGTTTGAGATGTAAAGCACATGTGTCTACATGGCAAAAACAATTGCATTTAAATTGTCTTATTAAAGCTGTATAGGCAGACAGGTAAAGCTGGCACCACGCTACATGTTTCTACAGTAGAGGATCGTGAGCTAATGATACTCGATTTCCAAACAGCTTCTGCAGATAATAAACATGGAGTTGGGCCTAGTATAGGCCCCACCCTCAGCCTGCCCGGATACATTGTCTCCCCGTGGGAAATTCCCTGCTTTACCCCCACAGGAACTGCAGATTTTAGGCACCTTGAATGCAGATAGCTGTACCGCCTTCACATTTCTCAGCACAAGGAATAGCCCTATGGCTTGGTGGGTCAATGCCACAACACCATGCTACCCAAGTGTTTCACACCGGTGTAATTCAATCACAAACTAAAACTAACCTTGAGTTTTAGTATACATATGCAACTCCCGCAGGGCATTTTCTTCATCTGTGCCGACTGAGCATGGACCAGAGTGCCAATGGCAATTAAAGGTGGTCCATCTACTTTGGGAAAAGTAACCCTCTTTTCTCTAAAGATGACAATTGCACTATGGAGCCAACAAAACTGAACTCACCACTCTCATACTCACAGCATACATGCTTTTACTTCTGCCTGCAGAGATACAGCTGAGTTCTGGAACACTGCCAAGATAATCACTGCCTCTTCATCAGCTCCTGGGCTTGCAAGTGCACAAGGCCTCAGGAGCCTGAACAAACCTGGCTGTTGGCTGGCCAAGTTTAGTAATGCTACCAGCATAGCGATAGCTGACCTGTTAATTGATGTAGACAGCATTAGACATGCTATATTCCAAAATCAAGCAGCAATTGATTTTTTGCTTTTACTGCGTGGGCATGGGTGCAAAGAATTTGACAGGTTATGTTGTATGAACTTAAGTGACCATTCCCGCTCTTCCATCCCTCCACTGCCCTGCACTGATTTGCTCGGCCATCCCCACCTTGACTTCCCCACCCATTTGTCCAGGCCCAGCCTTGCCTTCCCTTATCCTTCTGGGACTCTCATTGCCTTGCCTACCTCCCCCTTGCCTTGCCTTGCCCTGTAAATGCAGCAGTTGCCTTCTGTTGCCCTCAAAGCCTTCACTTGCCTTGCAGGACCTTGCTCACCCCTCCCCCACCTGGAATTCAAGACCCTTCTTTTCGTGACAATTCTTCAACTTGCCTTGCCCTGCCTGCTTCCCTCAGGAAGCCTTCAAGGCCTTCACATACCCGCAGTGTTTCAGGAGCATGGAAGAGGAAGCCCATAGGAGGTCACGTGAAGCCAGACCTGTCTGTCCCAGCAGCTTTTGCCTGGCATCAATTCTTGCATGTATGGAATTTTGGACAGGCAATCCACATTTGTCTTCTGGGCTCTGGAACCAAAATGACAGTTCTTCTGCATTGGAAGGAAAGCAGGTAGCCCCAGTGTTTTAGGTGCAGATTAGAGATGGTGCAGGTGAGAGCAAGGCCAGTCAAATCAGTCTTTCCTGGCCACTTCCGCCTGCCAGCAATCTATGAACCTCACCTGTCTTGCCTTGCTAAACCACCATTGCTGTGCATTCCCTTTCATGCCCATTCCCTACCCTAGACCTGCTTACTGCTTGTGTCTGCGACTGAATTCATGTCAAAGGCCCTGCCATATTTGGTCCTGTGCTGTTGTGCACGTCCACGAGATAATAAAGAAAAGAGAATGAAGAAAACTTTCTTGCTTGACTCCACTTCCTCCTTCCGGTTTTCCTAGCACAAAATCAGTTTTAACTCTGTGATACAAACTTCCGGTCTCCCTAGCACACCTGGATCCAACTCTATGATACAAAACTTCCGGTCTCCCTAGCACATTCAATTTTTAACTCTGTGATACCAACTTCCGGCTTTCCTAGCACATCTGGTTTTTGTAACCAACTCTACTTTAGCTTGTATAGCTCATTGTATTATTGCTTGAATTGCCATTGTTTGTTAGACAGCCTTGTCATTGTTTGCTAGCAGCCAATCTTAATGTGCCACAGTAATTATGAAAAGGTATAAGAGCAGCAGCAGCAGCAGAGAATAATTCCTTCCTTCCTTCCTTCCTTCCTTCCTTCCTTCCTTCCTTCCTTCCTTCCTTCCTTCCTTCCTTCCTTCCTTCCTTCCTTCCTTCCTTCATTCCTTCCTTCCTTCCTTCCTTCCTTCCTTCCTTCCTTCCTTCCTTCCTTCCTTCCTTCCTTCCTTCCTTCCTTCCTTCCTTCCTTCCTTCCTTCCTCCTTCCTTCCTTCCTTCCTTCCTTCCTTCCTTCCTTCCTTCCTTCCTTCCTTCCTTCCTTCCTTCCTTCCGCACCATTCCTTCCTTCCTTCCTTCCTTCCTTCCTTCCTTCCTTCCTTCCTTCCTTCCTTCCTTCCTTCCTTCCTTCCTTCCTTCCGCACCATTCCTTCCTTCCTTCCTTCCTTCCTTCCTTCCTTCCTTCCTTCCTTCCTTCCTTCCTTCCTTCCTTCCTTCCTTCCTTCCTTCCTTCCTTCCTTCCTTCCTTCCTTCCTTCCTTCCTTCCTTCCTTCCTTCCTTCCTTCCTTCCTTCCTTCCTTCCTTCCTTCCTTCCTTCCTTCCTTCCTTCCTTCCTTCCTTCCTTCCTTCCTTCCTTCCTTCCTTCCTTCCGCACCATTCCTTCCTTCCTTCCTTCCTTCCTTCCTTCCTTCCTTCCGCACCATTCCTTCCTTCCTTCCTTCCTTCCTTCCTTCCTTTCGTTCTTTCTTTCTTTCTTGGAAGCCCAAGCCCTGCAATGACATCAGTGAGTAAACCTTTTGCTGCCCGCCTTGCCGTGCCACTCTGACAGGGGTGAGCTTCAGAGCATCTCCTCAAAGTGTTCGTTTGACAGCAGGACGTCTTCCTGCCAACGTGTCCTGCAGATTTTCTTCTCAACCTTGGTGCCCAGGAAGAAGCAAGGCAGGAGAGGGCTCTTGTGCCCCCTGGGGCTTGCAGCTCTGCAATGGCTTTGGTCTCTCGAGCTGGGCAAAAGGGTAGGCAAAAGAACTGGCCAGGTTACAAAGAGCAAAAAGAAAGAAGGCAAAAATCCCTGCGGCGTCCCCCTGGCCCTCTGGGGTCCAGCAGCCTCCGGAGCTTGCCAGTGGTGCCCAGGCTTGCGCCGGCTTCCCTGGCGTCAAGAGCCCGTCTCCAGGACTCCCTGAGGAGTCGTGCTGCCACAGGGGAGCCTGGCTTCCAATCCACTTCCACGGCGTCAACACAGCCAGCGTCTCCAGGCTGCCTGCCTGTGACGCGGTGACAACGGCGCCGTGTCATAATGGCCCCTGGCATGGGCAAGCCCCAGGCTGCCACTTGGCCCTTGGCTGCAGGAGCGGCTGGCTGCCTGGCTGGGAGCTCCTGCCCGGCCGGCGGCTGGGGGAGAAGCGGCAGGGCCAGCGTGCACACAGTGCCATGGCCCCTTCCTGGTGTGCTCACCAGGCCTGAGGCTGGCCCTGCCGCAGGCCTGGTGGCACGCAAGGCCAGCTGCTGTCAGGCCTTGGCTGTCCAGGTGACAGCGGTGTCCTGGTGTGGAGCACGGCTGCTGCAGGCCGGGGGGTGGGGTGTGGGGGCCGCCTGGGGTGGGAGTGCAGCAGGGATGATCCCTTGGCCTGCACACTGTGCTGCAGCTGCCCGTGCTGTGGGAGACTGAGCCCCTGTGGGAGCGAGCGAAGGCAGGCAGCCCTCTCCAGCAAACAGCCGGGGCGCTGCTGCCCTCGTGACCACGTGGACTCCTCTGTGTTTTCAGGCTTCCATTGACATGTTCAGCCTCAGCACCTATTTTCCTTCTTTCTTTCTTTCTTTCTTTCTTTCTTTCTTTCTTTCTTTCTTTCCTT